>CM047811.1:4065371-4237260 GCA_026214975.1 Gentiana macrophylla | reverse complement strand
TTTCAATTTCCACTATCCTCTCTTGAATAAATCAAGCAAAACACACAAATATCCATTCGTAGACAGCCTAATGACTTTCCTAGGTATAAGCGAATGGGCCTCCACACAAAGTTCTTCCGAGTACTTATTAGGATAATCCCTAAAGCATATCATTCATTTATACCTGGATAGTCGAAGATAACTAAGTTTTCAACCACGCTTAAATTTCTATTTTTATTTTTTCTTTTGATGAACTTAATTTCACATGTGTAGCATATGCCTTCATTCCCAAAGAATAGGACATTTCGTGATAACACCTAGCCGGACTACTATCATCAGAGCGATCGAGCTTTTAAACCTCATAGTGATATAGGGCGTTTAGTGATAACGCCTCTCACTCAAATCATTGGTAGCTACAACCGACATATATATAGTTCATCTCTTTCTTTTGGTATTCTTCGTTAACTTATATCCTTTCTATCACATTCAAACCTTCAGATATTCACAGTACACATTCAAAAGATAGGTACTAAATTACTGCAATTATCTATAGAATAACCACTAGGATACTGAATGGATATAGTTTAAAATTTTCCGCTTCAATATCAAAGGCTTTCGTGAAGGAATTCATGTTACACAACTATATTTGGAATTACAATGCACTTACGGTTCACATTGGTTATACACATCCAAATTGATCATTATATCTTCAAATCCATGAAATATATACCTTATACAGTTTATTTTAATCAACTAAATAATGCTCGAAAAAGATCGAAAACTAAGGGATTTATTGATACAAAATAAACATTAATTCCATTGCTAGACCAACGACTCCACTCCCCACTTACTAACTTACATTGTCCTCAATGTAAAATGAGTGTAAATAAGTTGTTGGGAAAGCAATGAGTGCACTAAAACAAGTCAAAACAAATACTGGATGATAAAAAGTGGGTGGGTGGTGGGTCAAAGTTATGACCGTTATGTGTGCAAATAAAATAAAAGTATGTGGAGTGTGACAATTGTAATGCAAAAGGGTAGATAAACACACCACATAAACTTTTATTGATTTAAAACACACAATATTCCACAAAGAGTTGAACTAATACATGTCACACATTATTTGAAATTTAAAATGACTAGATCATGATATGAAATGTGTGACAAAGTATTAACTCGAGTCTTTATACCCGGATCCTCAAGGGTTATTTCAAATCGTTCTAACAACCTAAGTCCAAGAAATGACGATTTGAATTTTTCTTTTTTTTCTCCATCGGGATTTTCGGATAACCACCTAATCGCTCCCGCTTAATGTCATTCAAACATTCATCCTAAGACTTGGTGAAACAAAATGAAAATCAATCCAAGTATTCGCAAAGTATCATCCAAAGTATGAGTAATTATTATATTTAACATTTTTACGGGTGCCTCCGGTAGCGCTTTTTTTGAAGTTAACGCCGCTTGCTCGACCAAAATGATAAGGATTAACTAATATAATTAATATACTAAACAAAACAAAACGGGATACTTCTAACAATTACTCATCAAAGCATGTAACAATTAAGCACATACGCGTTCAACTAGAAATAAATGCTTAAGGAGTAAAAGGAAGGATAGTACCCGTCATTGACTACATTTATAGTCTATAGCCGACTTTACCGTGCTTCGCGCTTTTAAGGCACCGGTGGTGGGTCATCCTCACGCATCGCATCCGTCTTTTTTATCAATATTGCTTTCCAACATATGTTAGACGAATGTCGCCGAATCCAACGGTTCTTGACCTTTTCCTTTGATTTTCGAGCTTTGAGTTTACGAGCTTTCACATTATTACCGAGTCATCTTCTTGATTACTCAAGCGTGTTAGTACGATCCACCACAAGAGAACACAAAGTGTCTACACAAGAACTAGATTCTAGTGTAATGTATGGATATTTCAATGAATTGTAAATGTTGAAGATAACGCGCTCATCATTCACTCCCAAACTAAGCTCTCCCTTACAAACATCGATGAAAGGGGTATTAATAGTTAAGTGCCGAAAAGTGTCAAGAAAATATGCATACTTATTATCCAACTTCATCTTTTTCATTTCATTTCTCGGGAATGGGGGGAGTAATTCAAGATCAAGTAGGTTAGAATGAATACCTCCCTTTCCTTGTCGTTAGATGAAGATGGTAAAGCTTCCTTGAATGATTGTGCCTTTTGAAGACATAAAGTGTGTCATCATTCAGTGACTTTTTCTTCAAAATATGCAATGGATGTGGTGATGCCTTCCAGGAGTTGAACCGATGTGAATTTAGGTTGAGCCGGATAAGGTTCGGTTTTGAAATGGCACTTTAGATTCCATATTCTTCTTATATTTACCATCTAAATCATCATCTACTTCATTATTCCCGAATTTTCTAATCCAAAGATTTCCACGATCCTTCCACTTCAGTAATAACAACATTTACCCCACTCAGATTTCTTTCGATATTACTTGGCAATCCTTCCGAGGGTTTACTGCTTTTACGTTCTACTTCTACTCAAGTGATATTCCGTTTCTCAATGAAGCTTCTATAATTTTATTACGTATCATGTCCACTCATATATGTTTTCAACGTATCATATCCTTAGTGACTGTACTCTATGTGGGTTATCATAATTTCCATATTTTGAGCTTGAGTAGATATCATACCTATCGATTTTCCATTAATTTCTCCCATTTATCAACTTCTTCAGGTTGGGTTGAACTCGAGTTACCGGTATGCTTTGAGTGGTATGTTGTGGATACGGTTTAGGTAATGATTGTAGATTTTGATTCGTGGTATCTCCTTGATAACCTTGATATGGATTCTTATATTGAACTGATACAAAGTGGTTGTCCTGGCTTACTGTGGGTTTCAGGACCAACGAAAAGTAGGGTGATCTCTTCTAAAAGCATTAAACGAGTTTGAATACGCATTGTTCAAATTCCTATGCTGTTGTAAAAAACTCACCTTTTCCCTTGAATATCCTTCTGGTTCTTCTATCCCTAATGACACATTATCATGATTTGAGTAGTCATTCGGTATGATATTTTCTGAGTTTATAGGTTTACTAGCTAATAAGCCGTCAAATTTCCTACTCAAATTCTCCAAGTGTGCTAGAACTTCCGTATTCGATGTATATTCTCCTGCAAATGCTACTTTTCTTGTGCTAGAACCGGTTTCCCACATTCTATTATTTTTGGAAATCTTTTCAATAGCATCGTAAACTATCTCGAGCTTCACTCATCATTAATCGAACCACCACGTGCGTGATCTACATCTCGCACGTGAGTCTTTCCTTAATTTACTTACGTAAAAGTTGGATTTGCATATCTAAGGAATAACCATGATCGGGACAAGCTCTTAGTAGCTTTTTAAATCTTCCCCAAGCATTCCTGCCGCGTTTCTTGAGATCCTTGTCTAAAGTTGGCAATTTCGACTATTAATTCCGATTTTCTACCAGGAGTAAAATATTGCTTTAAAAACTCGGTTTGAATATCCTCCCAACTAGTCGCTGAATGATGTGGAAGTAGATGAAACCAATCTCGTGCTCTTCCTTTTAAAGAAAAAGGAAACAAAGACATCCTCGTTAATTCCCGATGAGCACCATGACTTTTGGCTGTATTACACAATTCTTCGAAAAGATAGAGGTGATGATGTGGATCCTCATCATCTTCTCCTAGAAATTGGGCTCTTGTGTCAATTAAACCAAAAAGATGAGATTTTATTTCAAAATTATTTTCTCCTTTATTGGGTAAACGAATTGGATTATTAATCGGTACCTTCTACGGTCTCGATCACAAATAAGTCTCGGGTTTGGTGGGTGATTATGCTTATTCCGATTCTGATTATTTCTATTCCTTTGGGCATGATCAAGCCTTTGTTCCGGTGTTTCATTACTGATTTCAGTCATTCTCGTATTTCGATTTGAAGATGATACTTGGTCAGGATTTCCCTGACTGATATGACCGCGCTTACACTCTACTCTTAATCGCTTTGTGTTTAAATCAGGTTTATAAGGATTGAGTGGGGCCTTACCACTTCGGTCATCAACTAACAAAAATAGAAAATGCTCGAATTTTATGAAGAATAAAATTGGTAACTAAAAGAAGGTAGATACCAACGGAAAATAAAAAGAAATGAGATAAGAAGAGTGTTGACTTATCCTCGAGAATTTTGAGCTAATACAAGTAGTAACGCCTAGACACAAAGAAAGAAATTAGCGACGTTTTCCCCGGCAACGGCGCCAAAATACTGACACCGCCTAAACCTAGGGAAAACATGGTAACTCTTTTAAGTGGGGTTAAACACCAAGAAGCTATTATTAACTCGATCTAAGTCGCAGCTTTATCGGTTTCCTCGGGTTAGATAGTTAGATTAGTTAGATGTTAGAGTTAGATGTTAGTAAAGCGTAAAATAAAACAAATAAATACTAATATTATATATATTTTTGATCTAGCCAAGAATACTTTCTCAATCAATATCTTTTAGTAGAAATAAATGAGACAGATCTTCCTTTATTCAAGGTGTAAATTATATATGAATCGGTGTACTCCTAAGCTAGACAAACTCCTCCTCACACGAGCGTATGAAATTGTCATATGTCAAATGTCATCACCCAATGTCATCCAAAGCATAAGTCACTCCCGCTTTGTCATACGAGCAATGTTTCAATTTCGATTAAAACAGATAAATTAACGTGAATACGATCTTGAGCACAATTTTAATAAGATTTGTTTTTCTAGGACAAATCGCTCGGTAGAAATAGGATTCCGTTGTCACGCTTTTACTCGCCAATTTTACCTCCTCCGGTCTTTCTATTACGATCTCGTATTCTAATCGTGAGTTGTTAATTCATTAGATTACGTTCAAATAGAAAGAGATTCATTATAATCGGTTTTAATCATTATTACCAGAGTCGATCATTCATTTTACCAAAAGATTAACTAATTCAGATTCATATCTTGGCTAGATATATTTTTAGTTATACATAGATATATATATCGATTCATCAAAATGTCATGGATTAAACAGTTTGAAGTTTTCCATAATAGCCTTCATCAAAGATGACAAAATTCTATTACAACCAAATTTAGCCTTTCGATCTAAGCATTTATCAGATTCTCACATATATAGAAACAAACATATAGATATATAAATATAGAACAACAAAAAGTAAAACTCAATAAAATTACCCGTTTACTTCAGATCTAAGTTGTATTCTTGAAAATAGCAACTTTTCCTAAAGCATTTTCCTTCGATAATTTTCTCGAGCATTACAACATTACTACTTTTATTTATATAAAAAAAAAACATATATATACATACATAGACATATGTATACATACGGGCCCGAAAACAAAATAAAAAGAGAAAAGAGATGAAGAAGGGACATGAAGAAGAGGGAAATGGAAGAAAGGGGAGGAGGTGGAGAAGAGAGATCTTGGCCAAGAGTGGCCAAGATGGGGCAAGAAAGATGGAATGGAAATGGGGGAGTATATATAGGGAGAGATATACATATATATATATATATATATATATATATATATATATATAGCACATGGAAGCCATCATCAAGCACATGGGAGCCATCATCAAGCACATGGGAGGGAATATCCATCATTGCAAGTAACATGCACCACATGGGAGAATATAATCAAGTTGGGAAAATATCTCCACTTTTCCCGGCGTTTCTATAGCGGCGCTTATTGATAAAATAGCCATAACTTGAGTTGTAGACCTCCAATTGACGTGATTCAAAATGCGTTGGAAAGCTCATTTGAATATCTACAACTTTTATGAAGAACTCTTCCCCAGAAAATGCCTCTAAGTTGGGTCAAATGTCTGTCGAAGATATTTTACTGGTAGAAGCATTCTGTGACAATTGATCCGTTTGAACTTGTTAGCTTATGGCACATTCTTCCATCCATCAAAATACATCTTCTTAGGCTCAAAACATGTCGTTACGTGGAATCTTGGTCAATATATAATCCTGCAATGAACCACCAAAATACCAAACGTAAATCCGACACGACACTCCGGTTACTAAACCGGTACAAAAACTAATAAAAAACTTATAAAAATACGATAATTTATATAATAACTACTACTTATACATTTGAATAAAACTTAGTAATTTTGACTTGATTTGATACAATAATTCTCAAAATGGTATCAATATTGGGGTAAAATGTCGTAATAATGATCATAAATTTATCTCTCATCGTAGAGGACGCCTTTAGATACACTTTATCTTCACTTCAGACCCTAACTATCTTCTTCTTCCATCTTCCCAACTCTTATGCTTGTCTTAAGACAACTTGAGGTTGCGATGATCCACTTCAATCTTCTCGCTGGCTTGTTATATCAACTCGTCTCTTGTATTTGTTGAAATAAAGGTCCTAAACCCAATCGGGTTGGGCAGGTCCGACCGGTCGATCATTTCTACTATTTCTTTATGTTTGTACATATATTAAATGGCTTTTCTCGTCATATATTCGTTCTTTTAAAGAACCAATTTTGAATTGTTATATGATAACGTCCTTAGTATTAAACTATGAAAGAGAAACTATGATAAAGCGATTATGGTTGATGAGATCTATAATCACTTTAATGAGTTTGATACTTAAATGTCTCTAGTCGATGTGCTATTAAACAGGGGCATTGATAGTACAAACAGAGACGAGAATGTATTAGATGTCTTCTGCCTTTAAGACGAGGATAGATCTCGCCTATCGAAGTGTCGAGACACTTGGACAAGACGTGGATGTGTATTAGAGAATGCGACGTTAGATTGACCCACTTACACCGTTAAGTGTCACACTATGTGGCGGTTGTGTAATTATCCTTAGGACCGGAGTCTACATGGCATCACAGTGTGAATTGTCATGCTTTGACACTATTGAGGTTTCCCTTATCCATGGGGCGATCATGCGGTAATGATTGGGTGTGATACTGAAGCATGCGGAGTATACATGTTTGGTCATCCGAAATCGCTGCACTTAATAAGTAAGGGTGAATATCCAAAAGGCCTTCTTATAAGGAATGTCTTACTCTCGTGAATCTTCGCAAAGTGGAAGTAAATGAGTTATTTCGAGAGATCATGATATCCAGATTATAAGATACGGTCGCCGATGTTTGACACTCGACCTAACGACCGTATGGATATTATTACAAATGATAGATTCCATTTACACGGTAACTATTTCACAGAAAGGTAGTAGTCATTGCATTTGACTCTTCCGATGATTGGGGGTCACGGTGTGTTGCTAGACGCTATCCCATGATCGTTAGGTATGAAGGGCATTTTCGTAATTTGCACTTTGTGCCTACGGCCAACATATTCGGAAGCCTATCGGGTCACACACATATGAACATCAAGTCAGATTAAAATGTGGTTATAGTTGATAACCAAATAAGGAAGGAATTTATCTCACGACTATAAAGGTTATAGTGGTAAATTAATATGGTGGTATTTATTTATTATGAATAAATTACATACAAGATATTAATTATGTTGATTAATTAAATATGTATGTTGATGTATATATATGATGTACATGTATTTTCCAAATTAATTAATCATAGTATTATATTAATTAAAGAATATTCGGATGCCCATTTATTGGCTAAAGGGCGCCACTTACTTGTGTATAAAATACACTTGGATTGTGCAATTTAATGAATAAGATTACCATAACATTAATATTGGATATTAATTGATTTTTGAAAAATAGATTTATGGTAACAAGATAAATATAGTCAATATAAGATATTGACAATATATTGGAAATATTTAATATAAGATATTGAATATTAATGAGATAAATCAATCAAAGGTATTTTCCTTATTTTATTAGAAAAATATTTTCTTTCTCCACAATCTACTAGGAAGCTAATCTCAATCAGATTGGGAGACTAGGGGCCACTTTCCATTATAAATAGAAGGATTGGCTAGCTCTTTTTGATCATCACAATTCCAAGAGCTAATAGTTCTTGTGAAAATAGAGCCTCTAGAGAGAGTTTTGAGAGAGAGAAAGGCCGGTCTAGCAACCGGATTTTTCTAGTAAGCAATCCAATGATAGATTCCGGAGGGTTGTTCATGTGGATTAGCGGTAGAGGCCAAACGCTGGGCGGCTCCATGCACCACTACTCTCCTGGGACGGTCAAAGCGTCCGATCTTTTAGATCAAGTAAGGTAACCACCGTCTACTAGCTTCATATGTTTGTTCTTAAACGAAGTCGATCATGGTCAAAGGAAATAAAATTTTGAATTCGCCGTGCGTTCCACAGTAGATTTCCTACCGTGATTCATCATCGCCCACTTCATCCTGAAGACCGGCATCCTTCGCTTTTCTCCGTCAGAGTTCCAACCGCTGACATCCGGATGTTGACGTTGTAACCATTGTTGTGAGACAATGCTTCTATGTCTATCTTCCCGAAAGATCATCGCAGTATTGTTCCAAACTCTGCACATCTTGGTTGCTCCGTGATGCACCTAAACCTAACCTTGGAAACGGCGCGTAAAATCGACGGACATTACCTAGGCTATACAGATCCTAACCGGCAAAGTGTACCGGGTCAAATTGTAGCTCTAGTCCGTGAGTCAGTCGTATTCCTCAGAAAAACATGGTAATTCTTTTAAGTGGGGTTAAACACCAAGAAGCTATTATTAACTCGATCTAAGTCGCAGCTTTTACTTTTCCTGGGTTAGATTATGTTAGTAGTTAGATTGTTAGAGTTAGATGTTAGTAAAACAAGAAATAAATACAAATAGATATATAGATATATTTTTGGATCTAGCCAAGAATACTTTATCGAATCAATATCTTTTAGTAGAAATAAATGAGATGTGATCTTCCTTTATTCAAGGTGTAAATTATATATGAATCGGTGTACTCCTAAGCTAGACAACTCCTCCTCACACGAGCGTATGAAATTGTCATATGTCAAATGTCATCACCCAAGGTCCACAACCGCCCCATGCTAATCTTAGTTAGTCTCGAACAGTACAGAGTACAAATCTACCCCGGATAAAAGAGGTTATTCCGTTCGTCCAGACGGCCGATGTTATTCAAGAGGCTCCGGTTGTCAAGCGGATCGATTTAACACAAACGGTGTAGTTTCAATTAAACTGTGATTTTAACATTATTAAGATCTCGAGTACAAATTTCAATAAGATTCATCTTTCCAGACAAATCGCTTCGGTAGAAATCGGGTTCCGCTTGTCACGCTTTCACTCGCCAATTTTACCCTCCGGTTTTTCTATTTTTATCTCATATCCTAACTTCTCCGGTGAGTTCATCGTCAGTTATATGTTGCGATTCATCTTGATTAATTACGCTAATCCGAATATATTATCAATACGTTGCAAAATAGAAAAAGATTCATTATAATTGGTTTTAATCATGATTACCAGAGTCGATCATTCATTTTACCAAAAGATTAACTAATTCGATTCATATCTTGGCTAGATATATTTTTAGTTTAACATAGTGATAGATATAATATATATATATATATATATATATATATATATATATATATATAAATATATATAAACAACAAAAGTAATAACTTGATACAATTACCTGCTAAGTGCAAATCAAAGCCGTATTCTCTGAAAATAACAACTTCTTCAAGAATAACTTTCTCGGTAATTCTCTCGAAAGCATTACAACAAGATTACTTTTATTTATAAAAACATATATACATACATAGACATATGTATATACGGGCCCGAAAATAAAATAAAACGAGAAAAGAGATGAAGAACGGAGATGAAGAAGAGGGGAATGGAAGAAATGGGAGGAGGTGGAGAAGAGAGATCTTGGCCAAGAGTGGCCAAGGTGGGGCAAGTTTTTTTGATGGGTCTTGGCTTGTATTTATAGGCAAAATATTCGAACCGAGTCGAAACCGAATCGAACTTATTCATTTGTTTGGTAAAACGACCATAACTTGAGTTGTAGACCTCCGATTGACGTGATTCAAAATCCGTTGGAAAGCACGTTTGAAGATCTAAAACTTTCATCAAGGACTCTTCCCCTGAAAATGCCTCTAAGTTGGGTCGAAATGCAGATCAATGACAAGATAGTTGTAGTAGTACCACCGCTTTGATGCGTTTTGACATTTAGCATTTATCTTGACACTCTTCTATCCTCAAAAGACATCTTTTAAGCCCAAAAGTGATGTATTTTGACTTGGCCTTGGGCTCCAAGTTTGGTGAGCAAAATATCGAGGATATTTATTTTGGTGATCAAATAAATATCCAGGAATATCTTTGGAATATGCCAAGAAAATATCCGCTTTAATATCTTTGGAATATGCCAAGAATAATAAATATCCATTCGCCCATTTCTTCAATCGACATAACTCTCGCCTCGTTATTCGCCCAATTCCGTCTCCGCAGTAAATCTTATCTTTTTTACCTGAACACAAAGAAACGAACCGCGAGTAAATCTGACAATAAAAGTTCGTAAACTGCGTTGAATTTTACTGACTCTTTTTAGGTTAATATTACAATATTTAGTTATGATATTTTTAGTTTTAACATAATAGTGAAAAATAAAACGCTTATAAAATATAGTAATTTTTATCACGACAGTCCGGTTATTAAATCGATAAAAAACTTATAAAAATACCATAAAAACACGATAATTTATATAATAATTACTACTTATACATTTTGATAAAACTTAGTATTTATGACTTGATTTGATACATAAATGCTCAAAATGGTATCGTAGTGAAGTAAATGTCATAATAATGATCATAAATTTATCTCTCATCACAACCCCCTACTTAGCTTTTAGTCATCCTCGAGCAAAACAAGCGATAAAACAAAATGAATAAGAGATAAATTCATGAAGGTATAAGATATAAGGGACAACCTAGATAATACAACCATTAGAATTACAACCTGCGCTTTAACCTTAATATAAATGTATAACAGAGTGTGTGTGTACAGTGCGCCTTTTCAATTTCCACTATCCACTCTTGAATAATTCAAGCAAACGCACAAATATCCATTCAGACAGTCCTAATGACTTTCCTAGGTATAGGCAGTAACGTTTCCACACAAAGTCCTTCCGTGTACTTATTAGGATAAACCCTAAAGCATATCATTCAGTTTATACTGGGGATAGTCAGAAGATAACTAAGTTTTCAACCATATTTCCATTTTTTTTTATTTTTAATTTTCACATTTGTAGCATATGCCCTCATTCCCAAAGAATAGGACGTTTCGTGATAACACCCTAGCCGACTACTATCATCAGCAATCGGAGCTTTTAAACCTCATAGTGATATAGACGCTTCGTGATAACGCCCTATCGCACTCAAATCATTGGTAGCTACAACTCCGACATATATAGATAGTTCATCTCTTTCTCTTTTTTTTTTTTTTTCTCTTTTTTTCATAAACTTAACTTATATCCTTTCTATCACATTCAAACCTTCGATATTCACAGTACACGCTCAAAAGTTAGTACTAAGTTATCGCAATTATCTATAGAATAACCACTAGATACTTGAATGGATACGCTTTAAAATTTTCCGCTTCAATATCAAAGGCTTTACGTGAAGGAATTCATGTTACACAAATATATTTGGAATTACAATGCACTTACGGTTCACATTGGTTATACACATCCAAATTGATCATTATATCTTCAAATCCATGAAATATATACCTTATACAGTTTATTTTAATCAACTAAATAATGCTCGAAAAAAAATCAAAAACTAAGGGATTTATTGATACAAAATAAACATTAATTCCATTGCTAGACCAACGACTCCACTCCCCACTTACGAACTTACATTGTCCTCAATGTAAAGTGAGTGTAAAAAAAGTTGTTGGTAAAGCAATGGTGCACTAAAACAAGTCAAAACAAATACTCGGATGATATTAAAGGGTGGGTGGGTGGGTTAAAGTTATGACCTCCTCAATTCCATAGTATTTGAACTAATACATGTCACACATTATTTGAAATTTAAAACAGACTAGATCATGATATGAAATATGTGACAAAGTATTAACTCTAAGTCTTTTATACCCAGATCCTCAAGGGTTATTTCAAATCGTTCTAACAACCTAAGTCCAAGAAATGACGCATTTGAATTTTTCTCTTTTTTCTCCATCAGGATTTTCGGATAACCACCTAATCATTCCCTTTAATGTCATTCAAACATTCATCCTAAGACTTGGTGAAACAAAATGAAAATCAATCCTAAGTATTAGCAAAGTATCATCCAAAGTATGAGTAATTATTATATTTAACATTTTTACGGGCTGCCTCCGGTAGCGCTTTTTTGATTAACGCTGCTTGCTCGACCAAAATGATAAGGATTAACTAATATAATATACTAAACAAAACGGGATACTTCTAACAATTACTCACAAAAGCACGTAACAATTAAGCACATAATCCACTAAAAATAAATGCTTAAGGAGTAAAAAGGAAGGATAGTACCCGTCATTGACTACATTTATAGTCTATAGCCGACTTTACCGTGCTTCGCTTTTAAGGCACCGGTGGTGGGTCATCCTCACGCACCGCATCCTTCTTCAATACCGTTTCCAACAGAGGTTAGACAATTCCCACCAATCCAAACGATTCTTGACCTTTTCCTTTGATTTTCGAGCTTTAGGTTTGCTAGCTTTCACATTATTGTTTGAAGTCATCTTCTTCAATTACTGCGTGTTAGTACAATCCACAAAGAAAAAACACAAAGTGTACACACAAGAACAAGATTCTAGTGTAATGCATGGATATTTCAATGAATTGTAAGTGTTGAAGACAACGCCTCATGATTAACTCACAAACTTCTCCCATACTAAAATCGTCAAGAAAACATACATACTTTTTATCCAACTTCATCTTTGTAATAGTGGATAGAATGTATACCTCCCTTACCCTTGTCATTAGATGAATATGGTAAAGCTTCCTCGAATGACTGTGTTTCATCATTCTCACACTTTTTCTTCAAAATATGCATTGGATATGGTGTTGCCTTATCTGGTTGAACCGAGATGAATTTGGGTTGAGTGGATAAGGTTCGGTTTGAATTGGCCCTTTCAAACTTGGTTCCTTCCAACCTCGCTTTCCAATATCGATTATTTCTATTTTTATTTTATTTATTAATATTCCTTGGGCATGATCAAGCCCTCGCTCGTGGGTTTCATCACTAGTTTCAGCCATTCTCGTATTTCGATTTGAAAATGATACTTGGTCGATTTCCGACCGATATGACCACGCTTACTCTCTACTCTTAACGCCTTTCGTAAGTGTTTAAATCAGCCTATAAGGAGTGAGTGAGGCCTTACCACTTCGGTCATCAACTATCGAAAAATAGAAAAATAACTTGAAATAGATAAAACTCGAATCGATGGTTTTTCATTATCGATTTCGCCGCTTTCATAACTCGATTTGACAATTCTTGTGGAATAGAAAATATCGAATAGAAAATAACACGAAATCGATAAAAAAAACAACTTTTTTTTTCTCTCGGTATTTACCGAGTGTATTTTTTTTATTTTTTTATTTTTTAAATTGGTATCTTACCAATAGGTAGGTACCAACAAAAATAAACGAACCGCGTTTACTTTCTACTATCGAAAATAGAAAATAACTCGAAATTGGTAGAAGAAGAAAATTGGTAACTAAAAGAAGGTAGATACCAACGGAAAATAAAAAAGAAATGTGATAAGAAGAGTGTTGACTTATCCTCGAGAATTTTGAGCTAATACAAGTAGTAACCCTGAGACACAAAGAAAGAAATTAGCGACGTTTTCCCGGCAACGGCGCCAAAATACTTGACACTCCTAAACCTAACCTTGAAACGGCGGCGTAAAAATCGACGGACATTACCTAGGCTATACAGATCCTAACCGGCAAAGTACCGGGTCAAATTGTAGCTCTAGTCCGGTGAGTCGTCGTATTCTCAGGAAAAACATGGTAATTCTTTTAAGTGGGGTTAAACACCAAGAAGCTATTATTAACTCGATCTAAGTCGCAGCTTTTACTTTTCCTGGGTTAGATTATGTTAGTAGTTAGATTGTTAGAGTTAGATGTTAGTAAAACAAGAAATAAATACAAATAGATATATAGATATATTTTTGGATCTAGCCAAGAATACTTTATCAATCAATATCTTTTAGTAGAAATAAATGAGACATGATCTTCCTTTATTCAAGGTGTAAATTATATATGAATCGGTGTACTCCTAAGCTAGACAACTCCTCCTCACACGAGCGTATGAAATTGTCATATGTCAAATGTCATCACCCAAGGTCCACAACCGCCCCATGCTAATCTTAGTTAGTCCGAACAGTGCAGTACAAATCTACCCCGGATAAAAGAGGTTATTCCGCTCGTCCGACGGCCGATGTTATTCAAGAGGCTCGGTTGTCAAGCGGATCGATTTAACACAAACGGTGTAGTTTCAATTAAACGTGATTTTAACATTATTAAGATCTCGAGTACAAATTTCAATAAGATTCATCTTTCCAGACAAATCGCCCCGGTAGAAATCGGGTTCCGCTTGTCACGCTTTCACTCGCCAATTTTACCCTCCGTTTTTCTATTTTTATCTCATATCCTAACTTCTCCGGTCGGTTCATCGTCAGTTATATGTTGCGATTCATCTTGATTAATTACGCTAATCCGAATATATTATCAATACGTTGCAAAATAGAAAAAGATTCATTATAATTGGTTTTAATCATGATTACCAGAGTCGATCATTCATTTTACCAAAAGATTAACTAATTCATTCATATCTTGGCTAGATATATTTTTAGTTTAACATAGTGATAGATATAATATATATATATATATATATATATATATATATATATATATATATATATATATATATATATATATATATATATATAAAACAACAAAAGTAATAACTTGATACAATTACCGTTAAGTGCAAATCAAAGCCGTATTCTCTCTAAAATAACAACTTCTTCAAGAATAACTTTCTCGGTAATTCTCTAAAGCATTACAACAAGATTTACTTTTATTTATAAAAACATATATACATACATAGACATATACGTATATACTGGCCCGAAAATAAAATAAAACGAGAAAAAGATGAAGAACGGAGATGAAGAAGAGGGAATGGAAGAAATGGGAGGAGGTGGAGAAGAGAGATCTTGGCCAAGAGTGGCCAAGATGGGGCAAGTTTTTTTGATGGGTCTTGGCTTGTATTTATAGGCAAAATATTCGAACCGAGTCGAAACCGAATCGAACTTATTCATTTGTTTGGTAAAACGACCATAACTTGAGTTGTAGACCTCCGATTGACGTGATTCAAAATCCGTTGGAAAGCTCGTTTGAAGATCTAAAACTTTCATCAAGGACTCTTCCCTGAAAATGCCTCTAAGTTGGGTCGAAATGCAGATCAATGACAAGATAGTTGTAGTATCACCGCTGCGCTTTGATGCGTTTGAACATTTATGCTTCGGGCACTCTTCTATCCCTCAAAAGACATCTTTAAGCCCAAAAGTGATGTATTTTGACTTGGCCTTGGGCTCCAAGTTTGGTGAGCAAAATATCGAGGATATTTATTTTGGTGATCAAATAAATATCCATGAATACGCTTGGAATACGCCAAGAAAATATCCAGCTTAATATCTTTGGAATATGCCAAGAATAATAAATATCCATTCGCCATTTCTTCAATCGCATATAACTCTCGCCTCGTTATTCAATTTTCGATTCCGCTCCAGCAGAAATCTTATCTTTTTTACCCGAACACAAAGAAACGAACGCGAGTAAATCGACAATAAAAGTTCAGAATCTGCGTTGAATTTCTACCGACTTTTTTAGGTTAATATTACAAGATTTAGTTATGATATTTTTAGTTTTAACATAATAGTGAAAAATAAAACGTTTATAAAATATAGTAATTTTATCACGACAATCCGGTTATTAAATCGATAAAAACTTATAAAAATACCATAAAAACACGATAATTTATATAATAATTACTACTTATACATTTTGATAAAACTTAGTATTTATGACTTGATTTGATACATAAATGCTCAAAATGGTATCGTCGAAGTGAAGCGAAATGTCATAATAATGATCATAAATTTATCTCTCATCACAACCCCTACTTAGCTTTTAGTCATCCTCGAAAGCAAAACAAGCGATAAAACAAAATGAATAAGAGATAAATTCATGAAGGTATAAGATATAAGGGACAACCTAGATAATACAACCATTAGAATTACAACCAGGCTTTAACCTTAATATAAATGTATAACAGAGTGTGTGTGTGTGTCAAGCCTTTTCAATTTCCACTATCCACTCTTGAATAATTCAAGCAAACGCACAAATATCCATTCAGATAAATCCTAATGACTTTCCTAGGTATAAAGCGATAACGCTTCCACACAAAGTCCTTCCGTGTACTTATTAGGATAAACCCTAAAGCATATCATTCAGTTTATACTGGGGATAGTCAGAAGATAACTAAGTTTTCAACCATATTTCCATTTTTTTTTATTTTTAATTTTCACATTTGTAGCATATGCCCTCATTCCCAAAGAATAGGACGCTTTCGTGATAACACCCTAGCCGGACTACTATCATCAGCGATGGGAGCTTTTAAACCTCATAGTGATATAGGGCGCTTCGTGATAACGCCCACCGCACTCAAATCATTGGTAGCTACAACCGACATATAGATAGTTCATCTCTTTCTCTTTTTCTTTTTTTTTTTCTCTTTTTTTTCATAAACTTAACTTATATCCTTTCTATCACATTCAAACCTTCAGATATTCACAGTACACGTTCAAAAGTTAGGTACTAAGTTACTGCAATTATCTATAGAATAACCACTAGGATACTGAATGGATACAGTTTAAAATTTTCCGCTTCAATATCAAAGGCTTTACGTGAAGGAATTCATGTTACACAAATATATTTGGAATTACAATGCACTTACGGTTCACATTGGTTATACACATCCAAATTGATCATTATATCTTCAAATCCATGAAATATATACCTTATACGATTTATTTTAATCAACTAAATAATGCTCAAAAAAATCAAAACTAAGGGATTTATTGATACAAAATAAACATTAATTCCATTGCTGTACCAACGACTCCACTCCCACTTACTACTAACTTACATTGTCCTCAATGTAAAGTGAGTGTAAAAAGTTGTTGGTAAAGCAATGGTGCACTAAAACAAGTCAAAACAAATACTCGGATGATATTAAAGGGTGGGTGGGTGGGTTAAAGTTATGACCTCCTCAATTCCATAGTATTTGAACTAATACATGTCACACATTATTTGAAATTTAAAATGCAGATTAGATCATGATATGAAATATGTGACAAAGTATTAACTCTAAGTCTTTTATACCCAGATCCTCAAGGGTTATTTCAAATCGTTCTAACAACCTAAGTCCAAGAAATGACGATTTGAATTTTTCTCTTTTTCTCCATCGATTTTCGGATAACCACCTAATCATTCCCTTTTAATGTCATTCAAACATTCATCCTAAGACTTGGTGAAACAAAATGAAAATCAATCCTAAGTATTAGCAAAGTATCATCCAAAGTATGAGTAATTATTATATTTAACATTTTACGGGTCGCCTCCGGTAGCGCTTTTGATTAACGCCGTTTGCTCGACCAAAATGATAAGGATTAACTAATATAATATACTAAACAAAACGGGATACTTCTAACAATTACTCACAAAAGCACGTAACAATTAAGCACATAATCCACTAAAAATAAATGCTTAAGGAGTAAAAAGGAAGGATAGTACCCGTCATTGACTACATTTATAGTCTATAGCCAGACTTTACCGTGCTTCAGTTTTTAAGGCACCGGTGGTGGGTCATCCTCACGCACCGCATCCTTCTTCAATACCGGTTTCCAACAGAGGTTAGACAATTCCCACCAATCCAAACGATTCTTGACCTTTTCCTTTGATTTTCGAGCTTTAGGTTTGCGAGCTTTCACATTATTGTCAAGTCATCTTCTTCAATTACTGCGTGTTAGTACAATCCACAAAAAAAACACACAAGTGTACACACAAGAACAAGATTCTAGTGTAATGCATGGATATTTCAATGAATTGTAAGTGTTGAAGACAACGCCTCATGATTAACTCACAAACTTCTCCCATACTAAAATCGTCAAGAAAACATACATACTTTTTATCCAACTTCATCTTTGTAATAGGGGATAGAATGTATACCTCCTTACCCTTGTCATTAGATGAATATGGTAAAGCTTCCTCGAATGACTGTGTTTCATCATTCTCACCTTTTTCTTCAAAATATGCATTGGATATGGTGTTGCCTTATCTGGTTGAACCGAGATGAATTTGGGTTGAGTCGATAAGGTTCGGTTTGAATTGGCCCTTTCAAACTTGGTTCCTTCCAACCTCGCTTCCAATACTCGATTATTTCTATTTTTATTTTATTTATTAATATTCCTTGGGCATGATCAAGCCCTCGCTCAGGGTTTCATCACTAGTTTCACCATTCTCGTATTTCGATTTGAAAATGATACTTGGTCGATTTCCGATCGATATGACCACGCTTACTCTCTACTCTTAACTGCCTTTCGTAAGTGTTTAAATCAGGCCTATAAGGAGTGAGTGAGGCCTTACCACTTCTGGTCATCAACTATCGAAAAATAGAAAAATAACTTGAAATAGATAAAACCTAAATCGATGGTTTTTCATTCATCGATTTCGCCGCTTTCATAACTCGATTTGACAATTCTTGTGGAATAGAAAATATCGAATAGAAAATAACACGAAATCGATAAAAAAAACAACTTTTTTTTTCTCTCGGTATTTACCGAGTGTATTTTTTTTATTTTTTTATTTTTTAAATTGGTATCTTACCAATAGGTAGGTACCAACAAAAATAAACGAACACATTACTTTCTACTATCGAAAATAGAAAATAACTCGAAATTGGTAGAAGAAGAAAATTGGTAACTAAAAGAAGGTAGATACCAACGGAAAATAAAAAAGAAATGTGATAAGAAGAGTGTTGACTTATCCTCGAGAATTTTGAGCTAATACAAGTAGTAACCCTAGACACAAAGAAAGAAATTAGCGACGTTTTCCCCGGCAACGGCGCCAAAATACTGACAGACCTAAACCTAACCTTGGAAACGGCGGCAGAAAGCTGACGGACATTACCTAGGCTATACAGATCCTAACCGGCAAAGGTACCGGGTCAAATTGTAGCTCTAGTCTGGTGAGTCAGGTCGTATTCCTCAGGAAAAACATGGTAATTCTTTTAAGTGGGGTTAAACACCAAGAAGCTATTATTAACTCGATCTAAGTCGCAGTTTTTACTTTTCCTGGGTTAGATTATGTTAGTAGTTAGATTGTTAGAGTTAGATGTTAGTAAAACAAGAAATAAATACAAATAGATATATAGATATATTTTTGGATCTAGCCAAGAATACTTTATCAATCAATATCTTTTAGTAGAAATAAATGAGAGCATCTTCCTTTATTCAAGGTGTAAATTATATATGAATCGGTGTACTCTAAAGCTAGACAACTCCTCCTCACACGAGCGTATGAAATTGTCATATGTCAAATGTCATCACCCAAGGTCCACAATCGCCCCATGCTAATCTTAGTTAGTCCGAATGTGCACCGAGTACAAATCTACCCCGGATAAAAGAGGTTATTCCGTTCACGACGGCCGATGTTATTCAAGAGGCTCCGGTTGTCAAGCGGATCGATTTAACACAAACGGTGTAGTTTCAATTAAACTGTGATTTTAACATTATTAAGATCTCGAGTACAAATTTCAATAAGATTCATCTTTCCAGACAAATCCGCCTCGGGTAGGAAATCGGGTTCCGCTTGTCACGCTTTCACTCGCCAATTTTACCCTCCGGTTTTTCTATTTTTATCTCATATCCTAACTTCTCCGGCCGGGCCATCGTCAGGTTATATGTTGCGATTCATCTTGATTAATTACGCCAATCCGAATATATTATCAATACGTTGCAAAATAGAAAAAGATTCATTATAATTGGTTTTAATCATGATTACCGAGTCGATCATTCATTTTACCAAAAGATTAACTAATTCGATTCATATCTTGGCTAGATATATTTTTAGTTTAACATAGTGATAGATATAATATATATATATATATATATATATATATATATATATATATATATATATATATATAATACAACAAAAGTAATAACTTGATACAATTACCCGTTAAGTGCAAATCAAAGCCGTATTCTCTGAAAATAACAACTTCTTCAAGAATAACTTTCTCGTAATTCTCTCAAAGCATTACAACAAGATTACTTTTATTTATAAAAACATATATACATACATAGACATATG
This sequence comes from Gentiana macrophylla, assembly GCA_026214975.1. Taxonomy (NCBI): domain Eukaryota; kingdom Viridiplantae; phylum Streptophyta; class Magnoliopsida; order Gentianales; family Gentianaceae; genus Gentiana; species Gentiana macrophylla. The sequence continues at coordinate 4,216,886 of CM047811.1, read as the reverse complement.
TATATACACGTACCGAAAATAAAATAAAACGAGAAAGAGATGAAGAACGGAGATGAAGAAGAGGGAATGGAAGAAATGGGAGGAGGTGGAGAAGAGAGATCTTGGCCAAGAGTGGCCAAGATGGGGCAAGTTTTTTGATGGGTCTTGGCTTGTATTTATAGGCAAAATATTCGAACCGAGTCGAAACCGAATCGAACTTATTCATTTGTTTGGTAAAACGACCATAACTTGAGTTGTAGACCTCCGATTGACGTGATTCAAAATCCGTTGGAAAGCTCGTTTGAAGATCTAAAACTTTCATCAAGGACTCTTCCCTGAAAATGCCTCTAAGTTGGGTCGAAATGCAGATCAATGACAAGATAGTTGTAGTCTGGCACCGCGTTTTGATGCGTTTGAACATTTATGCTTCAAGCACACTCTTCTATCCCTCAAAAGACATCTTTTAAGCCCAAAAGTGATGTATTTTGACTTGGCCTTGGGCTCCAAGTTTGGTGAGCAAAATATCAAGGATATTTATTTTGGTGATCAAATAAATATCCAGGAATATCTTGGAATATCCAAAAGAAAATATCCAGGAATATCTTGGAATATGCCAAGATAATAAATATCCATTCGCCATTTCTTCAATCGACATAACTCGCCTCATTATTCGATTTTCAATTCCCTCTCATGAGAAATCTTATCTTTTTTACCTCGAACACAAAGAAACGAATCATGAGTAAATCGACAATAAAAGTTCAGAAAGCTGCGTTGAATTTTACCGACTTTTTTAGGTTAATATTACGATTTAGTTATGATATTTTTAGTTTTAACATAATAGTGAAAAATAAAACGTTTATAAAATATAGTAATTTTTATCACGACAAATCCGGTTATTAAATCGATAAAAACTTATAAAATGCCATAAAAACACGATAATTTATATAATAATTACTATTTATACATTTTGATAAAACTTAGTATTTATGACTTGATTTGATACATAAATGCTCAAAATGGTATCGTAAGTGGGCGAAATGTCATAATAATGATCATAAATTTATCTTTCATCACTCCGTCGCCACCTTCTTCCTCGATTTTCTCGATTCTCAACCCAAAGCCGATTTCGATGCCAAAGGTTGTCATCGCCATCTAAGTCATGACGGCGGGTCGGGTTTGGTTCGGGCCACTCACATGTACCCGAATCAACTGGATCTTTATCTTGTTCCCTCATGAACTCATCAATTACCTCAAAACTTGCAATCAACGGTTCAACACACTTTACTTGCTCCTGCTAACCTATACCCGGAAAGTTGAATCTTCCCAGCCGAAACCACACTTCTGGCACACTTGACTTCAATCTCAACTTCCATCATGGAACCACAAGCTTGCTGAAGTACTGCAAGGATCCCAGCTGAAGGACTTTTGAGACTCCTTGGGGGTAGTGAACATGCATTGCCATACTTTTGTCTGAAGGCTGATCCAATCCTTAAGCCAAAAAAGGTTAATTCGGAAAATGAATAGAGTTGAAAGGTGACAAGTTGAGTACCAGAGTGGTATGTCAACTTGGTAAGACGAAGAAAGGGCAATAAGTTCTCAAAACAAGGGAGGTTGCATGGGTTACAAAGAAAAAAAAACAAGATGATCCCGTGTTGAGGAAAGTTGAAGTTGGTTCCAAAATGAAGGATGAGGCATTGTATCATAATACAAAAGATAGCCAAGAAGGAAGAAGCAAAAGGATTATCTTGCAGATGAGATTCTTTTGAGAGAGTGGAATTCTACAAGTTATGGTGGTCTACAAGAAAACTTAGGCCACTTGAAAGGAAGACGACGAGCTCTTACATAAGCCCTTCGAAAGTGGAGACATCAAGGGGAGCGCCACAAGATGGACTTGGAAATATTCTCAATGCATGGAAAGAAAACACTGAGCTTAAGAACATTAGGAATGTGACCTTGATTGTTAATCATTTGGTAACAAAGTGGTCATTGGCGAGTTAGAGAATCCTCGGTTCGTGTGAATGTCGTGACGAATCATCATACAACCGAGAAGCAAAGCAAATGTGCAAGGTCAAGCACCAAAAGACTAGACAATTTAGAAATCAAGTAGAGAGCAAGAATCTCAACTTGAAGGGTTATGGAGACAAATCGAGTACACCAAAAGGTCTCAGATTGAAATAAACTTGTCAAGAAAAGTCAAAGTTTTCATTATTCAAGAGAGGTTGAGTCATCTCAAGATTGAAAGGGAATAAAGATTTCCCAAGATATTGTAGAAGAATATCAAAAGTTCGAATGAGTAACCGTAAACAAGCTTTTAAGTGAATGGGAAAAGACACTTAAGAACCGCGAGATAAAGTTCGATTTCAAAGAATTAATTCAAACTTTCAAGGGAAGTGTGAAAGATCATTGATGATCCAATTCAGGGTTTCAAAGTTGCACTACTCGAGAGGAATAGTACACTGCCAAGGAATAACTGCTCAAGGTCATTCCTCATGTGGGAATGAAAAGATTAAAACAAAACTAGACATTTCAACCGGTGTATAAAAGTGTTATCGAAACACCAAGACATAAGAGAAAGTGTCAAAAGACGCGTCCGGTGATTCATGGCTCTAAATGGCCTGAATCAGATTTAAAACTGAAAAGGCATAAGGTGCATTAATCTGGATTGAAATTAATAGAAGTTTTGGAGTTCAAATGTTGACCGGCATGAAGAAGATATGCATACCCTATAGGAACATGCAGCATTAAGTGAAAAAGTTACAACGTCGACACTACCCTTCGGAGGGTAGCTGAGAATCAACAAAAAAAGAGAAGAATGCTTAATCAAAATGAATTTGAAAGAAGGAATGAAAGTGAAACAATACAAAGTTAGAGAGAACTTACTTTTGATTTGGAAGGTAAAAGGTAACAACTTGTTTGAAGAAAGGCTTAAGGCAATATGTTTCAAGTAATGCATGATTACAAGTGGAGGGTACTTGTTGAGCTTAAGGATCTCAAGTGAGGGATTAAATGGTGAAATAAATTACTAGAAAAGAGAGACTTGAAGAATGGCATGAAAAGAGTTTGAACATCAAACATGGCATGTTGGAGGATGGCATCTTGGTTCATGTGAATAAATGCAACAGAAGCAACTACGTTAACTTTACAAACATCGTACAAAAAGACTTACCCTAAGGAAAGATCACTTCGGGAAACCTTCTCGTATCTTACTACTCTCTTAGCCCAAACCCTAAGTTGAAGAGGTAATGATTCCTTTTAGGTTGTTGTGTATGATATTTACTCCGGATCTGACATTTTCAATTTGTGAAACCCCAAAACGAAGGGATTTTTCACATGGTCAAAAGAGAAAAAAATTAGATACCGGAGTTTCCTAGGTGACAGCAATATATTTGAATTTTTGAATGAGAGGGAGTTGGTCAAAAATAATTATTTCTCATGAATACACAAAGTCATCGAAATTTTCAGATTAACAAACACTGATTTGAATTGCATATTGTTATCAAACGAAAAGGAATTTGAACTTAATTTTAAAAGTAAAGTTGTAGATAAAAGTGTTATCTTCAACATATCAAAAATTCAGGTCATTTGAAGATATTTAAAATAGAAGAAGAAGTGATCGTGCTGCTGTAGATTTTCTGGACAGAGTGTCCGGCAATAACATGGATTTTCTGAACAATCCATAACGATTATCGAGCCGACGTAAATAGATGAATTGTATATGAGACATTAATCTACATTGCTAAAAAAATTCAGAATTTTCGGAGCAGGGGAAAACAGTTTTTATGTTAAAGGGAAAACATGGGAACAAAAGCGTTCACTCATGTTGGATAACACCGAACACGGTGATGATGAAAAACTATGTGCCAAAGCAAGAAACCTTTAACACTAATTATTGGAACGAGTGAAAAGCACTTGGAAAGAATAGAATTGCATATGGAGTTCGTGTGGAACCCATCTCGAGCAAAGCAAGGTCAAAGAATTTTGGTAAGCATAAATCAAGCAATAGTGAAAAGAGAAAGTGAGGACTTGTAGAGTTGAGTCAAATATAAATCTCTACAAATTTAGGCCAAGCCAAAAGTAGGCTTAGATTTTTGAGGTATAAAAGAAAGTGGAGAGATTTCAGTAGGGAAAGTAAGGAAAATGAAATCAACCAAGAGGTCCTCAACTTAAGAGTATAAGCCTAAGACTCATATCCCAAAGTTTTACTTGAAGGAGTTTCACTTATTCCTATGTGACATGTTATGGTTTGTAAACTTCAAAAGCAAAAAAATATCCTACTAAAGATCCTAGAAGGAACAAAACTCTGAGGGATCACATAAAAGATGTGAACTGAGAACTCGACTTAACCTTCGTCTAAAAAGACTCTTCACTTAGTCCTAGTGCAACTTAACCACGGTTTAAGGATTCTTAGTCTTACCTGGATTTACCACCCAAGCTCAAGAGGGATCAGAAAGGTTCTAAAAGGTCTAAAGAAATCTTATCTTAGAGAAAAGAAGCCTATGATAGTAAGAACGCTTTCGCTCGATACCAACTATAACGCCCGCCCCCGGATACCGAGCCCTTATCCGGAAGAGAATGTTCGGTGCGTATAGCATTAAATAAATCTAATATTATACGCAAGCCTCTACGTCGTCTTATCAAATAAAAGCAAAGGAAGCTAAAAAGACTCGGGTAAAAACATAAATGCTACTAAGAATAGATACAATCATTCTAAAGATAGAAAGAGGTGACTTACAACAACGGATCCTTACAAAGTACGAATTTTCAAAAGCTACAAACTTGTCTTACAAAGAGTCTAAAGGAAAGCACAACGGTTTGAAAATAAATACAACTTAGTCTAATACAAGTCTATCAAAAAGAAATAACAAGAAAGCATCAACATGGCATCATCAACGTCAAACGTCATCCTCAAACTCCTCATCGTGCTCATGATCCACCTGTTCATCTTCTCACCCCACAATGCATAAAACAAACATGCAAAGGAGGTAAGTACATAGGTACTTAGCAAGAGTGAAAAGCTAAAGAATAAGCGTTACAACGAAATTGTTATCATTAGAATTATTAAATTACCTTCATGAGACCAATTCAATCTATGGTTCACTTCATGTCCATCAACATGTCGTGAGTATACGTATCTATCTTAACTTATCTTGGTTACATCAGCACTCAAGGGCACTACGCATGGCGTGTATCAGCCTAAAGATATACTTGCTAACTAACGGTGAATAGCACCTGATAGCTCCGGGGTCTCCCCGGTATGCGTATACGTTCGATGAATTTCCTCCACTACCCTTCAGCCTTTTGAGCCTGTAGCGTTGTTCACCATTATGAACGTATCACGTCGCCGATATGAATCGATGCCTTACCAATAATAGCATGGCGTTTAATCTTTTTACTACGCAAGAATGTAATTTATTAATTGTTATTATCTAGCCACCTAAATATTTTCAAGTAAGATCCATCACATCTACCACTCTCTTACTTAGACCACTAAACACGGACAAGGCCTAGCAAATACACAGACATTGATTAATACTAATTCATCAAAGCACAAGCCTTTCATGCTCTTCCGACGGTCCCGAACTTCAACTTTTTGGAAGAGTACAATTGGTGCCGGAACTAAATGCATCAGAAACTCAATCGAGGCTTGTTCATTTTCATTTAGTGATATTAGATCAAGAATTAACATTTAAAACTCATCTCGTGGCTTAAAACCACATTTTCCCCAAAACTGGGCTGAATGTGTGCGCATTCCACCTGCTGAAAGTAAATCTGTCCATCATGTATCTGCAATGCGTGCGCATTGCACCTGCTGGGAACAAAAGAGACCATTCTGGAACAGCAATGTGTGCGCAATGCTAGCCAATGCGTACGCATTCCACCTGCAACTCCCTAAAACATGCTTTTCTACTCTTAAACGATTTCCACTCCAAACCAAACTCGTTTAGCATCAAAAAAACTAAGAAAAACAACAGTGATACCTGTTCTCAACATACCATAGCTTAACATAGACAGCAGCTACACATAAACATGATGTCTAACCAGCCACCAACATATACCAAAACTTAACAAAAACATTATAAAACTATAATTATTCATTAGGAAGGGCCTCTTACCTTAACTGCGAGTAAAACCGATATCAAAACTGAAGCAAAGCTTGAATCCTTCGATTCTCACAAAACCTACAACCAAACTACGATATTTAAACGTTACTCTACTATTAAAACAACCATTCACAGAGTCAAAGCTCGAACCCTTATCAAGAACGATTAAGATTACGATTTTAGAGCTAAAACAATAACTTATTGTTTAGAAAACGAAGAATATGGAAACGATCGTCTTCTCCCAGTGATTGATTTCTTCTACTACCGCTTGCTCAAAATCTTGACGGATTAGCCACATGATTGCGTCCTGTTTTTCTGTGTGAGAGCGTTCTTCTCTTCTTTTTTTTCTTCTGAAAAGTGCTGGTGTAGTTATAAGGGAAATATTGAGATTATTTTCCTTAAATAGCCATCAATTAAATCCATTAATTAAATGACTAAATCCCTTTATTTTCTATCATTAATTTCCAAAACATTTGATTAATCCTTTTTAATCAAACTAATTAGTTAAATAATAATTAGGTCGTAGTAAATATACCCAATTACTATTTTACCCTTTTCCTCGAAATTCGGGATGTTACAATTTTGATTTTCATCATATCGACATACTTCTTGTATATGTGTATCTATGTATATATATATATATATATATATATATATATATATATATATATATATATATATATATATATATATTCAACTTCAACTTATACATCCTCTCTTCAAAAAAAAAAAACTTACTATGCTTGCTCCCGGATACCGAATCATTATCCCGAAATGAAACGTTCGGCACATAACATTTAGATATAACCCTTAAACCCATGCTGAGACTTGGGGGATTGACCCTCAGGGCCTTTCAACAACAACAACTATCGAATACATCTGTTGTCAAACTAGATCATAAATAAATACTCTCATCCATTACAACTCGACATGTCTTAAAAAGAAACTACTGCAGCTAACATGTACATATGCCTTATTCAAAGGGAAAAACTACTAAAACGTAAGAAAACTCCGTGCTCCATCCTAAGCTTGCCCTCCAAGCTCGGCATCAAACTCTTCATAAACTTGCACATCTTTTTATTCCAAATAAAATAGTGATCATTAGCTAGATGCTCAATAAGGAAAAACAAAATCAAAAAAAAGAGATTCATGTTTGTCAAATGTCGGGATACATGACATGAATCTATCTTATCCAATTACAAAACATTTTAAAAGAAAAAGAGTGCAACATTAAAAAGAAGTAGCCTTAAACTAACGAATTACGTGCAAAACTTGGAAAGCTGTAGTAAAACAAGTTTAAAGCGTACACTTTAAATCAAAACCGAAACCTTTTGATAAAAAGAACCTCTTACCTCTTAAACGAACCGAAGCAACGAACAAACTACGATTATCCTTCGTATCTACGCGAATCTACGAACAAAAGAACAATCTAACATGAATACCACGAATCTCCAACCACAAATTATCAAGACTACAAATTAAACGAGAAACGACAATAATCTTACATTTGAAAGATGAATCGAAGCTTGAAACAGATTCTGGAACCAACACTGCTTTGATTTCACCACTCGACATGCAAAATGAATCCAGAACGGTCAAACCATAGAAGGCCGACGGTGCGCTTTTCCTTTGAGAAAGTGCTCGGACATTGGCCCACTTGTTTCTGAAACTCGAGAATGCTAAACTTATGAAGTCTAGGGTTTCCGAAGTATTTTATAGACTTTTCTAAGCCTAAACTGGTTATAAGGTGACTTTGAGCCAAAGAAAAACTAAAATAAAAGAAGGAAAAAGAAAGAATTCTGAAAGAATGAAAATACCTTTATAAATAGGTGAGAGATTTTACATTCTTTCCTCTATTTTTTTTTCTTTCTTTTTTATCATTTCGTTAAATATTTATTGATTAGATTTCATGTACATTGTTTCGTCATTACTTGAAATGAATATCATTACGTATATACTAGTTGTAGAAGAGAGTTTGCAAACTATTATTTTGACCTAATACATTCGGATAATTATTCTGAATTACATATTCAATTTATGTACATCATGGGTAGAGCGGAGAATAGTGCTCCCACCCAGATTTGAATAAAAATGTATTAAAACAATACAGTCTCATTGCTAGAAAATGTAAAACATTACTAATGTCCCTGACTGAATCTTCGAATTTACTCCGATGTTAACCTGGAAAAATTTTAATTTACACTCGCATGTACATTAATACCATAAACTTTGGCTTAACATTTTGTTGGTTGTTCATGTAGAGAGGTGTTGATGATGAAGAGAAGGAAGAGTAGCTCTGCAAAGAGGGCAAATGGCTTGAGTTTTCAGCCATTTCTCAACACATGGAGAATGGTAGGCATGGAGACATGTGGGAATGACCTTAATGAACTCATTCCCTTCAAATGGCCCCAAACATATAGCACACTCATTCTCTCTAATATTAATAATACCATTACCATTACCATCCTCTTCTGAAAACGGCGCCAAAGAGCTGTGCAAGTACATGGGCAGGCTATTGATAGAGGCTTCATCCAGTCCCTTATTTCGAGTCGCCCCTCCTCCTACTGCCTCAACTCCTCCTCCTTGTGCAGCAGCAATAGTAGTACTTACGATGGTAATTGAAAGTATGTGACGAGCAAAGTTAAAGAAGCAGATAACGATGAGAACGAGGGCGACGATTAATAGAATAGAGATGCCGAATATTAGGGCTTGATGGTGGAAATGCAATGTCAGGCTGAGATCACTCATGTAGCCGCCGTGAGACGAGGTTGGTTCATAGTCTTGTGAAGAAGCCATGGATGGATATATGTACAAACTCTCTAGCTAGTTCATGAGTACAAACACAAAGCCGGACCACGACGGTAAATACAAACACAAAGCCAGACGAATTGCCGGACGTACGTACTACCGGCCCCGGACTACACTAGGAACACTTAGAAAACAAAAGACAACAAAGAGAAACAAACAAAGCTACCACAAGATTATAGGTTATATGTGATAAAATTATATGCTTGCAAGAGATATATAGATGGGAAGTATGGGCAGAAAGTGAAAGAATTGCAGCCCATCACTGCTCTTGAATTGTACATTCAAAATATTGCATGGTAGCTGTGTGATATATATATATATATAGTAACATTTGCTATACTCCATATATTGTTGGTTTCGTGCATTTAAGTAAGGCCACTTCCAAACCCCCAACAGTATCTGTGCTCACTGATAAGGTTTCTGACAAAATACACCTCAACTTATTAAGTTTTGTCTACCTCTTTTCAATTCTTCTTTATTTTTAAATAAATATCAAAAGAATAATGTTGTACACAGTGACATCAAAAGAATGACATAAAGTGTTAGTATAATTTTGACCCTGATAGCTACAGTTCTCGAACAATTAATACATAAGATAGGAAAGAATATCTATAACACTTTGCTTTGTATTCAGAACCAATCAAATAATTGATGAAAGTCTAACTTTATACTATTTTCACCATTAATATTACTCATCGTATATGCGCTTAATTGGATTAAATTAAATTGACTACAAATTGTGTTTCATTTGAGTTAATTGCAAATTTTATTGGCTTGTAGCTAGTTCGAACAATATCGGTATTTATGTTATTTATCCCATAAATTGGTATTACATCTCCTTCGGTTTGCTTAATTGTCATATTACGATAAGTGCAAGCGTTGAGAAAGGGAATTGAGCTGAACATGAAAAAGATTAGGCCAAGGAAAGAGCAAAAAAAGTCCAAGGATTGGTTCTATTAGGAACAGGTCGAAGTCAGGCAGGCCGCAGCGAGCCTAGCCCACGCTGTGGCGAGGCCCTCAGGATGTTAACTGCCTTAAAGGACGCGTTTTCTAAGCCAGTTAGGGTAAATCAGAGTTAGTTAGCTCGGTGATGATATATGGGCCCGATGGGGTGGATTATTTATAATGGGGCCGGGCCTCCAAAGCTTGATAATAGAGATAAACGAGCCAAGTCAAGCCCGACCACCAAATGCTTGACTGCACCAAGACGGCGGGCGCGAATAGCGAGTGGAGCAGACTCCACCGTGTCCCCGACTGTAACCGTTTCGACGAATGCTTGGCTGAATGCAGCGGAGACCGGGTCAACATCAGTTCAACCACATATAGATATGGGTAAGCCCCACGATCAGCAACGTGAGGAAATAACCGTTGATAACTTCCCATCACACAAGGAAGGGAATCACGATCTACAACTATATAAGGGATGCCCTGAACTACGAGGGGGACTTGATTCCAGTTTATCATTTAAATTGGATACGTAGGCAGCTCTCTCAAGAGTTCAGTCCAAATCATACCCAAACATTCATGTTCTTATCTTATTTTCCTAATTAGAATTACCCGATTACCCGTTTATAATATTCATACAACATCATTTGGCGCTAGAAGGAGGGCCATATTCTAGTTAGTGAGTGATCAACACAGAAAAAATGGCAAGAAACCAAGGAAATTCAAAGAAACAACAAAACCAACAAGAGAAAGAAAAGAATCAGATCGGAGACAAAAGCCCAGGTCGGAATGACCAAGAAACCGGGAAAAGAGTTATGGAAGAAGGACATACCAGTAATCCAGATGCGATTAAACAAATGTTGGTCGAAAACCTGGCGAATCTCAAAGGTGAGGAGATAAAAGCCATATTCGAGGCAGTTTTGAAAGCAAGGAATCAAGATAATGATCTTTCAAGCACATACCCCGCTTCAAACTCGCTAAAAAGAAGCAAGAAGCATAATCAAGCATACAAGTGGTAGTTACTCACCCAGGTGGTGATAACGCCAGAGCAGAATTAGATGCCATACTTAAACCCAAGCAAGATGAATTCAGACTGGTGTCTCCTTTCACCGAGGACATCGATGCGTTCCCATGTCCTTCAGGATTCAAAATTCCAAAAATTCAGGCATATGATGGAACTAAGGATCCATATGACCATATGCATCAGTACATTCAACACATGAATTTGTATAACGCTCCGTAAGAGATGAAATGCAGGGGCATTTGCAACTCTTCTAACAGAAAGGCAAGAGATTGGTTCAACAAGTTGAACTCCGGATCTATACCGGATTTCCCACTCGACCGTAAAGTTCATGCATGCATTCATCGCAGCAAGACCTTTCCAGAGAAACCGGACTTATTTGGTGACGATTAGGCAAAAAGTGATGAAACAAGATTACAATTCATCAAGAGATTCAATGGAGAACCGTCCCGGATAGCGGATCCGGATGATAAGTTCTTGGTAGCATCCTTCATAGCGGGACTTAGAAGGCGGCGATTACATGCGGTTCGAGCGAAGAAAGATCCGAACACAATGGAAGAATGTCCGGAAATAGCATACGAGACATTGTCGTATGAAAGAGGCTAACAGAGCCAAGAGAGAAGAATCTATAGGATGCTAAGAAAGGAAAAGCCGAGGATAGAAATGACAAAAAAGAAAATCATGCCTGGATAGGGTAACCGCTCCTATCTCTGAAAGATTAGGGGAAAAGGTGCTTTGCAGATGTAGACCTTATTCCTCTGAACATATCTCGTGATCAAGTGCTGGCAATTATGGAGAAGAAAGGAATTGCTAAGACTCCCCTCCGTTAAGAGGTCCAAGGAGAAAAAGAGACCACACCAGGTGGTGCAAATACCATAAAGACATTGGACATGACTCGAAGCAAAGGTCAGGGGATCCGATCGAGAGATATCGACGCAAAGAAGAATGGAAGGAAAAATCGATGAGTGCATCGATCGAAAGCGCAGGAGACAATCCCGGAGGAAGGAGAGAGTTCAAAAAAATCAGAATACAACATGCCAGTACAACCAGGAGGAGACACATAGATCCGTCTCAGATGCAGATGGGCATAGAAAATGCCCTAATTAATACCGTGAATACCATCGTGGGTGGACCAGGAGAAGGTAGCAAGGCTGCTCAGGAAGATAAAAAGCGGCGCCATGAAAAGCAAGGGAAGCGAAGAAGCGAAAAAATTATGGGAACCGCTCAATGACGGTCCTAGAGATGCCCTACCATCCGTCGTGAGTAACGGCGGACCGTAATAAGCGGTTATTCGTAAAAATCGGTCGGGCGGAGCCGCGTAGACACAGCAGCGGCGTAAACGTGTTGTATCATAAATGCGTTCCAAGCGATGAAACTCTCGGTTCGGAGTTGACTCGTATCAACTCCTCTTTCGGATTTACCGGACCACCCATACATCCCGTGGGTATGTTAAAATTATTGACAACTTTTGGCAAAGCAACAGAGCAGACTCGATGGTGAATTATGTGGTGGTAAAGGTTCCATCTCGCATATAATGTAATTCTTGGAAGACCAAAGATTAATTGATCCGAGGCGAGTATCACCGCCCACAACAAAGATGAAATTCCCAACTTTCGATGGAGAAGCTACTATTAAAGGGGACGTAGATGCTGCAAAAATTGCTACACAGCCACAATCAGTGGAAAAATGAAGGTGCAAAGTGACAATGGAAGACCCGGTTCCGGATGAAGAAAAAGTTGGCGAATCAAACGATCCAGGTGGAATCAATAATGCTAAATGAATCGACCCCGAATCCACAATCAAAGATAGGGTCTTGGATACCGGGCCGAATGAAGCGGTATGTTGATCAACATTTTGAAAGATTATCAAGATGTGTTTGCATGGAAAGCAAGTGATATGCCTGGATTGTCAACAGAGTTGGCGGTCCATAAGCTCAACATCGACCCAACCAGGAGACCAGTGAAACAAAAGAAGAGATCATTTGCCCCAGAAGCGATACAGTCATCCCAAAGAAGAAGTGGAAAAACTGTTGTAGGCCAACATGATTAAAGAAGTTATATACCCGTAATGGCTAGCAAACCCAAGTGTTAGTCAAGAAACCAGATGGCAGTTGGAGAATGTGCGTGGACTTCATAGATTTAAACAAAGCTTGTCCTAAAGATAGTTACACATCCCCTACAATTGACAGGCTAGTAGATTCTACAGTTGGTTATGAGATTTTTGCTTTTCTAGATGCTTATAAGGGATATCATCATATTATGATGGACCCTGTAGATGCTGTAAAAACTGCCTTTATTACTGAATTTGGTTCCTACTACTATGTGTCTATGCCTTTTGGATTAAAGAACGATGGGGCTACCTACCAAAGGGCAGTCAACACCATTTTCAAACAACAGATTGGCAAATCTATGGAAGTATACGTGGATGATCTATTGATCAAGAGCAGGACTCTTGACCAATATTTGAAGGATGTAGCAGAGGTTTGCCAAGTCTTGAGACAAACAGGAATGAAATTGAACCCAAAAAAGTGTACTTTTGGAGTAAGGTCGAGCAAATTCTGGGTTACATGATATCTAAAGAAGGTATCGTACCAATCCTGATAAATTGGAAGCTTTGAAGGCCATGCCTGAACCGAAGAATATCAAAGAAGTTCAGCGATTAACAGGAAGATTAGCAGCTCTAAACAGATTCTTGTCGAAATCTGCGCAGAAATCATTGCCATTCTTCAAAATCCTTAGGAAGGCCAGTCCGTTTGAGTGGAATGAAGAATGTAAACAGGCTTTTCAGGAGTTAAAGGATCATATCAGTCACTTACCAACTCTAACTCCTCCACAGGAAGGTGAGATATTGTTCCTATACTTATCTTTTGCAAAGGAAGCAAGAAGTCTTTGTGTTGGTAAAGCAACATGGCATGAAACAAAGACCAGTATATTTTGTAAGCAAAGCCTTACAAGGGCCCGAGATTAGATATTCTGAGGTGGAGAAATTGGTCTTAGCCCTAGTACATGCCACAAGGAAGTTAAGACCGTACTTCCAAAGTCATCCGGTGATCGTGTTAACAAACCAACCTTTGAAGCAGATTTTGGAGAAACCAGACAAGTCTGGAAGACTGGCAAAGTGGGTAGTTGAATTGGCAGGATTTGATATCGAGTACAAACCAAGAACAGCGATTAAAGCTCAAGCATTAGCTGATTTCTTGGCAGAAGAGAAAGCTCTGGCTATAGAACAAGAAGCTGAGAAGAATAAGGCTGAGAAGAATAATTCTGAACAGTGGCAGCTTTATGTAGACGGAGCCTCCAACAAAAAGGGAGCAGGAGCAGGACTCCTACTCATTAGCCCAAAAGGTGAAGAATTCCCGTATGCCCTTCATTTTGACTTTCAGGCTACTAACAATGAGGCAGAATATGAAGCTTTAATAACTGGATTAAACTTAGCACAAAAGTTAGGCGTGCAAGATCTGAAAGTCTACATAGACTCACAGCTGGTAACAAACCATATCAAGGGAGAATATGAGGCAAGAGAAGGCCCCATGAAAAAGTACCTTGCAGTGACACAGAAGAAATTGCAGAACTTCTTAACGATAGAAGTTGAACAGATAACTCGAGCCCAAAATACCAGAGCAGATGCCTTATTCAAACTAGGATCGAATTTCTTGTCCCACAAGAAGGTGTTGGTTGAACAGTTAAAGCACAAGAGTTGTGATGAAATTGAAGTACAACCAATCACACAGGCAGAAACTTGGATGGATCCAATTGTAGTATATCTTAAAGATGGGAGACTACCTGAAGACAAAATACATGCCCGAAAATTGATGAGACTCTCAAATTGTGTATGCTCTGCTTCAACGACGTTCAGATAGAAAATCCTATACAAAGACCTTGGTTGAGATGCGTTACTCCGGATGAGGGAGATTATGTATTAAGAGAAATCCATCTTGGAATTTGTGGAAACCATTTAGGAGCAAGAGCTCTGGCCAGGAAATGTAGGCTTTACGGTTATTATTGGCCAGAAATGCAAGGCGATGCAGAGAATCTGGTCAAAACTTGCCGGACATGCCAGGTGCATAGCAACTTATCGCATAATCCTGTACAGGAAATGATACCAATTGTGTCTCCGTGGCCGTTTGATCAATGGGGAGTGGATTTAGTGGGCCCACTACCCCGAGCACCAGGAAATTTCAAGTTTTTAGTGGTAGCAGTGGATTATTTCACTAAGTGGGTGGAAGCTGAGCCCTTAACCACCGCCACAAACAACCGATATGTGGTTCCTGTGGAAGAATATCCTATGCGGTATGGATCCCCAAAGTTCTCATTTCGATAATGGCACGCAATTTGAAGATCAAATGGTGAAAACTTGGTGTACCAACCTAGGAATCTCCCAACATTTTACCTCAGTGGCCTATCCTCAAGCCAATGGGCAGGTGGAACAGACTAACAGACAGATAAAACAGGGATTGAAGAAAAGGTTGGAACAAGAGGGTCTCATTGGGTAGACCACCTTCCAAATATCCTGTGGGCATATAGAACCACCCCAAACGCTGCTACGCAAGAAACGCCATACTCCTTGGCATATGGGTGCGAAGCAGTAATACCAGCAGAGATTGGACACAAGTCCCCCAGAACCGAGTTGTACTGTCCAGAAACTCAGGAAGTAGACATGCTGCACCTCAAAGATGAACTGGAGCACAAAAGGGACGTAGCCTTGATACAAATGGCCAAATACAAGCAAAGAATTGCTCAATACTACAACTCCAAAGTCCAAGGTACGTATTTTAAAGAAGGTGATTTAGTTCTGAGGCGAAATGAGGCTAGCAAGCAAGGCCCCACTGGAAAGCTAGACCCAAATTGGGAAGGTCCTTATAAAATTATCAAAGTACATGGAAAAGGATCTTATCAACTAGTTAATGCCTCTGGCATAACTATTCCTAGAAGTTGGAATGCTGCTCATTTAAGGAAATTTTTTCCTTAAAGTAATTTCATTTTTAAAGTAATGTAATTGAATACAGATTTCTGTTCATTATATGATTATTATATGATGTTTTTAGCTTGTGTTGAAACTCAAAACTAAAAACAGGACGTGGCGGTACAAGAAAATATGAATATCAAACTTGCAAAGGCAAGAATTCAAGCGTAAGTCCCACTTAAAAATATAAGTGTCATACTTGCGGTGCAAGGACACTCAAGCGGAAGTCCCACTTAAAAGTATAAGTGTCAAACTTGCAAAGTGCAAGAACACTCTGGCGTAAGTCCCACTTAAAAGTACAAGTGCCAAACCTAGCAAAGGCAGGGGCATTCGAGCAAGAACCTCAATTAAAAATATAAGTGCCAAACTTGCAATGCAAGGGCACTGCGGGCAATAGTCCCAATCAAAAATAAGTGCCGGACTTGCAAATATAAGGGCATTCTCGGTAGAATACCCGATCAAAAACACAGCTTGTTAAACTTGCAAAGACAAAAAGAATTTCACACGGCACCACATAAATTAAAAGTATGAACAAAGAAATTTGCAATACAAGAGTATCCTGGGCAAAAATATTAAATAAAGAAGCTAAGGATGAGAAATCCTAACTTCTTTGGTGCAACAAGAAGACAATACTACATATAGAAAATATCGAGTCAAAGGTTATCACAAATAAAGGTATTACATCACAAGCTTATCAAAGTCAAAGGTTACTACTGATAAAGTTATTACATTAAAAGTCGCTTAAAAAGGCAAAGAAAATTCCAAAGTTTTTCAAGACATTAATTAAAAAGATGGAGTATCGGAAGGCTATGCAGAAGGTATAGGTCAAGCGTAAAGCGAAGGTCGAGCAATGTAGCAGATCGAGCGTGTCTCTTCTTGGCATACTTATGGACAATGTCCTCCCCACTTTTTACTCATCGTACCGCTTCGTGAAAACTTCACCGCCTTCTTATCATATAATTTATGATTAGGCAAAGTACTAATCACCAAGTCGGCCGGTTTAGCTTCATCTACGCCCAAAGTGTATCCTCTACGCAGAGCAGGGCCAAAACGATTTGGATCTCCTCAAGAGTCTCGGGAGCGACTTTATACCCAAAGAATAACTTTCGGGCGATGTTCGAGCGGTGAATTTTCTCCATCTCGCCTCAAGGTTTCATCAAAGTCGGCCTTCATCTTCTTTGCAGAGTAAGATGTTGCGATGCTCTTCATTCAATTTCGCCAACAAAGCAGATCTCTTAAGTTCAACTGCCTCTCTTGAGTGAATATCACACCCTCGCACTTTGGCAAGGTCGACTTCAACTTCTCAATCTCTCATCGATCGCTAAGGGTGGGCCTCTTCCAAATCGCCACCTTAGCATTAGCTTCATGACTAGATTCTTCCAAGATAGCAATTTTGGCGTTGGCCTCATCCAGCTGAATCACTTTATGTTGCAAGGCAGAGATATCTTTAGCCATGCTAGCAGTTTTCTTGTGCAAAGCTTTACCTAGGCGATAACACTATAAAAGAAAACGTCTTAAGAAGACAGAACTTAAAGAGAAAACAAAGGTTTTATGAAAGACTACTTACAGAATCTGCAAAGTCGTCAGCAGACATATCTTCAAAATTGAAAGAAGAATCGCTTGTAGAACTGCCAGAGGGAGTGAACCTATGCCTCTTCTTCTGCCTCTGAGAAATGGTCCTGAGGGGGACTGCATCCAGCCCAGTAGTTTGACCTCCAGGATTATCTTCGACAGTCAAGTCCACAGGATGAATGGTGCTCGTAAGGATCGCCAGTAGGAACCTCTTCCTCGCATAGCAGCGATTGTAACCGCAGTGCCTACTTACGCCTCCTCTTCGCGGCCGTAAACTTCATCACCTGGTGGGATAACGGACAAAGTCCGCTCAGAATCTTCTACCATTTGCTCCGGTTCCTCCTCCTCGTCAACATCGATATCGATCAAGTCATCCACGTTGGCCACTACAAAGAGAAAAAATAGTCAAAACATATTCATAAAACAAAAACAGGAGCAAAGACAAACATACATTTTCGATATTGTTTCTTGGTAAACTCTACGTAACCAAAGCAGTTCCGCAGCTAGAGTCGGGCAAAGATCCACCAAAGGCAGAGTCGATAGTGCTCAACGTCAAAGTAATGTTATTGCTGGAAAGGTATTTAACCAAAGCTTCGTCTATAGGATCCTCTAGTTTGTCCTTCATGGAGGAAGAATTCCAGCGACCAAGATCCACCCCAGTGTTGTGTTTTACGAAGAAGAAACGCTCTGACCATTTCTTCTTAGTCTTGTCTTTGGTCGACAGAGGGACGATTTGAGCTAACCTACCGGATCTACGACAGAAATGGTACCACCCTCCACTACCCTGTGTCAATTTGCACTGATAGAAATTCTTGAATAACTTCACAGAGAAAGGCGTGGTGTTCAGGCGACACCAAATCATAAAACCTACTAGGAATTTAACGCTGTTCGGATGTATTTGGCCAACCCCTAACTTATAATACTTTAGTACCTCAATACACCCAGGAGGAAGAGGGAACCTTAACCCACTATGAAGCTGATCAGCATATACTGTACAGAAACCATCTGGGGGATTATAAGCATACTCAGTGGATTTAGGAAGAAGGACTGCAAAGGGCTCCGTCTGAATCTTATAGGTTTTAAGTAAATTGGCCATTTCTGTTTTGGTCATTTTGCTCGAGACACCATGGCAAGCCATTATCGCTTTGGTTTTATCGAATCGATTTATCTCTCTTTTCAACGTGCTTAGGAAGGCGGTATGATCTTCTGGGTACTGATGGACAATTGAAGTGGGAGTGAAAAAACCCAGGAGGAAGAAGATGAGAAGGTAATGTGACACAAAGGATTATCCCCAAAAGTGGAAGTATTTCTCAAATCGATCGAAGAAGACGGATGATTAGGATTTATTGCCGCTTCGTGACGAATACGTGATTAGAAGAATTCACCTCTTCACTTTCTATGGCCCTAGAAATTTTTTCTGGAGACTCGAACAATTTCTCGATAGAATCGCTAGAGGCGGTATCGGCTCTCAGACTCATGAAAGAATAAAGAATTACGAGAAACAAGGGGCAAGGTAAAACGAAACTTACTTGTAATCACCAAATGCTTTCCAAATATCCGATATAGAAGTGGCGTTTGACAAGAGAGGTGATTTTATGACAAGAAGTGGATACGACGCAATGGTTCGATTCACGCTATAATAATAACAAATGGGTGCAACTTGGCCTCGCTTTCGCGTGGAATCAATAACGGAAGCAGAACCGCTTTCGTGCTAGGCGGTTGTAAAGCGCGCTCTACCCTAGTCCTGGGGGGACTTATGATGATATATGGCCCAGTGGGTCGGATTATTTGTAATGGGCCAGGCCCAAAGCTTGATAATAGAGATAAACGAGCCGCCAAGCCCGACCACCAAATGCCGACTGCACCAAGACGCCGATGGGCGAGAATAGCGTGGAGCAGACTCCACCGTGTCCTGACTGAACCGCTTTACGACGTAATGCTTGGCCGAATGCAATGGAGACCGGGTCAACATCAGCTCAACCACATATAGATACGGGTAAGCCCCACGATCAACAACGTCTTGGGAAATAACCGCTGATAACTTCCCATCACACAAGGAAGGGAATCACGATCTACAACTATATAAGGGATGCCCTGAACTACGAGGGGACTTGATTCCGCTTATCATTTAAATTGGATACGTGGCGCCTCTCAAGAGTTCACCCAAATCATACCCAAACATTCGTGTTCTTATCTTATTTTCCTAATTAGAATTACCCGATTACCCGCTTATAATATTCATACAACATCACTCGCCATAGCAGTGTATATATAAGGCCTGTATTACGAATTTTATAGATACATTCATACATTTATACCTAGATATATACATTGATCATTATAGTAACCAGGTTTAACCTAGATACTGCAATTTGATTTGATTTTTATATCTATGGTTTTCTTGTTTCCAACAATCTAAATCCCAATCATTAATCACTATTAGTTTGTATTCGTTCTTTACCGCATCATGACACACTTCTTTGAGACGAGAGAGAATTAAGGAGTAGTTCGCTCTACGTATCATGTAATGGCTACTCCAATATTTATTTCAGTATAGTAGGTTTGTAGATGATTGTGCTTTGAATCGAACTAAATATGTAATTAACAAATCTTAATCCAGCTTGTAATATGAATCGTTAATATGAGATACGCAGACTCAGGTTGCGTCGCCACGCCGAGATGATGGTCTTTACCGCTGCGGCATGGTACCTGACGATATATGGGCCCACTGGGTCGGGTTATTTGTAATTGGGCCAGGCCCAAAGTTAATAATGGAGACAAACGATCCAAATCAAGCCCGACCATCAAAATGTCGACTGCACCAAGACGCTAGATGTAATAGTCGGAGGAGCGGACTCCACCATGTCCCGACCTGAATGGTTTCGACGTAATGTTTGGTCAATGCGCCGGAGACCGAGTCAACATCGCTCAACCACGATAGATATGGGTAGGCCCCACGATCAAGAACGTCACGGAAGTAACCGCTGATAACTTCCCATCACACAAGGAAGAGAATCACGATCTACTACTATATAAGGGATACCCTGAACTACGAGGGGACTTGATTCCGCTTTTATTACTTAAATTGATACGTGGGCGCTTTCTCTCGAGAGTTCACCCAAATCATACCCAAATATTCTTGTTCTTGTGTTATTTCCTAATTAGAATTACCCGATTACCCGTTCGTAATACCCATACAACATCATTTGGCGCTAGAAGGAGGGCCGATTCTAGTTAGTGAGCAATCAATACAGAAAAAATGGCAAGAAACCAAGGAAATTCAAAGAAACAACAAAATCAACAGGAGAAAGAAAAGAATCAGATCAGAGACAAAAGCCCAGATCGACATGACCAAGAAACTGGGAAAAGAGTTATGGAAGAAGGGCAAACCAGTAATCCAGATGTGGTTAAACAGATGTTAGTTGAAAACCTGGCAAATCTCAAAGGTGAGGAGATAAAAGCCATATTTGAGGCGGTTCTGAAAGCAAGGAATCAAGATGATGATCCTTCCGAAGCGCATACCCCGATTCAAGCTGCTAAAAGAGAAAAGCAGGAAGCAGAGTCTAGCATACAAGTGGTAGTTACTCACCCAGGAGGTGATAACGCCAAAGCAGAATTGGATGCCATCCTTAAACCCAAACAGGATGAATTCAGGTTGGTGTCTCCTTTCACTGAAGATATCGATGCGTTCCCATGTCCCTCAGGATTCAAAATTCCAAAAATTCAGGCATATGATGGAACTAAGGATCCATACGACCATATGCATCAATACATTCAAAGATATGAATTTGTATAATGCTCCGTAAGAGATGAAATGCGGGGCATTTGCAACTCTTCTAACCGAAAGGCAAGAGATTGGTTCAATAAGTTGAACCCCAGATCTATACCGGATTTTCCCACTCCGACCAGAAAGTTCATGCATGCATTCATCGCAGTTAAGGCCTTTCCAGAGAAACAGACTTATTTGTCGACGGTTAGGCAAAAAAGTGATGAAACAGCTTTTACAATTTATCAAAAGATTCAATGGGAATCATCCCGGATAGCGATCCGGATGATAAGTTCTTAGTAGCATCCTTCATAGCGGGACTTAAAGAAGGCGGTTACATGCGGCTAAGCAAAGAAAGATCCAAAACGATGGAAGAATGTCCGAAATAGCCTACGACATTGTCAAGAGAAGAGGCCAACAGAGCCAAGAGAGAAGAATCCCATGGGGATGCTAAAAAGGAAAAACCGAAGATAGGAACGACAAGAAAAGGAAATCTGTTTGGGATAGAGTAACCGCCCTATCTCTCGAAAGATTAGGGAAAAAGGCGCTCGCAGATGTAGACCTAATTCCTCTGAACAGATCTCGCGACCAAGTGTTGGCAATTATGGAGAAGAAAGGAATTGCTAAGACTCCTCCTCCGCTGAGGGGTCCAAGGGAGAAAAGAGACCACACCAGGTGGTGCAAGTACCATAAAGACATTGGACATGACTCAACAAAGGTAGGATCTGATCGTAGATATCGACGCAAAGAAGAATGGAGGGAAAAATCGATGAGTGCATCGATCGAGCGCAGGGAGATAATCCCAGAGGAAGGAGAGAGTTCAAAAAACATAGTAACAATCATGACAGGTACAACCAGAGGAGACACAGAGATCCGTCTCCAGATGCAGATGGGCATAGAGAAAATGCCCCAATTAATACTGTAATACCACCATTGTGGGTGGGCCAGAGAAGGTAGCAAGGCTTCTCGGAAGATAAAAAAGGCGCCGCAGAAAACAAGGAGAAGTGAAAAAGGTATGTTATGGGAACCGCCCAAAGACGGTCTCAGAGATGCCCTACCACCCATCGTGAGTAACGAAGGACCGTAATAAAGCGTTTATACGTAAAAATCGGTCGTAAGGATCTGCGTAGATACAAAGCAAACAAGAACGCGTCTTGTATTATAACGCATTTCAAGCGATGAAACTTCGGTTCGGAGTTGATTCCTCAGATCAACTCCTCTTTCGGATTTACCGGACCGCCCATACATCCTGTGGGTATGTTAAAATTATTGACAACTTTTGGCCAGGGGACAACAGAGCGGACTCGATGGTGAATTATGTGGTGGTAAAGGCGCCATCCGCTTATAATGTGATTCTTGGAAGGCCAAAGACTAATTGATTTAAGAGCGGCAGGTGTCGCCCGCACACAACAAAGATGAAATTCCCAACTTTCGATGGAGAAGCTACTCATTAAAGGGACATAGACGCCGCAAAAAATTGCTACACACCACAATCGGTGAAAAAATGAAGGTGCAAAGAAGTGACAATGGAAGACTTGGTTCCGTGATGAAGAAAAAGTTGGTCAGTCGAACGATCCAATGGAATCAATAATGCTAAATGAAATAAACCCCGAATCCACGGTCAAAGATGGATCTTGGATACCGGCCGAATGTAGCGTATCTTCGATCAAGACTTTGAAGGATTATCAAGATGTGTTTGCATGGAAGGCAAGTGATATGCCCGGATTATCAATGAATTGGCGGTCCATAAACTCAACATAGACCCAACAAGGAAACCAAAGTGAAACAAAAGAAGAGATCATTTGCTCCGTAAAGGATACAAGCTATCCAAAGAAGAGGTGGAAAAACTGCTGGTGCCAACATGATTAAAGAAGTCATCTATCCGTAATGGCTAGCAAACCCAAAGTGTTAGTCAAAAACCGGGATGGCGCTTGGAGGATGTGCGTGGACTTCACCGATTTAAACAAAGCTTGTCCTAAAGATAGTTACACTTCCCTAGAATTGACAAAGCTTGTAGACTCTACAGCTTGGTTATGAAATTTTTGCTTTCCTAGATGCTTATAAGGGATATCATCGATTATGATGGACCCTCGTAGATGTCGTAAAACGCTTTTATTATCGAATTTGGTTCTTACTACTATGTGTCTATGCCTTTTGGATTAAAGAATGCTCAGGGCTACTTACCAAAGGGCAGTCAATACCATTTTCAAACAACAAATTGGCAAATCTATGGAAGTATACGTGGATGATTTATTGATCAAGAGCAGGACTCTTGACCAATATCTGAAAGATGTAGCAGAGGTGTGCCAAGTCTTGAGACAGACCGGAATGAAATTGAACCCAAAAAAGTGTACTTTTGGAGTAAGGTCAGGCAAATTCCTGGGTTATATGATATCCAAAGAAGGCATTAGGGCCAATCCCGATAAATTGGAAGCTTTGAAGACCATGCCTGAACCAAAAAATATCAAAGAAGTTCAACGATTAACGGGAAGATTAGCAAACTTTCTAAAATGATTCTTGTCGAAGTCCCAGACAGAAATCATTGCCATTCTTCAAAATCCTTAGGAAGGCCAAATTTTTGAGTGGAATGAAGAATGTAGACAAGCTTTTCAGAGTTAAAAGATCACATTAGTCACCGCCAACTCTAACCCCTCCACAGAAGGTGAGATAATCGTTTTATATTTATCTTTGCAATGAAGCCGTAAGTCTTTGTGTTGGTAAAACAACATGGCATGATACAAAGACCAGTATATTTTGTAAGCAAAGCCCTACAAGGGCCCGAGGTTAGATATTCTGAGGTGGAGAAATTGGTCTTAGCCCTAGTGCACGCCACAAGGAAATTGAGACCGTACTTCCAAAGTCATCCGGTGATCGTGTTAACAAATCAACCTTTAAAGCAGATCCTGGAAAGACCGCATGTCGGGAGATCGGCTAAGTGGGTAGTTGAATTAGCAGGATTCGATATCGAGTACAAGCCAAGAACGGCAATCAAAGCTCAAGCATTAGCTGATTTCTTGGCAGAAGAGAAAGCTTTGGCTATAGAGCAAAAGGCTGAAAAGAACAAAGTTGATAGGAATAATTCTGAACAGTGGCAGCTTTACGTCGACGGAGCCTCCAACAAAGAGGGAGCAGGAGCAGGACTCCTACTCATTAGCCCAAAAGGTGAAGAATTCCCATACGCTCTTCATTTCAACTTTCAAGCAACTAACAATGAAGCAGAGTACGAAGCTTTGATAACTGGATTAAACCTAGCACAGAAGTTGGGCGTGCAGAATTTAAAAGTCTACACAGATTCACAACTGGTAACAAATCACATCAAGGGGGAGTATGAAGCAAAGGAAGGTCCTATGAAAAAGTATCTAGCAGTAGCACAGAGGAAACTGCAAGATTTCTTGATGATAGAGGTGGAACAGATAACTCGAGCCCAAAACACCCGAGCAGATGCTTTGTCGAAGCTAGGATCGAACTTCTTGTCCAATAAAAAGGTGTTAGTCGAACAATTGAAGCAGAAGAGTTGTGATGTGATAGAGGTACAACCAATAACACAAGCAGAAACTTGGATGGATCCAATTGTCATGTACTTGAGAGATGGAAGACTTCCTGAGGATAAAGTACGCGCCAGGAAATTGATAAGACTCTCGCCGGGTATGCTCTGCTCAATGACGTTTATACCGAAAATCCTATACACCCTTTCTTGGTTGAAGTGCGTTACTCGGATGAGGAGATTATGTATTAAGAGAGATCCACCTCGGAATTTGTGGAAATCATCCTGGGGCAAGAGCTCCGCCGTAAAATGTAGGATATATGGATATTATCGCCACCCATGCAAGAAGACGCAGAGACTCTAGTCGACGTGCCGAACATGCCAGTACATAGTAACCTATCACACAATCCTCGCATGTAAAATGATACCGATTGTGTCTCCATGGCCTTTGATCAAGTGGGGAGTAGACTTAGTGGGTCCATTACCCCTAGCACCGGAAAATTCAAGTTTTTGGTGGTGGCAAGTGGATTATTTCACTAAGTGGGTGGAAGCGTAACCCTTAACCACCATCACACCAACCAAATACGTAAATTCTTGTGGAAAAACATCCTATGCAGATATGGAATCCCCAAAGTCCTCATCTCCGATAATGGCACACAATTTGAAGATCAAGGAATACAAGCCTGGTGCACCAATTTTGGAATCTCTCAACACTTTACATCAAGTGGCTCATCCCCAAGCCAATGGGCGGTAGAGCGCATAAATAGGAAATAAAGCAAGGATCAAGAAAAGATCGAACAAGAGGGATCTCATTGGGTAGATCATCTCCCAAATATCTTATGGGCATACAGGACTACACCAAATGCTGCTACCCAGGAAACTCCATACTCTTTAGCATATGGATGCGAGGCAGTAATACCAGCAGAGATAGGGCACAAGTCTCCCAGAACCGAATTATACTGTCCAGAAACTCAGGAAGTAGACATGCTGCACCTCAAAGATGAGCTGGAGCACAAAAGGGACATAGCCTTGATACAGATGGCCAAATACAAGCAGAGAATTGCTCAATACTATAACTCAAAAGTTAAAGGTACGTATTTTAAAGAAGGCGATTTAGTTTTGAGGCGAAATGAGGCTAGTAAACAGGGTCCCACTGGAAAGCTAGACCCAAATTGGGAAGGTCCTTATAAAATTGTCAAAATACATGGAAAAGGATCTTATCAACTAGCTGATGCCTCTGGGAAAACAGTTCCTAGAAGCTGGAATGCTGTTCATTTAAGGAAATTTTTTCCTTAAAACAATTTTGTTCCTGTAAATAATGCTACTTTGAATCAATGTTTCTTTCTCGATTTTATGATTATACGTGTATTTGTTTTTACTTGTGCTAAAACAAGGAATTAAGGTCGATACTTAATTTATCAAGAAATTGCAATGCGAAAAATTCGCGTAAGTCCCACTTAAACAACTATAATGCCGAACTTGCAAATAAGAAGAGCATTCTCGGCGTAAGTCCCACTTAAATAACTAAATGCTAAACTTGCGCAAGCAAGAGCATCCTGGCGTAAGTCCCACTTAAACAACTACAATGCCGAACTTGCGCCAGCCAAGCTCATTCTCAAGCGTAAGTCCCACTCAAAGATTTCAAATCACATAATTAAAAATTATGGATGCCAAACTTGCAAAGCAAAGGCATTACGGGCAAAGGACCCGACTATAAACGAGTAATGTGCTAAACTTGCAGAGCAAGAACATTCTCAAGCAGGATATACGATAAAATTAAAGAAGCTAAGGATTAAAGATCCTAACTTTTTGCAAATAAGAATATGAAGACAAAACAAAAGATCTCTAAACAGAGATGGATCTTTAAACAGGAAACAAAGAAGGTCAAATTCACAGTACAAACTCAAAAATAAAGAGATTAAAAATGTCACCGAAAAGAAGTTACATACATAGTTATTATCAAAAGTCAAGCAAACTCAAAGTTTTCAAAGGAAACTAAGTTAAGATGTAGAGGAGCCGAGGTTGAACAGTTTTTCTACAGTCGAGCAGCATTTCTCCGAAGGTTGAGCAGATTTTTCTTAGCATATTTGCTAATTATGTCTTCTCCATTCTTGTATTCATCATATCGCTTCGTGAAGATCTCCCCGCTTTTTTATCATACAATCGGTGATTAGCAGAGAGTTAATCACCAGTCGCAGGTTTTGGCCTCATCAACACCAAGTGTATATCCTCTCGCGTGAAAGCAGAGCCAATATGATCTGGATCTCCTCATAAGTCCGAGGAGAAGACTTATACCCAAATGACAACCTTCCGGACGATATTCTCGAAGCGAGGATTTCCTCCATCCGCCTCAAGGTTTCGCAAAATCAGCCTTCATCTTCTTTGCAGAGTAGCAAGATGTTGCAGATGCTCCTCGCTCAATTTCGCCAACCGATCTCTTAAGTTCGGCTTGTTCCTCTTGGGTGAAGATCATACCTCGCCTTTGGCAAGATCGACTTTAACTTCTCAATCTCTCATTGATCGCCAAGGTGGACCTCCTCCAAACCGCCACCTTAGCATTGGCTTCATGGTTAGATTCTTCCAGTCGGCAATTTTGGCGTTGGCCTCGCTTAATCGAATTACTTTGTGTTGCAAGGAAGAGATATCTTTAGCCATGCTTGAAGTTTTCTTGTGCAAGGCCTTACCAGCGGTAACACTGCAAAGAGAATATCTTAAGACGTAAATTAAAACCAAAATGAAGGTGTTTAGGAAAACACTTACAGAATCAACAAAGTCATCAATGGACATATCCTCAAAATTGAAAGAGGAATCACCGTAAGATGTCCCCGATGAAGAAGGTCTAGCCGCTTTTTGCTTTTTTTTTGGGGAATAGACCTCAAGGGCACCGCCGCCGCGGCGAGTCCGGGTCGAGAGGAGGAATATCCAACTCGACCGAGTAGTATTCTCTTCGATGCTTGGGATAATCTGAATGGCGGTTCCAATGCAAAGAACTATATTCTCGAGCGGCTTCCCGAGTAATCGCCAGCTACATCTCCTGCTTTCTTTCGAGCGGAAGTCTCGCCTTGACCAGGAATAGCCGACATCGTCCGCTCGAGTCCTCTTGTATCTCGCCGGTCACTTTCTTCCTCCTCATCAACGCCAATATGGATCGATCGCCTACATTGGCCATCAGAAAGAGAAATAGTCAAAGTATATTCATAAAGCAAAAGCAGAGAAAAGACAAACCTACGCTGATATTGTTTCTTGGTAAATTCTACATAACCGCAGTGCCCCGCCGTTAGAGTCGGGCAAAGATCCACCAACGCAGAAATGATAAAGGCTCAAAGTCAAAGTAATGTTATTATTGGAAAGGTATGTAACCGTAGCTTCGCCTCATAGATCCTCCAGCTTTATCTTTCATGGAGGAAGAATTCCAACGACCAAGATCCGCCCCAGTGTTGTGCTTTACAAAGAAGAAACACTCTGACCATTTCTTCTTAGTCTTATCTTTGGTAGACAGAGGGATGATTTGGGCTAACCTACCAGATCTGCGACAAAAATGGTACCACCCTCCACTACCCTGAGTCAATTTGCATTGATAGAAGTTCCTGAATAACTTCACAGAGAAGGGTGTGGTGTTCAGCGACACCAAATCATAAAACCTACCAGAAATTTAACGCTATTCGGATGTATTTGGCCGACCCCTAACTTATAATACTTTAGCACCTCAATACACCTGGGGGGAAGAGGAACCTTAATCCGCTATGGAGTCGATCAAAGATACACCGCATGTAAGCTTATCCTGGGGATTATACGATATTCAAAGTGATTTAGGAAGAAGAACCGCAAAAGGCTCACCAATTTTGTAAGTTTTCAATAGATTGACCATTTCTGCTTTTGGTCATCTTGCTTGAGACACCATGGCAGCCCATTATCGCCTTGGTTTTATCGAATCGGTTGATTTCTCTCTTCAATGTATGTAAAAAGGCGTGATGGTCTTCCGGTACCGATGAACAATTGAAGTGGGGGTAAAAATCCCAGGAGGCGTAAGATGAGAGGGCAAAAGACACAAATGGGTTATCCCTAAAAGTGGAGGTATTTCTTAAATCAATTGAAGAGGATGGATGATCGAGGTTGTTGCGGTTTCAGACAAAAAGCAGGGTTAGAGGAAGTCACTTCTCACTCTCTATGGACCTAGAAAGTTTCTCTGAGACTCAAACAACTTTTCGATAGAATCGCTAGAGGCGATTTGCTCTCAAAGACATGAACAAAATGAAGATTTCAAAAGAAGTAAAGAACAACGAAAGAGACTTACTTGTAATCACCGAGACGCTATTCCAAAAGTCTAATATAGAAGGGCGCTTGACAAGAGGGATGATTATATGACAAGAAGTGGATACGACGCAATGGTTTGATTCATCATTATGATGATAACAAATGGGTGCAACTTGGCCTCGTTTCGCGTAAAATTAATAACGAAGCGTAACCGCTTTCAGCTGTGGCAAACCAGTAAAATGATTCACCCTAGTCCTGGGGACTTATGACGATATATGGGCCCACCGGGTCGGGTTATTTGTAATTGGGCCAGGCCCAAAGTTAATAATGGAGACAAACGATCCAAATCAAGCCCGACCATCAAAATGTCCGACTGCACCAAGACGCTAGATGTAATAGTCGGAGGAGCAGACTCACCGCGTCCCGACTGTAATGGTTTCGACGTAATGTTTGGTCAATGCAATGGAGACCGAGTCAACATCGCTCAACCACGTATAGATATGGGTAGGCCCCACGATCAAGAACGTCGCGGAAGTAACCGCTGATAACTTCCCATCACACAAGGAAGAGAATCACGATCTACTACTATATAAGGGATACCCCGAACTACGAGGGGACTTGATTCCGCTTTTATTACTTAAATTGATACGTAGGCGCCTCTCTCGAGAGTTCACCCAAATCATACCCAAATATTCTTGTTCTTGTGTTATTTCCTAATTAGAATTACCCGATTACCCGTTCGTAATACCCATACAACATCAGTACCCACTAACCTTAATTATGTGGGTTCGGGGCCAGCTACGTCAGTTACCAGGTTTAACCTACACGTAATAGATCTTGTCAATCTGTTATTCGTTTTCGTAGTTCAAGTCGAAGGAACTCCGGTTGAAGGGTTGAATAGGACATTGGTAATTAGATCGCTTAAGTTAAAGGTTTACGGTTCATCCTGGCATTCCTCGTTTGGTATGCATGTTTAATTAGTAGTATGTTATAGCCCATCCGCGGTATACACTTAATTGAACATAGGTATTAACTAACCACCCAAATCAATCTCAAGTTTTGATCACTTAATTGGTTTAACACTACTAGAATTTCTCAGATTTGTGACGGCGGTTTTCGTCATAAATTCGTCACTAACGCTCGTTTGTGATTTAATCATGATTTAAACCTAGTTCCGTCACGGAACACCTCGTTGCAAATTTTTGAGTCAAAATTAACCTTGTCACTAAGTTTCGTGACAATATTGTGATGAAAGTCATACTTTGTGACATAGTTGTGACACAAATTTAGGTGATGAATCATGACAAAAATTACATTTTGCAAACGAATGTGTGACAAAATTTTCCGATAAGTTTGTGATGGAGTGTTGTGTCAAAGTTGCTTCATAAAATAGCGACAAATGTGTGACAAAAAAATACGACAATTTTGTAACCAAATTTTTTGATGAAATAGTGATAACCATAGCTTACAAATTTGATATGAATTTGTGATGAATGTTTACGATAAAGTTGTGACAAGATTTAGTGAT
Source organism: Gentiana macrophylla (assembly GCA_026214975.1). Classification (NCBI taxonomy): domain Eukaryota; kingdom Viridiplantae; phylum Streptophyta; class Magnoliopsida; order Gentianales; family Gentianaceae; genus Gentiana; species Gentiana macrophylla. Next base: position 4,186,466 of record CM047811.1, on the reverse strand, counting down.
TATGTGACAATGTTGCTACCAAATTTAGCGATAAAAATGTGACATTTATCCCCTACATTTTTGAATTAATTTTGTGACGTTGTTTTACGACAAAATTGTGACAAATTTTACCTATATTTGTAACGAATTGTTGTGCCAAAATCAATAGTTGCAATGAGTTTGTAACAAAATTTATATTTAACATTTTTACTATATTTATTGTTTACAAAAATTATATTCGATAATATAAATGTTTTCTTTAAAAAACGTTTCAATTGCATAAATAATCAAAACACCTCTCCATATCCTGAAAATGAAGCAAATCATTTTATTCATAATTGAGTTCAATAGAATTTCAAAACATGAAATCAGTATTATTCATGATTAACGGACAAATACAAGAGACTAATGGTTTTATCACCGAAAACAACCCATCTTGTGAACGAGCAATCATCTCTAATTGTCCCGGTCTTGTTAAACATCCTCAAGAACTTGTTTAAAATCATGACGATCTCGCTTGCACCGCTAGCACATGTCCACTGTGGCCTCTTTCAGCATATCGTCCGGAATCCGGGTCCTTTTGATCCTAAGATATGGTAGGACACCTGTCAATGCTTCTTTAAACTTCTCTGCCTTGGCCACCCAAAAGTAACTTCATCAAGAACATTCTCAGCAACAAAGTACCTGACCAAGGTATGTAATCTTCAAATGTCAAGAATTTAGCAAAAACAAAAGAGGGAAGATAAAAGAAACGAAAAGAAAAGGGAAAGTGCATGGAAATGAATGGTATCATTTTTCTACACAGAATCAAAATTGGTCTACTTGACAACCTATCCCATTCATTATCACATTTTCATCAACGGCAGCCACACAAAATAAAAATAAAAATAAAAATCACACAAACATATACTATTAAAATACAAATTTCTCACTTATTCTAACTGGCATATTAGACCAACAGTTATATGCCTCTGCTCTGGAGGCTATATATTGGAGCTCACTTGGACTTAGAATATTGGTGATGAATGCAAACACTAAAGAGTTGCAATTCTTTTTCAAAAAAAAAAAGAGTTCAATGTAGTCTTCAAACCAAATAAATAAGATGACCACATCAGACTTTCTAGCTGCATACAAAATGAAGAATATCATATATTGAGTGAAGTGTTGAGCATAGAACTTAATCAGTATGATGTAATTATGAAGTAGCCTTATTATGGTGTAGCTGCATAAGATTGTACCTGTAAATTGAATGCTAGAGAACACAGAAGCTGAACTGAAATGGCTGTATCAAAGTTGCATTTTTTGAACAATGATCAACACTCAATTCCACACGGAGCTAAATGGAAGATGGATGGAGGTGATGAGGAAAGCTTCATATGATTCACATGACGATGCCTGTATATACAGCAATGGATAACACATTGTAAACTTAAACTTATTTTCTATGTACAATATTGTACTTGCTCCGTATCGACAGCAACATAGTCGAAATCAGACCTTCGAATGAGAGATAGTTGAATATGCATTTGTCTTGTTTTTCATACATACCGTGAAGTTTGAACTCAATTTGAAAGATGGTGAAGATGTTGGTTGCAACAAAGCTGAATTTATATCCATTAAGTTCAACCTTATTACAAGAAATTACATCACTGTAAGCATAATTCAAAACCCAATCATTACATTTTCACGGCGGAAGTGTCCTACTTAACTCAATTGTGAGATACTTGAATGTGATATTTGTGTTGAGACATATATAAATGTGTTGCAGATCATGTGCTTAATGATATATTCATTGATGTAATCACCATGTTTCATAGCATCTTAATGTTAGAGAACAAGAGTTTGAGTCTCGTGTCTCATTAATGTGCAACCATGATTCCTAGCAGCTAAATGTAAAAAAAAGAATGGATATAGAACATAATAAAAATTAAATTCAAAAAAGGATCTAGCACACAAACACAAACATTGGTTTAGACCATGAATGTAGAAATTGAAAAGTAGAACAATTACCTCCACATATATAGTTGAACCATTCCTCCAGTGTGCTGGTGTGCAACACCATAAATCACATCACCATCATCTGGAAACACAACGTGTACGCTTTTAGTATGGTTGCAGCCATTGTTTGAAACAGGACCATAGCACAAATCGACCTGGTATTCAATCTGTCACAGGTATTACTACCCACATACGGATCACGAGGTGAATAAACCCCTATCCTTACACCACAACAAACTGCTCAAGTTTCATGAGACATGTAGTTTTTGAAGCTAACAACAATTTCCCTAGAGCGATTATCAATAAAAACTTATAAGCGCACTTTTACCATTCTTCATGTCATGCAGGAAACAATAATTTATAGGGCTCTAAGAAATAATCTAGCCTTTCTATACGTATTAACAATCAGTTGTGTCACATGCTTCCTCTTTAATGTTTCTGATACGATTATGAACTGTAACTGGGCACGAATCAAATTATGGACTTAAGTGTGACCTTACCAGATATTCATGTTTAGATCTAAGCCCTGTAGTATCGTCAGATCTTGTCCATCTGTCAGTGACATCCAAAATATAGATCTCCACTGGAACAATGGCCGCATGCCAATCAATATATATCACAGTATACTTCAAATATAGTCTTCTTTTCACACCTTGGAACCTTCTTCTTTCTTCTTGGCCGGCTGCTATATATTATTAGTGGCCATGTGCAAATTAGATACATAAGCCATTTCATAGTTACTCATCCACTTTTCTGCAAAAGAAATCTCCAATCTTGCTCCTTTTAACCCCAAAAAAATATCATTCCCCCAAACATCAAAAAATACAAATAGAAGCAATTTCATACCTGCTTTTGAAAGAACCAGCGCATTTTGTACCTGCTTGTGTGAGAACAAACCAATTTCAGCGAATTTCAACTCCATTTTAACGAATATTGAGAGAATTTCGTGAAACTAGCGAATTTCAAAAATAAATAAATAATGAACAAGTAGTAAATATGGAAAATCCATACCTTTAGACCTCGATTTATATTCTACCTGTTTAGATTTCAGCGATCCTATGACAAATTTGACACAGCGGAGAAGAGGTAAGCGAGCCGAAAAAGTAGAGCGAAGAGGAGTAAACTTTTGTTAGTGGAAGAGACGAGTTTTTTAAGGGTTTTTACTCAGCGCTTTTTTTTTAGTTACCGGCAATTTTTCATGTTAGCAAGAGATGAAAATCTAGAAAAAGATCCACTTAACTGACGAGGAGGAGGAGTAGGAGCACCGGAGAGGACTTGTTGCTGCTGCTGGTCGGCATGGAAGGAGCGAAATTGTTGCTGCAGGCCGGCGTTTGAGGGCAGAGAAACGGCAGAGAATGAAGGAGTAGCACCGGCGGAGAGGAGATGAGCGGCGGCGGCGGCGGAGGGGAATTATTCTGAAAACTGAGGGAAGAAGAGGTGGAAGAGGGAATAAGAGATGCCGACTTTTAATTAGGGATTAGTTCGTATACATTTTTGGGAGTTGGGACGACGGGTGTTATATGCGACGACTTTGTTGTCCCATTAAAGCGTTTTTAAATAATATTTATTAACCGATTAACTAACAAACCTTGGGTTTCGAATGATTAATTCACTAACAAAACTCAGGTTTCAAATCATTAACTCATGACTAACTAACGAACCTTGAGTATCGAATCATTAACACGCTATCGGGTTTCATACCATGAACTCACTAATGAACCTCGGGTTTCAAATCATTAACTCACATACGAATCTCGGGTTTCAATTCATTAACTCACGGAAACACCTCAAATTTCAAATCATTAACTCATGACAAACTAACGAACCTCGGGCTTCCAATCATTAACTCACTAACGAACCTTGGGTTTCACATCATGAACTCACTAACTAACTCGGGTTTGAAATTGCTACTCAATAACGAACCTCGAGTTTGAATCACAACTCAATAATGAACCTCGGGTTTGAAATCGACTACTCAATAACGAACCTCGGGTTTGAAATCTTGAACTAACTAACTAACCTTGGGTTTGAAATCATCAATCTTAAGGAACCCCGGGTTTGAAATCACTACTCAATAATGAACCTCGGGTTTAAAATCGTGAAAGAACTAAAAAAACCTCGGGTTTGAAATCATCAACCAAATAATTAACGAGCCCCGGTTGAAATCACTACTCAATAACGAATCTCGGGTTTGAAATCTTGAACTAACTAACGGCTCGATTCAAATCGTCAACCGACTAATTAACAAACCCTGGTTTTAAATCACTACTCAATAACGAAACTTGGGTTTGAAATCATCAACCGACTAATAAACGAACCCTATGTTTGAAATCACTACTCCATAACGAAAATCAGGTAAGAAAACATGAACTAACTAACGAACCTCGAATTTGAAGTCTTGAACTCAATAGTGACCATCATGTTTGAAATCATTACGAACTCCAACATTAAGTTAGTTAATAAAAAATAAAAATAAAAAACAAATATTATTAGAAATGTTTTAATTATTAATATTATAAAAATATTATAAAACATATAATTTATTCATTTTATTATAAAAAATATTAATTAAAATAAATATTTAAAGGGACGACTATGTCGTCTCTATAAATAAAATTTTTGATTACACAATAATTGATAAACTTTATAAATGTTATTCATAAAATCGATAAAATTAATAAGTATTTAAAGGGACAACATAGTAAATCCCAAAAACGATCGAAATCGTCCCTTTAAATGACAATGTCTATGTGATTCCGCGCTTTGCGAGGTTGTCGTCCTAAAAAAGAACTGTGTCGTCCCTTTAAACCAAAATTAATTTCCCGCCAAAATTTTCCCCCCAACTCGAATATCCCTCCATCTGAATATGTCGTCCCAAAAAAAAACCCCGGCAATTTCCCCCACAAAAAATCATCAAAATTTGACTTTTATCGTATTTTCTTTAAAGGGACGATATGTGGTCCAAAAATGTCGTCCCAAAAAGCTTATTACAAAATAGTCTTTTTTATGTTTTGTCACTAATTTGTAGCAATGATGCCATGAATTAAATGATTTAACCATTTTCGCACAAATTTCATCCCAAATCCGTGAAATTTGTAGCATTATTGTCAAAAATACGTGACAATTTTGTGAGGTGGACTGATATGTCGGTTAGCGTCAGATTATCATGAAGACTTTTATGGCCAAGACATTTCGTCACATAATTCTCACAAATTATGGCGCCCGAATTTGACGCAAAGATTTGTGACAGAATAATCACATACGTTTTTCCACGTACATATTTTGTCACAATGTTATCTCAATTTATTGCAAAAAAATTATTATGCGGTTTGTCGCTAATTCATAGCAATATTGTCTAAAATATGCGACAATTTTGCGATGTGGACAAATATGTCGGTTAATACGTCAGATTAAGCAACGAAGACTTTTATGACCAAGCGAGTTTGTCACACAAAATTCTCACAAATTATGGCGCCCGAATTTGGCGCAAAAATTTGTGACAAAATAGTCACATACATTTTGCCACATACATATTTTGTCACAATGTTGTCTAAATTTATTGCAAAAAAAAGAATTATGCGGTTTGTCGCTAATTCGTAGCAATATTCCGGTTTTAGTTAGTTAGTTAGTGTTGATTAGCATGTTTGCTTAAACTCTGTTTTACTCAACTTTGTATTAAACGTTTTAATTGTTATAAGTTGTGTAAAGTTTTAAAATCCATTCAACCTCCCTTTCTGCATCACACGTAAGCCGTAAGTCTATATATATATATATATATATATATATATATATATATATATATATATATATATATATCTTGCATATAGAAACTTATAATGGCTAAACGAGACCTTAATTACCAATTGTGTTGCTACTTTTGATGGCTTGAGGGATATTGTATCTCTTTGGTTAAGCAATAAAAATGTCGATGAACTTCCAAGGACTTTATATAGCTATGTATGAAGAGAAATTTTACAAGTGCTTGGTATGAATGCCTTAAAAGAAAAATGACCCCTCTGGGATGACCGTTGCTGATTTGTATATGTTGGGAAAGTATAATACAATGTTATGAAGTGGTCATTATTAGTGTATAGTAAGTTCCCATGTTTGCTATTTTGTTAGTATATTGAAAATAGTAAATTTTACTATGGTCCTGGACCAAATATGACTTGGTGATCCAGACAGGGGCGGACCCAACATGTAAAAGGGTCGATGGACTCACTCAAATTTTCAGACGAACTTACAAATATACTTCTCTAATAATATTAAAAATGTGTACGTATATTACTTTTGACAGTTTCTATTGCAATTATTCATTTAGTTAAACTGGTTAAAAACTTTATTATTTATCTTAAGGTTACGAGTTTGGATCCTGGGATCTGAGATTTTTTTTTTGGCCCCCACTAGAACTCACTAGAAAATTTTCCTTGGTCCGCCGCTGGATCCCGTGGATTCGAATCCTGGAAGCTGAGATTTTTTTAGCCCCCGCTATAAAATTTTCCTTTTTTGGCCCACTGAAAAAAAAAAATTCTGGGTTTTTTTTTGCCATCACTGGAAAATTTTTCTCATTCATGCATTGATCACAACTGATTCGAATCCTAGAAGCTGAGATTTTTTTTACTTTCCACTTCTTCCTTTTTCCATTTTTACCCATCAAAAAATTTCCTGTTCATATCGGATCCAGGACCAAGAGGAGATCACAAAAACCGATGGGTCTCTACCACAGAAATATATATGCCATGTTTTCACACTTTTACCCTTCTTTTATGCATTTTATTGGCCGCCACTGGAAAATTTTCCTTTTTTGGCCTCCACTGGAAAAAATTTCTGGGTCCACCACTGGATCCAGGACAAAGACGGGATCACAAAAACAGATGGGGTTCTACCGTGTAAAATATATATGTCATGTGCTTACACTTTTACCCTTCTTTTAAGAATTTTTATTGGTGGAATGTTAAGTGTGAGATAGTTGTTCGGGACCACCTTAAAACTGTTGATTTGAAATTCGCATTGATTTATGATGTTGTATTTAGGGTTGTTCACGGTTCGGTTTGGCTCGGTTTTATGGATTTTCAAAACCAAACCAATTATTTGGGTTTGAGAAATGTGAAACCAAAATTAATCTTATTCAAATCGGTTGGTTCGGTTCAGTCGGTTTATGCTACAAATACTACCGCAACTTAGGCATCGTAAGGAAGTGTATCTAATAACACATATTTATCCCATGATTTCTTTCTATTTACTTATATGGCTCATTATGTTATCACACTATTCAATAAGTACCAAGTCGTATTGGTAAAGAAAGAAAAAAAAATCCCATAAAAAATATATATCCAATTAGCAACGACAAAACGCTTTTAAATTGCTATTAAACCAAACAGCTCACAAGCAAATGATAGAAAAATAAAGTCATAAAAAATTTGTCAAAACTAGACAAATTTCATCATACCATACCTATAATGGATATATAAGTCAAACGTTGTTATAATCCTCAAATTGAACTGAAATATATATATGGATAGAGAGAGAGTTGAACATATATATTTAAATTATATTAGTGGTCGGTTCGGTTCGGTTTTTTCGGTTTTGACTTTTAAAAACCAAAACCAAACCAATTCAAGTCAGTTTGGTTCAGTTTCTGGTCGGTTCGGTTTGTATCGGTTTGACTTGGTTTGGTTCGGTTTAAAAAATATTGACACCCCTAGTTGTATTTATTAAAAGGTGTTGTGCGTCACAAAATATTTATCTGTGATATGACCAAACGGTTTGACTCAATTCGGGCTTGTTAAGACCGTGGTACAATATATGCTAAAAAGATTACACCATAACAAAACAACAATTTTATTCTAACAATTCAACAAGATATTGCATATACAACAAGACAAAATTGAATGCAAAAATAAAGACTCACAAACCGAGACGAGTGCGAACGCTCATTCCTTAAGGCACACTTGCTCGGTATAAGGCCTACGGTTATAACAATTGTCTCACAGATACAACGGGTTACTTGTTCAATGTAAGAGCACTTCAAACATTGAACAATGACGAACTCTAAGGATATCCAGGAATTCTCTTCGACCGACTAACTTTTCCAATGCAAGAATGTTTAAGTTTTATAGTTTTTGAATTACTATCAACTCTATCTTATGTATTTCTTTAATCTCCATATGTGAGGTCTTTATATAGTATAAGGAGGGTAGATGAAAGATTACTAATTAATACTATGGTTAATGAAAAATCGTTACATGAATTAATATTAGGTTTAATAAAACCATTACAGAAATTAATAGTCATCAACGCCATGATTTCTATTAATTACCATTAACTCTGGCACGATTGATAAAGCACTATCCTCTTCGAGTGGCCGTTTCAGCCGTTTTTGCGAGTTAATGTCACTTATCCTTTCATCTTCCACTGACCAGTTATCTTCCAGTCAGTTCCCTTAACTGTGGCGAATTAATTTCACATTCACCCGATATCAGTATCGAGTTATTCAAACTTATCATTATCTACTCGTCATGTAGATTTTAATGATATGATAAGCTCTCGATGATTCACATCCGAGCCTATCCGAAATTAATCTCAAAATGGCTAATTGCCATATGGCTAATTCACCAATTTCTCCAACAATCCCCCACATGAATGGAAATTAATGCAAATGCAGACCCTGAAGAGAATTCGGACGGAAAGATAATGCATCGTAGCTTATAGCATTGAACCTGCCTTAGTGAAATACTATCGGATCTACTCGGCTATTCAGTGAACTATGTCTTGAACTCGCTTAGCGTTTATTGTAAAACCGCATAATAGTACTCACACAATATTTCCTCTAACGTCGTGTTTGGTTCTCATGGTTGTGTTCATTATGGCCATGAATCACCCTTGATTTCGTAAGTGTGTTAGAGAATTCTAAACTCGAATTCTCACGTGCCCCACTTCACACTTACATAGGTGATCTCCTATCAAGAGTATTCTCATCATACCCCACTTGAATTAACCAAGCTATAAGAATCATTAAGAGTTTTCACTTAACCTTATACCCGACGGATAACACTTTTATCACAAAATGGGTAAGTGTTCACCTTTGAACCTTCAGAACTTAGTTGTCCCTTTGAACCAAGATCTTAGGATATCTAGTCAATATGGTCAAGTTACCATTACAAAGTTTCGTCATAATAGGCTTTAGTCCCATTCCGAGTGTCAATGTTGACATTTGATCTCTGTGTAAACCTTTGTAAGCGGATCTGCAAGATTCTCCTTCAATCTAACAAAATCGATGGAAATCACACCATTATAGATCGCTTGTTTAATAGTATTGTGTTTTATGACGTATATGTCGAGACTTACTACATACTATTTTGTGCTTGATGTATGGCCGACTGACTATCACTATGTATGCTTATTGGAGCAATAGGTTTAGTCCAAAGATGGAATATCCTCTAGAAATTACGAAGCCATTCTGCTTCTTCTCCTGCTTTGTCTAATGCAATGAACTCAGCTTCAATCATGGAACGAGCTATGCATGTTTGCTTAGTGGATTTCCATGACACCGCATCACCGCCAATAGTGAATACATATCCACTTGTGGCTTTTGAATCTTTGGAGTCAGATATCCAATTTGCATCACAGTATCCTTCTAATTAATACTGTTGGATATCTTGTTTAGAATAATCCTAGATCCATTGTATATTTTAAGTACCTTGGTACACTAATTAAAGCTTTCCATTGATCCTCATTTGGATTACTTGTAAACCTGCTTAGTTTATTCATAGCATAGGCTACGTCTGGTCTAGTACAATTGGTTATGTACATTAGACAACCTTTTATTTGTGAATATTTCAACTGAGACACAGATTCTCCTTTGTTCTTGACTAAGTGCCAAGTTAAGCCAATTGGAGTTTTCACTGGACTTTCATTAAAGACATTAAATCTTTTTAGAACAAACTCAATATATGAGACTGTGACAACGCAAGCCTATCAGATATTCTAGAGATTTTAATCCCTAAAATTACATCTGCAACTCCCATATCCTTCATATCAAAATTCCTTGTCAACATCTTCTTAGTATTCATGATTATATCACGAGTACTTCCCATGATCAACATGTCATCAACATACAGACACATAATCACATAAGAATTAGAAGCGTTCTTGATATAGACACATTTGTCACACTCGTTAATTTTAAAACCATTTGACAACGCTCGCTTGATCAAAAATTTTGGTGCCACTGCTTTGGCGCTTGTTTTAGCCTATACAATGACTTAACGAGTCGACACACTTTGTGCTCTTGACTGGAACTATAAACCCCTCAAAGTTGTTCCATGTAAATTTCTTCCACTAATTCACCATTTAAAATTGCGCCTTTTAACATCCATTTGATGGATTTCCAAGTTATAAACCGCAAAGAAATCGCAATAAGAACCATTATCGAAGTGATTCTAGTTACGGTGAATATGTATCGGAAAAAAAAAAAATCAAGACCTTCCTTTGTCGATACCCTTGCTACCAACCTTGCCTTAAATTTATCAATGGATCCATCGCCTTTAAGTTTTTCTTAAATATCCACTTACAACCGAGAGCTTTATGCCTCGGTGGGATTTTAACCAATTCCCAAGTGTGATTTTGCATAATCAATTCTATTTCTCTATTTATAGCCTCTTTCCGAAAAGGAGCTTTTGGAGTAGACATTGCCTCAAAGATATGTCTTGGGTTCGCTTTTCTACCATATAGGTTAGAAAATATGCAAAACACAACATTCATAGACTTCGATGATGACATCATCATGTACATCATAGATGTCGGTTTTATGCACCAAAAAACCAATATGTACTACTTTTGAGAGTATATCCAACTAACATACAATCAATAGTTATATCTTCACTAGCTTTGGTTTGGTATTCTACTTTAGCCGACACCCCACATTTCCAAGAATTTGTAGCTAGACCTCGGCCTTTCCACAAATCGATCTGGTGTCATCCTTCTTCTTTGAAGGAATCTTGTTCAGAATGAATTCTGCTGAGAGGACCACTCCCCCCAAGTTCTGAGGTAAACCTAAACTTATCAACATAGCATTCATCAACTCTTTAAGAGTTCGGTCCTTGCATGTAGCAATACCACTTGACTGAGGTGTGTATAGTGTAATTGTTTGATGAATTATGTTGGGCCCTTAGCAAGACTCATGAAACAATACATCATATCCACCACCACAATCACTACGGATACATCTTATCCGTTTGCTGTGTTTATTCATTCTGACAATCCTCAAGGCATCACGAGCCTTATCTTTGCTTTTTAGCATTTAAACATCACAATATTCGGTGCTATACTCAATGAAAGTAACATAATACTTTTATCACCTCTAGTTTGCATGAATCTAGAGTTTATGTGTTCCTTTCTACCGGTCAACCGGCGAGTTAGCCAACATGCTTCAACACATACCAGACACTTGTGATTAGGATCAAATTTCAAATTTGGTAACAACACCATGTTCATCAATGGACGAACGAATTTGAAATTTGCAAGTCCTGGTCATAGTGTCACAAGCAACATTACTCAAGCAAGTAAGTAGGTCTTAAAACCAATCTCACTGGCTCTTTACAGAGCATCACTTTTGTGCTCAACAGACAATTTGACTGATCAATCCACTTTGCAATCACACAAAACAACGAACCAGCACCAAAAGTTGAATATAGAATATGAGCAACGTGTATTTGCAATGGTTCATGAACGTGTATGCAAACATTAACAAATATGCACCGAATCACGGCTTGCACGGACAATGTTCGGTTATGAAACCAAAATTAGTCACATTCTAATTGTGCCTCTTAAACTTGATTGGGTGAAAACTCATTAAAAGTATTGAAATTATACCAAGGATCCAGAATTCTCAACATGTTACCCACCAAAGGACGCAGGAAACATTAATTTATCAAGTCTCCAAGCATTTCCAAACAAAAGAAACCAATATACATATTTCTTTCAAGTTGATGTCCAGTACATTTATTCTACTTTCAATAGAATTAATGAACCACCCAAAATTTTGCAAGCAATTTATTTTTCTTAATTGTTGTTCACAAGACACATTAAAACATAGAAGTAATGGTCTAAAAGAAACTGCTGAACAAACTTGAGGAACTTGAATGACATATTATTTGTCTTAATACAATATTTAATAAGCAACGATACATACATTCAGGCTTGCTATACTACACTACTTTTAACGGGGAAAAAAATCAGTAACAAGTAGCAGCACAATAATCTACACAAAGATTATTATTGTTACTATCACACCAATGAAGACTACAGTGCAGGTTAACCAAATATCAAACACGACTGTGATTGAAAGTAGAAACCGACGACAACATGAGTTCTACAAATCATCCTTTATATGTGTTGGAAAACATGTAGTAATGAGGTAGTGGAAGTGTGTGAATGGAAAGTGTAAGAAAAGGAAGGAAATAGTTAAAGGCAAAACTCCCACATTGGTAATATACTAGGAAAAGTTCCAATATATATACTATGGTAGTATAGGTACTAGTATGTTCTATTACCAATATTATGCGCCAAAGTCTACGTAGGGGGGGTGCAAATCCGGTGGGATTTCGGCTTGGACGCAGGTCCTGCGGACACGAATGCAGCTCGGTTTCGGGGCTGGTCGTGCAAGTTCAGTTTTGCTAATTTTTAATATCCGGAATTAAATTTTGCAAACTGTTAAGCCTCTCCATCTTCCTGACTGTTCCATTCCATTTGCCTTCATTACAGATGAAGTAATGAGACGTTTTTCACTACTGGCTGCCTCTACATGTGCTCCTTCAGCCCCTATATAAGCTGCTTCCTTCCTGATTCAGAAGTGGTACTACACACAACAGAAATATATACATACATTATCCTTTTCCTTATGCTATCAGAGAGTTCACCATATTTGGTTCTTAAGCAGTTGAAGGCTCTGTGCATCCTGCTCTCTGCTAGTTTGTTGTATCCTGGGAGACTAACACTCCGTTTCAACTCCAAGCACAATCTGGTGAGGGGGTGAATTAGTCTTTAGGACACTGTGTGGTACACAGGACTCAGCTTTTGTTTTTCTGTTCTTTCGGTTTCTTGTTTCTAACCTTGTTTTGCAGATTGGAGTCTTATTCTGTCAAAGAAGCAGATTGTGTAACAATCTAAAGACTAATTCTATTCATACTGTGCTCGTTTCTGATTTGGTGCTCCAAACAGAAACATTTCTGTTTCAGTGACAGAAATTAAACAACAACAGAACCAGTCTGTTTTGTTACTTTGTTCTGTGTCAAGAACAGGAATTCATGTAGAGTAATCTGATAGATACTCAGGAATTCAATCAGTATATTGTTGATGCGTATATATACTGAACAGAAACATTTGTGGACTGATCCTTGTGTGATAGCCACTAAAAAGAGTAACAATATTACTCAACGTTTTCCTAAATACGTTTCCATATAATTTGATACAAGTTTAACTTGTTCATTTGTTGTATTTCAGATATGGAACAAGGTGGAACTAGTGGTGTGAAAGAAACTGCTCTGGTGCCAACGAAACCAACTGGTCTCTTCAACCAGAATGAGAAACCTGAGAAATTCAATGGCTTGAATTTTAAGAGGTGGCAGCAAAAGATGCAGTTCTACCTCACTACTTTACGCCTAGTAAAGTTCCTTATCGATGATCCGCCAACAATCGCGAGGATGAAACTCCGATCCGATCAAGACTTTCTGTTTGCACTGAGTGAGTGGAAACAATCTGACTATTTATGTAAACATTATATAATGAACTGTTTACATGATAATTTGTACGATGTCTATCTTGAGAAAAAGACTGCTAAAGAGTTGTGGGAATCTTTGGACAAGAAGTACAAAACTGAAGATGCAGGAACCAAGAAGTTTGTTGTTGGGAGGTTTCTGGACTATAAGATGGTGGACTCGAAACCACTCATGGAGCAAGTGGAAGAGTTCCAGAAAATACTCTATGAAATTCAAGCAGAAAAAATGGAATTGAGTGAAACTTTCCAGGTTGCCTGTATGATTGAGAAATTACCTCCTGGATGGAAAAGTTTCAAGGATTATCTCAAGCATAAGCGCAAGGAAATGAGTATGGAAGATCTCATAGTCAGACTGCGTATTGAAGATGATAACAAGAAATCCGATAAGAGAGGAAACCCTACTAATCATCAGCCAAAGGCTAATCTGGTGGAGCATGGACAAAGCTCTAAAAATAAGAAGTTTGGTAAAGGGTCAAAGACAGGACCAAAAGCTAAATTGGGTCCTAAGGGTGGCATATCAAAGCCAAAGTTTCAAGGGAAATGCTTCAACTGTGACAAGCTTGGTCACAAATCATGAAATGTAAGTTGCCAAAAAGAAGGCCAATGAGACAAATCTTGTACAAAGCATGGAGGATATGAATCAGCATGTGCCATGGTGGATGAGGTCAATATGGTTGATGCAAATCAAAAGATATGGTATGTTGACACAGGAGCAACTAAGCATGTGTGCTCTAACAGGGAACTACTGGCTAATTTCCAGCCGGAGCAAGGAAATGAAAATGTATACATGGCAAACTCTGCAAATTTCTTTGCTATACTTGGAAAGGAAATGTGCAATCAAGATGACATCTGGAAAGACACTTACTTTGAAAGATGTCTTGTATGTTCCAGATTTTGCGCAAGAACTTAGTGTATGGTGTGCTTTTAAACAAGCATGGTTTTCGCTTGGTTTTAGAATCTGATAAGTTTACTCTGACAAAGAGTGGAATGTATGTTGGGAAGGGTTATGTTTGTGATGGTTTGGTTAAGCTCAATGTAATGGCTATTAAGCCAAAGAACGATGATAATAATAATAATGTGAGTGTTGCTTATGTTGTTGAGTCTCCTTATTTATGGCATGGTAGACTAGGACATGTTAACTACGATTCCCTGCGTAGATTAATTAAAATGAACCACATCCCAAACTTTCCAATTGATAAAGAACATAAGTGTGGAACTTGTGTTGAAGCGAAATTAACGAGAACGTCTCACCCTAGTGTTGTGAGAAATACGCAGCCACTTGATCTTATACATAGTGATGTGTGTGATTTTAAAATGATACAATCGAGAGGTGGAAATAATTATTTTATCACCTTTATTGATGATTGTACTAAGTATTGCTATGTTTACTTGTTAAAAGGCAAATATGAAGCAATAGACAAATTTAAAATCTTTGCAAAAGAAGTTGAAAATCAACATGGAAGGAAAATTAAAGCACTCCGTAGTGATAGAGGAGGTGAATATGTAGAACCCCTCAGTGAGTATTGTCTTTGAAAATGGAATCATACACTAAAAGACTCCACCATATTCACCACAATCTAACGGAGTAATGAACGTAAAAATCGAACATTGAAAGAAATGATGAATTCAATGTTGGTAAGTTCAGAGTGCCGATAACTTGTGGGGAAGTCATTCCTATCTAGCAATTATCTTTTAAATAAGATACCCCGAAAGAAACAAGATAAAACTCCTTATGAACTTTGGAAAGGTAAACCTCCTTCTTATAACTACCTAAGAGTGTGGGGGTGTTTGGCTAAGGTTTTGATACCTAAACCAAAAGCGGTAAAGATAGGATCAAAACCGTTGATTGTATTTTTATTGGATATGCGAGAAAATAAGCGAGGTTTATCGTTTTCTTGTGCATAAGTCGGATAATCTGACGTGCGTAAAATGCAATAATGGAATCTAGAGATGCCTCATTCTTTGAGAATATATTTCCAGCAAAGTTGAATGAACCGAGTTCATCTAAATGTGTTCATGTTCAAGGTGAAAATTCTGAACAAGTGAATGAGGATGATACTTCTGAGGTTGAGCCAAGAAGAAGTAAAAGGGCAAGGATTGAGAAATCATTTGGTGATGATTTTCTGACATATATGATAGATATTGAGACTCAAACCTACAATGACGCTGTGACTTCTACTGAAGGTCCAATGTGGAAAGAAGCAATAAATAGTGAGATAAACTCTATATTGCAAAATCATACTTGGGAGTTAGTGGATCTACCTCCAGGGTGTAAACCACTTGGATCAAGATGGATCTTTAAACGGAAATTGAAACCAGATGGATCCATTGACAAATACAAGGCCAGATTGGTAATAAAAGGTTACAGTCAAAAAGAAGGTCTTGATTATTTTGATACTTATTCTCCAGTATCTAGAATAACATCCATTAGGATGGTACTTGCTATAGCTGCATTTCGTAATTTGCAAGTACATCAAATGGATGTAAAGACGGCTTTCTCAAATGGAGATTTAGAAGAAGAAATCTACATGGAACAACCTAAAGGGTTTTCTGTTCCAGGAAAAGAAAAGAATGTGTGTAAGCTTGTTAAGTCCTTATATGGATTAAAGAAAGCACCAAAGCAGTGGCATCTGAAATTTGATCAAGTTATGCTTGAAAAAGGGTTTAAAACCAATGAATGTGATAAGTGTATCTATGTCAAAGAAACAAATGATGGTTATGTCATTTTGTGTCTTTATGTTGATGATATGCTTATTGTTGGTAGTAATGATAAGATGATCAAATCTACCAAAGACATGTTAAGTGCTAAATTTGAGATGAAAGATATGGGCTTAGTTTGAGGTAATTTTGGGAATCAAAGTTACTAGAACCATCGATGGTCTTAGCTTGAATCAATCGAGTTATGTTGATAAAATCTTGGAAAAGTTCAACAAAGATGATTCAAAGGAAGCTAGAACTCCAATAGATCCAAGTCACCTTTATACAAAAATAAAGGTGAAAGTGTATCTCAATTAGAGTATGCAAGGATTATTGGAAGTTTGATGTACTTAATGAGTTGTACTAGACCGCATATAGCTTTTGCGTTGGTAAGCTTAGTAGATACACATTAACCCTGGTAATGATCATTGGAATGCTATAGTAAGGTTACTAAGATACTTAAGATATACTCGTAGCTATGGTATTCACTATGGAAGAGAGCCAATCATTATTGAGGGTTATCTTGATGCAAATTGGATTTCAAGTACTAAAGATTCAAATCCACAAGTGGTTATGTGTTCACACTTGGAGGAGGAGCTATCTCTTGAAATCCTCCAAACAAACTGTGATAACCAAGTCCACTATGGAATCCGAGTTTGTAGCATTGGATAAATGTGGAGAAGAGGTCAATGGTTGCATCAATTCTTGGAGGATATCCTCAATGGCCAAAACTGTACAGTATTTGTATTTATTGTGACAATAAGTCTACAATAGATGCAGGCACGGAATAAAATGTATGATGGTAGAAGTAGGCACATACGCCGAAGACATAATACCATCAAACAACTACTTACAACCGGTGTGATTTCTTTGGACTATGTAAGGTCTCAAGATAATCTTGGATCCGCTAACCAAAGGGTTAAATAGAGAAGTAGTTGAAAAATCATCGAGGGGAATGGGACTGAAGCCCATAGAATAAACTTTTGCAAAGGAAACCCAACCTAACTGACTGGAGATCCCAAGAAATAGGTTCAATGGGAAAACCTAACTGCCGAAGTAAGTGAGATCACTGTGGGGGTTTATCCCTCTCTCTCATTCCTATGATGAAAACAGTGAAGATAAGGATGAGCTTACACTTAAGCTCTTAATGATTTGTGTAATTAGAATAAAGAAATTCTAAATCACAAGATCACCTATGTAGGGAGAAGTGGGGCCGCTTCGAAGGGAATTGGAAAGGGCTCAATTCTTAGACCCTCATCGAACCCAGCGGATTGCCATGGCCAAAATGGAATCACCCGCAAGAACTAAATGTTAAAGGGTAAATGTTTGTGGTAATATATGTTGTCGTTTACACCAACGGCCGAAAGTTCAAGGACATCGCGTCTACTATTCTGCCAAAGAAGCTAAGCATATTTATCAAGGAGGGTTCAAAGGAGACACCTACCGCTCCTATGCATTCATTTACCGCCCGAACTCTCTGTTGTAATCTTAGAGTCAGACTAGGTTTTCTCAATTTCCATTCATGTAGGGATTGTTGGAAAACATGTAGTAATGAGGTAGTGGAAGTGTGTGAATGGAAAGTGTAAGAAAAGGAAGTAAATAGTTAAAGGCAAAACTCCCACATTGGTAATATACTAGGAAAAGTTCCAATATATATACTATGGTAGTATAGGTACTAGTACGTTCTATTACCAATATTATGCGCCAAAGTCTACGCGTGGGCGCGCAGGGGTGCAAATCCGTGGGATTTCGGCTTGGACTTGTGCATGGGCGCACGCCCTGCGGACACGAATGCAGCTTCGGTTTGGGTCTGGTCGTGCGCAGTTCGATTTTTGCTAATTTTAATATCCGAATTAAATTTTGCAAACCGTTAAGCCTCTCCATCTTCCCTGATCGTTCCATTCCATTTGCCTTCATTACTGATGAAGTAATGAGACGTTTTACTCTCTCGTCGCCTCTACATGTGCTCCTTCACCCTCTATAAGTCGCTTCTTCCGATTCGTAAGTGGTACTACACACAAATGTAAATATATACATACATTATCCTTTTCCTTATGCTATCGAGAGTTCACCATATTTGGTTCTTAAGCGCTTGAAGGCTCTATGCATCCTGTCTCTGCTATTTGTTGTATCTCGGGAGACTAACACTCCGCTTCAACTCCAAGCACAATCTGGTGAGGGTGAATTAGTCTTTAGGACACCGTGGTGGTACACATGACTCAGCCTTTGTTTTTTCTGTTCTTTCGGTTTCTTGTTTCTAACCTTGTTTTGCAGATTGAGTCTTATTCTCACAAAGAAGTAGATTGTGTAACAATATGATCATCACAGAACTAGAGCATACAACTACCCTAATATTTTAATTAACACATCTTTATCAAACAAACAAACAAACCAAAAATTGTCTTAAGCTTGTTAAGACTGTGGTACAATATATGCTAAAAGATTACACCATAACAAAACAACAATTTTATTCTAACAATTCAACGAGATATTGCATACACAACAAGATACAAATTTGAATGCAAAAATAAAAGACTCACAAACCGAGGCGAAAAGCGAATGTAAAGTCCCACATCGGTAAAATAAGAGAATGCTCACCCCATATAAGTGTGAGACATAAAGGTCTTGTCAACTCGGGTTAGCCCTTTTAGACCAAGCGAGGATGGCGGTCTAAGCGATTGACCGGACATTTATGACTATTTAAGCGCTACTGCACCCGGTCCAGGGGCGTTCTGAAATAGGTATTCGAGCCGACTATCGACGGAGCTATGCGCGCCGAACCGTACAAGAAGACGGTGTAAGGATGGCCTCTAGTTACCTCTGGTAGGGGGACGATCCGGGAACAGTCTCGGCCGTCCTGGCGAGGACGCCAGTCCCTTATAAGGGGGGGAGAATGTAAAGTCCCACATTGGTAAAATAAGAGAATGCTCACCCCCATATAAGTGTGAGACATAAAAATATTGTCAACTTGGGTTAGCCCTTTTAGACCAAGCGAGGACGGCGGTCAAAGCAGTTGACCGTACATTTATGACTCATTTAGCGCTACCAGGCCGGGTCCGAGGGCGTGACGCCAGTCCCTTATAAGTAGGGGTGTAAACGATCCGAGCGGCTTCGCTCACCGCCACCGCTCGACTCGGTAAATGCTCGCTCGAATATGGTTTTAATCGAACTCGAGCCGAACTCGAGCGGCTCGTCATAGTTAACGAGCCGAACTCGGCAGCTTTAATGCTTGACTCGATCCGCTCATGAGCCTAATCGAGCATTACATTACATTACATTATATATATATATATATATATATATATATATATATATATATATATATATATATATATATATATATATACACACACACACACTTATTACTATTTTTAAAATTAATTTTTATCAAGTAATACTTAATATAGAAATAATGTTTGGTATTTCTATATTTTTATTGTTCTTTGTTTTCAGCGTTGGGTAGTAATCCTTCAAAACCCGAGTTTTCTTTTGAGGTCAACATAAGCAATGCCAATGATGAAGATTAATGACTATATTTTGCTTGATATCTTGCACTTTACTGTCGGATGTAATTAAAGTGCACAAATGCATTTGACATTGTGCCACGTAATTCTATGCATGTCGATATTTAAGCATTAGCTATGTAATTTAATTATTATTGTTATGCTGCTAGACTTGATATTTTATGTTCATATCTTTAAATTGGAAATTGAATCATTTTTCCGAGCTGCTCGAGTTCGAGTTCGAGTTCAAAAGCGCTCGAATTTTATCGAGCATAATCGAGTCGAACTCGAGCAAGAATAATGTGTTATCGAACCGATCTCGAGCATTTTTTTTCATGCTCGATCGATCTCGAGCCGAGTTCGAGCAGCACTGTTTTATGGGGGTTGCTCGACTCGATAAGTAAATGCTCGATTCGGATCGGATCGTTTACACCCCTACTTATAAGAGGGGGGAGAATGTATAGTCTCACATCGGTAAAATAAGAGAATGCTCACCCCCATATAAGTGTGAGACATAAATGTCTTGTCAAACTTGGGTTAGCCATTTTAGACCAAGCGAGGACGGCGGTCAAAGTAGTTGACCGGACATTTATGACTCATTTAGCGCTACCAGGCCCGGGGTCTGGGGGCGTGACGCCAGTCCCTTATAAGGGGGGGAGAATGTAAAGTCCCACATCGGTAAAATAAGAGAATGCTCCCCCCCATATAAGTGTGAGACATAAATGTCTTGTCAACTCGGGTTAGCCCTTTTAGACCAGCGAGGACGGCGGTCAAAGCGATTGACCGGACATTTATGACTCATTTAAGCTACCAGGCCCGGGTCCTGGGGTGTTACTGAAATGAACACTCTGTCTTTAAGACAAATTTGCTCGGTATAAGGCCTACGGTTATAGCAATTGTCTCACAGATACAATGGGTTACTTGTTCAATGTAGTAGCACTTCAAACATTGAACAGCTGATTTAACTCTAACGATGTCCCGAATTCTCTTCGACCGACTAACTTTTCCAATGCAAGAATGTTTAAGTTTTATAGTTTTTGAATTACTATCAACTCTATCTTATGTATTTCTTTAATCCCATATGTGAGGTCTTTATATAGTATAATGAGAGTAGATGAAAGGTTACTAATTAATATTATGGTTTTACACGGCAATCCTAAAACCCCTTTTCCCGCACCCTCTCGCAAAATACATATGTAAAGAGAATACGTAAAATACGATTATTAAGTCGCGAATTCAACAATCGTCAATAGGCATAAGTTTTAGGACAACAATCAATGTCAAAACGAACTACAACACATCACAAATTCTCCCAAGATCCGAACTACGGCTCGATTTTAACATTCATCGCATAACTCGGCTATAGGGAAATTAGCTAATCATTCTATCCATGAAAACACTATCAAACAAGTTAAGCATAAGTAATTGAGCTAGAAATGAAGATTAGAAATACCTCTTATTGATGAAAATAACCGAAAATCAACGAAACAGAAATCCGTCTTCAGATCCGTACAATATACAACGATCAATAAACGATTTGTACTTGAAGTTAATCCAAAACATGAAATCCAAGATCATACCACTTATCTAAGTCCAAAAAGCGAACTAAAGAAGTCCTAAAGAAAAACTAAGTATGCATGATGATTTTAACTCTCCACTAAGTGGAGAGTTTATATAGTACCCACAAAGCGAGGCGCTGTCGTCTTGACAAAGCGGCGCCGTCGAAATTTCCTTCACAAAATGTAACAAAGAACATTCTCGAGCCAAAAGTCGTACATACAGTGGAGGCTTATGGTGACAGGCGGCCGCCTGTCACCTTTTTCCAACAAAAGACTTGATTTCTTGATCCCGAAGCTCCGGTTTACATTCCACGACATTCTCGAGCACCTAAGACCTGAAAATGGATCAAAAACATACCAAATATAACCCCCACGGGACTTTGGGGTGACCGAGAATGACCGAAAGTGTACAAAAATTACCGGAATAACCCCGTCAATCACGAAATAAATAACTAGATCTCGGGATCCACAAAATACATAACCTATCTCAAGAACTACGCCGATTACTCCCGGAAATAACCTAAATGAGTCATTACGAGGTACAAAATGTATATAAAAACTGAGTCAAACTGACTCTTATCAGAATGTAAAGTCCCACATCGGTAAAATAAGAGAATGCTCCACCCCCCCCCCCCCCCCCATATAAGTGTGAGACATAAAGGTCTTGTCAACTCGGGTTAGCCCTTTTAAACCAAGCGAGGACGGCGTTCAAAGCAGTTGACCGGACATTTATGACTCATTTAGCGCCACCAGGCCCGGGGTCTGGGGGTGTTACAGCGAACACTATGTCTTTAAGACAAATTTGCTCCGTATATAGTGCTCTACGGTTATAGCAATTGTCTCACGAGATACAACGGGTTACTTGTTCAATGTAGTAGCACTTCAAACATTGAATGTGGATTTAACTCTAACGATGTCCCGGAATTCTCTTCGACCGACTAACTTTTCCAATGCAAGAATGTTTAAGTTTTATAGTTTTTGAATTACTATCAACTCTATCTTATGTATTTCTTTAATCCCATATGTGGGGTCTTTATATAGTATAATGAGAGTAGATGAAAGGTTACTAATTAATATTATGGTTAAGGAAAAACCGTTACATGAATTAATATTAGGTTTGATAAAACCGTTACAGAAATTAATAGTCATCAACGTCATGATTTCTATTAATTACCATTAACTCTGGCCGTTTCAGCCGTTTCGCGAGTTAATGTCACTTAACCTTTCATCTTCCACTGACCAGTTATCTTCCAGTCAGGTCCCTTAACTGTGACGAATTAATTTTACATTCACCCGATATCAGTATCGAGTTATTCAAACTTATCATTATCTACTCGTCATGTAGATTTTAATGATATGATAAGCTCTCGATGATTCACATCCGAACCTATCCGAAATTAATCTCAAAATGGCTAATTGCCATATGGCTAATTCGCCAATTTCTCCAACAGTGTTTTAGGTCCATCAACCTGTCTTTCAATTGCAATATGTATTATTGTGTGATAAAAAAATGTTTTTTTTTTTTTTAAAGATCTAATACATGTGCAGGAGAATTGAAACTCAATGTCTTCCTTGTCGAATCCGAAACATGCAATCCATTAATTAGGACCTCACTTTTAAGCTTTGTGTTTGACATCTATATATATATTTCAGAGAGAATAACCATCAGATTACCCGTTTTTCTCATTGACCTGACCCAAACCCGAACCCGGTTTTCCCTCTTTAAAAACCCACGATATCTTCTCTTACATATAATAATAAAAAATAAAAAAATCAAACAATCAAACAAACAAAACCCACCACCTGCGCAAACTCCCCCACTATATCCCTAACCTCCAACTCTTTTTTGTAGCCTGAAGAAAACCGTCAAATTGACATTTCCCTTTATCCCACGTCCAACAATCTCCATTTTTTTCGGATGAAACCCACTGCTAAATAACCTAATCCTCCATGATAATTTTCATTTCTTCTTGCTAAAAAAACAATATTTTCCTTCAAATCTATGCGGCTAACCCGGGTTTCTTTGCTAATTGAATGTTTTTCATCCCACAAAACTCACTTTCAACTATTATGCTGCTGAGTCGATAATCTGAAGCTCAATCGCCGTGAATAGATCATCGTGAAAGGGAATTGTTCTGACCACTTTGCCGTGTTGAATTATGCACCAATTTCATGCTTCATTTGTTATATCCTTCAACCCCTCCTCTTCTTTAAAGCATCTATGTCGTTGATTTTTTTTATTATCATTTAAACCTTTTACTGTGAATTCCCCGTTTATTATCGTAGTTACGTACAGAGTAATGCATATCAATCATTATTTTGTATCTACAGGTGGCAGACCATTTGTGGTGAAGATTCAACAACACGAAAGGTATGTTCTATGCCCAACTTATTAATTTTGATTCATTGTTGACAAGAAAAATTGTTGTTTTCAGATTAAGTGGTAAGCAGTTTTGTTTTGCTTGGCTGCCTTTCATAACCACAGATTCATCTTTAGGCCCTTCAGAGGTGCCTTTGCTCCATCCCTGTCATAATGAATTCCCGGATTTATGCCTATTTGTTATGAGTTAACCTTGGTTTGTATGGGAAATATTTTTCATGCATTCTGTTTTCTCTTTAATTTGTTTTCAGCGTCTTTTTAGCTTTGAACATTAATTTATTGCCATATGTTAAAGTATTAGCTCTCTGATTTAGCTTCAATGGCCTCAGTTAAAATTTATGACATGTCTTCCAAGATATTCCAATTCCACAACATGTCTCACGTTTGCAATGATACATGTCACTTAAAAATACTTTTGTTTTATGTAATTCAATTTTATTCAAAGATGATGTAGAAAGTTCCATTGAAATAAGGTATGATATTTTAACAGTTCAGAAGTATTTTTTTAGTTGTTATGGTGTTGAATTTGTATAGGCCTATTGTGACAAGGCACATGGATCGTGACGTCCCCTCTGTTGCGAATTCCTTTTTCGATCCACGATCCCTAACCTCCACTTTGTTGTCAGTATTTCTTAATTTCTGAATGAATCTAACGGAGGAGATGAGAATCCCGTACTCGCTTCTATTTGCATTTCAAATATCCACTACCGGCAGACAGCTCGACAAATATTGGTGGAATTCCTTCGCAACGCACTGATTACCGTAACAATTCCTTCCACGTCCGTTTGCTGTGGTTATTAGGCTGGTCCGTTTGCGTCTGTTTCCTTTAACGTCCTTTTCTTCTTATGAATTAGGTCTCATCCCTCAGATTTCTACATTTTCCCTTCAATATTGACGGGGTATTGAATTTTGTGAAGTTTTTGTTACAAATTATTAGCAGCTCGGCTGCATAATCATGTGTTCTTTGTTTCAAAAAAAATATATGCGGCTGTTTTTCTTTCTTTGCAGATTTGTTTCGGTTCTTAATTCACACTACAAAATGCCGCTGCTACTGGTCCCAAAGAACAAATTTTCCGCTGAACTGGTCCTTAATTCAATGTCCTTTGTTGCATCATGTGAATGTTCCATCCAACGAGGGTTATGTTCAATTTAATTTCATTTTTTTTAATGCTAATTTAGAGAATTTAGCTTAATCTAATTTGGGGTTTTTTATTTTCAGTTCAATTTGGATCTATTTGTGTGCAGGTAAAAAAAAAAAAAAAAGTCAATTACTCATTTTCTTTTTCATTTATCAAAGTTGGTATTTCATTTATTTTGTGTTTTTATTCCAGGTCCATTTTTTCAGTCATACAATATTGTCTACTGTCTTGCTAAGGAGCTTTTAGTCACAAAGGTTTGATTTCAAATTTTAAGTTAAATTTTTGTGCGCCACTATGTACTTGAACTGTCATCTTGGGGAGGATAAACTAACCCGCTCATTTTCTTTCGAATGTTGGTTTCGTGGGAGATGGAGGTATTCATCTTCTGTTGTTATAGTGACTATTGTAATCTTGAATAATCTTGAATATTTGATTAGATTCTGATCGGGAAACTATAATCATCGTATTGTGTTTCTTGAAAGGACGTTCAAGAATGCATATTTTGTGGAGGAATAAAAATGGGAATACATGTCTCTTTAATTTATCAGATAGCAGTTGAAATCTAATCTTAACTACTCTTTCATTCTTTTTAGTTTTGTTCTTCCATTAATTTAATAGATTTACTATCCCGTTATTTGATCTACATGAATTTATGATGGTTTTTTTTGCAGGTGATTTGCATAAGTCATGAGGTTTTATCTAGATATTACTCTTTCTATACAGTGGGAATTCATCTTTGGTAGTTTACTCTACTTTAATATAACAATTATATTTGCGGTTGTAATACCCGGGAGTACTGTGGTTTGAACATCTTGAAAGTATGCTTGATCGTAATACCTATGAGTACATCTATGCCTTATTATTTTCAGATTCTATTGCGCCTTTTGTCTTTAGTCCTAAAATTTGTGATTTATTTCAAATCTTCCGAGGCCTATATTTTGCTTTTTTCACGCTCAAGTCATCACTAAGAATTATCATTTTTATAACAATAAAATTTTAATAACATGTCTAAAGTTAATACACCTCGCCAAATCGCACGCTTCCTACTTAGTTATTATATATATAAATATAAACTGAATAATAATAAATAATAATAATAATAATAAAAAGGATGCATGCCGTTTAATTATTTAAGCATGTATGGTCTTGTTGAGTTGGGCCGCAGATATTGTGCCCATGGCCGTCAGCCACTCGTCAAACTCGTTGAATTCTGAGTCGTAATCTAAAGAGATCTCCGCCCTGCAATTCCGGCAAGACTGAACGTCGTAGTTGAGGCCATGAAGATAATCGTTGATCATCTCGAAGTTATGAGTCATGGTGAAATCGTTAAGAACTTCCGTAACATCATTAATCAGGTCTTCATAATCGGATTTGCATACATTAATGCATTTCTTCTCAACCTCGTTGTTTCCACCATCAGCCAAACGCTTATCGATCGTTTCATGGACGAAACCTAACGTTTTGTCCTTGATTTCATTCGCGATATTCTGAACATGGCCTGTGATTGTGTTTTGAAACTCTACTTCCACGTTGTTTCCGAGATAATCGAGAAGAGCTTCTTCATATTTTTCGTTAATATCATCATCTTGTTCTTGTGATGATGCTCCTCCGGCTGCTGGTGAAGGCGCCGGAGACGGAGAGGCGAAAGGTGCAAAAGATATAGACGAAACTATAACGTTTGACAATGTAGAAAGGGTGGAAGGCGAAGCTGATGCAGGTGAATCCGCAACATCAGAAGATGAAGATGAAGATGAGTCAAGAAGAAGGGTCCGGTGGGCTTGCGCCGGGAAGGAGACAAGGAGGAAGGAGAGGGAGATAACAAGAAACAAGTGGTTGTTGAATGTCATGTTTTTTAATTTTCTAATTCTGGGGTTTGGTATTTTCCGTCTTTTTTCTGTGCGAGTATATATATATAGGCAGAGCGAGATTGGATGAGATCGAAGAGATTTGAGGAGAAATATAATTAAGCAAAAAACAAAACAGATAGATACGGCAATGCGCAGAAAAAGGTTTGGTGTTTTAAGAGACACCTCATTTTCTTTAATTACTCTAGGATCGTCCATAATGCATGTCCCCTAACCTTTTGTCAAAAATTCATGTATAGCAGTTTCGAGAAATATATGGGGATTCCGCTCTTAATTACAAGCATGAAAAAGCTAGGAATGGTTGCAATTGCATAATTAAATGATGAACATCCCATAAACATAACGGTAAAAGCTTGATCCTTAACATGACGTTTTCCTCAGGTGTATGCCCTACACCTAGATTGAGGAAGGTCTCTCTCGTGTAATTAACCCCGGAGGGAGAGATATTGATAATAAACATTAGATAATATTCAGTATCTAAACAAGGACCGGCTAAATGTACATGCACAAGCAATTCCACAATCGCTCAATAACAAGTGCAATCAAAATGAATTAATTAAAATAGCATATATATATATATATATAGATATATAATTCAAAATTGCTACATAGAAAGAAAAAAAATGCCCTAAACCTATATGAATATACCAATAGAATGATGGTTGGACAACTGGCTGACCTGGAGGCCAGAGCCACCGCAGTTGCGGTGGAGTCCACCGTAGAGCAGGTGGCCGAAGTACCCATATCAGCCAACAAATTCGTTTCCATGCTCTCAGTGCACAAACAACTCACAATTCCCCACGCAAAAATACGTACAACGTATAATCTAAAGTGTATATTTTAATAAAACTTGAAGAAAATGCATTAAATCCCTAAATTATGATTTTCCTTACCTCTTAAGCTAAAACCTTGTTCCAATAACTCAAAAGTGTAGGGTTGAATCTATGATTCCTCTATGACAACATAAAGCTAAACAAAAGGAAGCTAAATCTACGAGGAAATGAAAGAAACTTGCAACAAGACTAACTAGATTTCTTAAAACTCAACAATAGATGAAAAAAGAGTAAAATAGGAATCTTTTCTTCCCAAAGGCTGTAGAAAAAGGAACTTGATATTCTATTGCTTCAAGACTTGTCACAAGATGTTGCTTATCTGGAATTACAATAGGAAAGATGATAGATATTCGAGTGATTTTAGGGGCATGAGATGGAGGAAATGGGTGGCTTATATGCTTGAGAAAAACGGATGAATGAACCCTAAAAGAAATATTGGCCTTTTATACCTATCTTAATTTAATGAAAGGTCGAAATTTAATGTTGATTTTGTTTATGTGGGTCATTGCATATTATCTTCCTTAAAAGGAGTTTCATCCTCAAAATTAAACATACCCAACTTCGGACAAAGAGATGGATGTTTATATTGCATCTTGATCCGCGTGTAAGCCATTAATACGTACGAAATACTAGCAAGAGTACTAGGCCAATCGTAGTATAGTAGATGCGAGTCAAGGTCGATCCCACAGAAACAATGAAACATAGAGAATAAACATTAAATCTAGACAAGAAGACAAATAACGGTCCCTTGACCAACATAAATGCAGAAAAGGTAATTGGTGTATCTCTCATCTCCGATCTCCTAACTTGATGT
This sequence comes from Gentiana macrophylla, assembly GCA_026214975.1. NCBI lineage: Eukaryota > Viridiplantae > Streptophyta > Magnoliopsida > Gentianales > Gentianaceae > Gentiana > Gentiana macrophylla. The sequence goes on along the minus strand of CM047811.1, from coordinate 4,157,923 downwards.
CATTAATCTTTATGTCTACTTATCCTCGTAATTACCTAGATTAACCAAAATGTTTTCTAATTCAGTTTTAGCTACGGGTGCATTCTCCTAGTCTTATCTACTTCCATCGAAAGGACAGCAGACGCCTATGTGCAATTAACCCCCTTCGTTGGTTGCATTAACTCACACGCAATAAGTATTAGAGATTGCCGGTGCAAACCGAGTACCTCTCTAAGCAGCTATCATGGATTGACTAGCACGTTCCTAAGGATTGATCAGACTATGTCCAAACTAACACTTCACCTTGCAAGTCCTTCATGTTAATTTTCGAATACAATAAGAAGATTGGCCAGATCTAACCTACTGTTAATTAAATCTTTCGATCAACGTAGCTGACGCCGAATCTTCAGATCAGGGGGACCTAGGGTTTCGCGGCTGCGATATAGACCGTCGCAGGACCGGCAGTGATGGTTCCTAATTTCGAAATCTGCATCGTTCTATTCTGATTACTCTAGTTAATTACGATTCGTTTAGACATGCAGATCAATTACAACACGTTAATCTAACTAAATCTACCATGAATAGAATACGAAGGAACGTTCGAAGCTTCATACATTTATCAATGGCGACCTAGCTTGATCAACTCAATCTAGTTGATGGATTGGAGGAGATAACCAAGCAACGAACTCAAATTAAACACAAAGGATGCTTTATTTCATAGATCTAGTAAAATGTATGTATATATTAAGAGTTGTTGTTTATAATGAAATCGTACAGCTTTATATAGAGCTGTAAACCAACTTAGATAATCTAACCCTAACCGACTTAATACAAATCATGGCTCTCTGTTTTTCTTGCCCTTCAAGTTGCCGCGGCTGCGGCTAGGGTTCCCGCAGCCTCCGGGCCTTTTTCCTTTTTTCTGGTCCAGCAGACTTCGTATTGAATTTTTATGACTTTGGCCCAATGTCTTTTCCTCTAATCCGGATCCAGCTTCTTTAGCCCATATTATGGTATTTCTGAAAATCACATAAAACAAGACAAAACAGTACCAAATATCGGGATAAAATGTAAAGATGCAGAATTGCTAACCGAGGAACCGGTATTAGGCAATCGACACGTATTTCGTACAATATTCCATCTATCACTAATCAATTTAGCATGATTCGGGGCAACTAAAGGTATGATTTATAGTACAATTTTCAGTGTGATCACATCTCGGATTCAAGCTCTTAAGTATCCTCTTGTGTGGTATGATTGGACCACATCACCTTGATCAAGGTCACGGTCTTTCCCCCAAATGGCTCTTGCTTCATTCCCAAGATTGTTCATCATGAGGAAGGTTATCTATAAGAAACTTTAGAGTGAGGTCGTCCATCTGATGGGTTTCTGAGAGACACTTCATAAATAAATATGAACGTAACTACAAATGATATTCAAGCTTTCAAACTCACCTAATGATCTCAAAGGGTCTCACGTACCTTGGGCTTAACTTCCCTTTCTGCCCAAACCTGTCTAACCCCTTTCGTGGATGAAACCTTCAAATACAATTCCCACCTTGAAGATCAAATAATGTTTATTGGCATCTTCCCAACTCTTTCTGTAGATCTTGGGTTGCCTTTAGCCTTTATCTCACCATAGCAACTTTATCAACCATATCTTGGGTTGCCTTTAGGCTTTATCTCACCATAGCCTGTAAACCGCTTCTCCCTGACTTCATCCTGGTACAAAGGTGATTTTCACTTCCTCTCATTTAACATTTCAAAATGAGACTGTTACAATATATAATATAGATAAAGGAGAGTAGGATGTGCATACACTTCTAATATCATATTAAGTGCAGAATCAGTCAGTTTAACAGAAACAGGCGATGAGACTTTAGCTGAGAAGACTTCAGAGCTAAAGATTCAACAAAGCATGTTTCAGTTGAGTACACAAAGATGAAGTGTATTCATAAAGTTTTTATTATAAGCGTTTGTAACTTCTTTTAACTGACTTATGAGGAGTATCATCTATAAATACACCATCATCAACATCGTATAAATTAACTTGATCATTTTACAGATTAATGAGAATTTCGCATTTTAGTTTGTCTTGTATTTTCAATTTCATCAATTTCAACATAGTATCAGAGCATTTTGTGTGCTAATTCTGATGTTGTTTTGGAAAACTTGAGAGCATTTTTTCGAACGTGTTTAATTTTTTGAGGAATCTTGAGAGTAATATTCATGTTTTAGTCGTACATTTCATAGAATCCTTGAGAGTGTTTTGTGAAATTCTTATAGTTTTCTTGTAAAACTAGTTTTTTTGATTGAGTTTTATGTGTCTTTCTTTGATAATTCTTGTTAGCTATGGAAGCGAAGAAGCAAGAACTGAGTACCCCTAGTCCCATTTATCTTCATACCAATGAAAATCCGTGATGACAACATACGATTGTGCTAGGTCATCTAGTGAAGTATCATTTCTAATGGGTATGAAGCGATCATATTTAGTTAAACGGTCTGCAATCACCCAAGAGATGTTCACATTCCTCTTGCCTTTAGGCATCTCCGTGATGAAGTCCTTAGTGATATTATCTTGCTTCCACACGGGTACCTCCAAAGGATTCAACAACCCGACTGGACGTTGATTTTTCTACCTTAAACTGTTGGCAGGCTACATATTCAGAAACGAACATTTCCACACTACGACTTATGCCTCGACACCGAAAGTGAATCATGAGGTGATTTGAAATGGTGTGTCGTCTTATCCGGATTTTATGGTGTGCCATCTTATCCGGACCGTCAATATTGGTATATTTATTGGGACATATATATATTATTCGGTCATATAGGACTAAAACCGATTTAATCTGCATATCTCATATAATTTTGTGATTGAGAAATCTTATTAAATCACAAGATGGTCGTATATAGATCAATCTTAATTCTGAGGTGATTACAGGCTCCTGCTCGTTTCAAGATAAGGTTCGATATGTTCATTAAGTATTTCTAAGTGGCGAGGTCTGAATCACTTTCTCGTTGCCACTATTTGGGAATGAGTAGTTTGGAATGTACATCACATATATGGAGTATATTCCTCCTTGCAGGGAGTAGAAAGACAATACATTTATTGTTAGATCCTAAAAACTGATCGATCCGTGGAGTTTATATTGGTTATAAATTATTTGATCACTAGTGCGCATTGATAGTAAATAAGGATAAGTTGTAATGAAGAATGTTTGCAAAAAACTTTCCTACTTCATTAATGGATTGTATGTGAAGTATATATGGAATTGTTATATCAGTGGACACTCAATGATACTAAGAATAAGAGATCTATAATCGTTAACGTTCAGTCTCGGGTTTATGGTGACATAATTTCGGAATTAATAAGTTAATAGAAATAATTTGTTCGATGATTATTTTGTTCAATTTATTGTAGCTACTGGTTGGGTATAATACCTTACCCTATCTTTAGGTTAAATTAATTAATCACTTTTATAGTTAATTGATGTAGCAAAATCGATATACGAATGTACGATTACATGCTTCGGCTATGGATCTCGATTAGATCGATATCAGGATATCAGGACAAATCTATACAAATCTTACATGAAAAAAGCAATATTGATCACACAGTTGCGGCACTAGTGATGCCATTAATTGGTGGTTGTGTGGATGCAACAGCAGGGGTGCCACTGAGTCGGTACTACCTGATCTGTTTGGATCGTGATTTCAGGTCAGATTTGGAATCATTTTTATCCAATAGGAACATGTAATAGTTTAGTTGTTGTAGAAGAAGATCAAATTCACATGAGGTGAGCCGGACTTGCCATGGCGGTGCCACGCTAGTGTTGGCCTTGTCGCATCTATGGCAACCCAGCCTCACCCAGCCACCCAGGGGCCAACCTACATAGGGCCAAGGGCATGCCACCCCCCCCCCCCCCCCTCAAAGTTTTTGAAAATGACTAATATTTCCTTGACAATTCTTAATATTTTATTGAAACTCATATATGTAATATGTGATCTCTTCACTTTCAAATCTTTTAGACGTCTCAGGTTCGATTCCCAGCTATAGCATGTATTTTTTTAGCTTTTGTTTACTACTTATGAATGTGGAAGAAAAGTACTTATGAATTTTGAATATGACATCTCTTATTAACTCATTTCATGCACAATAATTAAAAACATATTTATAATCTCTCTTATATCATCCCTAATATTCATTCGCATTTTACAATTCTTAATTTACATATTCATACATCATATTATATCTAAATTTTTTACGTTCTTGTAAAGATATGTCTAACTTCTTTTATTTTTGAAAATATCTTTTCACACTAATTTTTATCTTATCACACAGAAATTTATTTCCAATTTTGCCCTTACTTTTTTTATTTTACGCGCGTTCATTCTGACCAAAGTTTGGTCAGAATATGACACATTATCCGTACTGAAATATGGTCAGAATATACGTGTTGAGAGTCCACACTGGTTGATTCTGACCATCTTTTAGGTAGAATGTTTGAAGTTTTCCAAGCTCATAGGCCACATATCTTTCCGGCTAAGGAATGGGAAATCCTTCTCCCGTTACATGAATCCAATTTTCATTTCATCCGAAAAAGCCATCTTTTTCTCAACAATGTCTTTGTCATTTGATCCAATAGCGTTCCGTTAGATAGAACAAATTGGATAAATACCGATAACTCTCGGATAGAGTATTCGAACGGAAAGATCGATTAGATGATGAACTTTTGGTTCTAAGCCATCTCTCGACGATTAATCAACAATTCAAGTGCTTTTCTTGCGTATTCTTGATAAACCAAATTTATATATAGATGTAGGAGGATATAGTCGAGTATCATTCGACCAATATTGAAATCGAATACTTTCTACACATTCGCACTAGAATTGGGTCGAGATAACAACAACAATATAAGAGCACCACTATTGATTCTCGATCGAATTTCGATGAATATTAAAAGTTTTTTCACTCAATTTTAGTCAGAATGTCTTTCTGACCGGTATTGAGTATGAAAAACATTCAAAATTCTGACTAGAATAAAATCAGAATAATGATCGTATTCTGACTCAAATTGGGTCAGAATGGTTGTTGTGTGAATTGACCATAAATTGGCCAGAATAGTATATATTTTCTGGACTCATTTACGGTCAGAATGGCAAGCGTGTGGAATATCCAAACGAAGCTCACTCTCGGCTCTTGGTAAATGTAAAACAAAATTGGTGTGAAAAGATAGTCCCTTATTTTTTAGTCTGATTAGTCAACATGGTTGATTCTTCTGGATTAATGTTCATATTTATATCTCTACAAGATTTTTTTGAAACACTTTCTTCGTGATATTATATTATATTTAAAATAATAAAGATAAATCCTAACCCTAACAACTGATAAAAAATCTATTTTGATATCTGACATTGTTTATCTCTTGAGATCCATGTTTATCTTCTAATACCTCGCGTTTGATTTGCATAATTTACACTCCTTAACCGTTGATCCAGACTCCGCACCTCCAATAGTTGCGATCTAGATGAACAAGTTCCAGTTTGTTCCGGTTTCTTCATTTTGTTATTTTGGAATATATATATATCATGGATCCGGAGTTTATTTATTTTCGGTAAATCACGTGAAAATATCTTGACATACATCATATTCATATATTTCACTCCTTATCTACATACATTTGAATAATTAATTTAGATCAATTAGACATGTATAACCGTAATTAGAATCATTAATTGGATTGATTATAAAGATTTTATATGTTTATAAAATTCATATGATAAAAATATAATTTGTTGGTAGGATTCAACTTTACAAGGCAAAACTAGGATCACAAAATTCATAATGAATTTTTTATGTATTGGTTACGTAATCAAAGTTAATTATCACAAAAGCAGAGAATAATGAAGGGGAAAAAAATGTTTTAAAGAATAATGAAAAATTGACACTAGCTAGACAACAACAACGATAAACTAGTAATAGTAAAATGTTTTCAGGTTATTAATTAAGAAAATATTAAAGACCCTAATTTTCAAAATAATTGGTGGAAGGGGAGAAACACCAAGAGAGTAATATATAGAAAAGAGATACTCTCTCCATTGGACTTCACTCAGTTAACATAATAATAACATCACACAGTAAGCACAAACAAACGTTATGGAAAAAAGTATAACCAAGACAGAGTGAATTGCATTAACAAATTAAAAGAAAAAGGAGATCTATGTTCTTTTACCAACATCTAATACAAAAAACAATATCATTATTTTACCCAAATCACAGCATCCATTTGAGCAAGAATGGAACCGGGTTCTTGTTGCACACAAACCGACTCCTAACGAAAATAAATGGATACCAGAGGGATGTCTACATCGTTACCATCGTCGTCCTCACAAGCCACTACAACATCAATATGACAACGATATGCCGGAATCTCCAGCTTTGCAACTTCCCTGGCCAAGTCCACAACCTTCTTGTCCATCCGTTCTTTATGCTTTGGGAACATTTGGTTATAGAGCAAGCTGTTTCCACATGATATACTGTAAGCACTCAATCCTTTGTTAGACAGCCATTGAAGCACTTCTCTCAGAGTCGGATTCTCCTTGATTACCCACCTATCCCAAACAGTCCAGCTCATATCCTCATGTTTCGCAACTTTAGGTGGAACTGGTTCAGCAATGGAGAAAAGGGGGAGAGCTAGATTAGCAAATGTGTTTCGATAGTCTTCCAGTTTGTGGCCCTTATCTAAGACCTTGTATAGCTCGAGGCACACCAAGCCAGTAGCCATTGCAGTCGATGTAGCTATTGCAGGTATAATCCTACCAGCAATGATCTTGGCTTGCAGCCTGTCAACTTCAGGGATGGTGTAATTTCTAGCTCTCATGTTAGCAAGGGCAGCTATCATGTCCATGTGGTAATTTGTGTCGTCGTCCTGCACAGCACATCATCGTTATTTGCCATAAGTCACAAGGCAATCAATAGGTGCAGAGAAATATTCATCAAAGCTCAATACGTAAACAACGAAATGGTGTAAAAATATCACATGCAAATCAACAATGCATGCCCCCCCTCTAAACCTCAAAAGCATGCCCCCTTTTACCTAAAACCCAAAAAGCAATTATCTTCACATATAGTAGTGCTAATAGGCAGAAATCAAAATGTTTTTGATTGAACTTGATTCATAACACCCCCTACCCCCCCTCCAACCACCACCACCACCAAGAAAAAGAAAATATAAATTTACAAATTAAAAAAAAAAAAAAAAAAAAAAATCAGCAATAGAGTAATTAGTGAACAAAACCTTCTCAAACTGAATTGGACTCATCTTGAACCCTGGAGGTAAATTCTTTCGGCACTGCTCAAGCTTCATAATCAGTTCATCAATGACAGCTGCATCATCTACGGAAGCAGCAGAGAGACTGGTAGCCTTCTCATCTGTTACAATTTTCACATCTTTTCTAGGTTCGAATTCAGGAACCATGACTCTATTCACAGCTTCAGCCAGTTTTGCAGGGTTATTTGCCCAATCTGGGATAGCAATGCCAAATGTCTCGGCGCGCAGAATCGATGCAGCCATGATGAAATGGAGGTGAGTAGGATCATTATCTGAGAACTGCAGGGGTTGGGGGAACCGTTTTGGAGCAGACCAAAATGGTGCACCAGTGCTAGTTGCAGCATCTTCTGGAAAAGTAAAAATCAGCTGCTTCACGCGGTTGGCAAAATAATCTTCAAACCTGGAGACAGACCATCAATCAGAAACCCCACCAAGACTCGTGATATTCCATATTTTAATATTGTAGAAAAAATAAAATTTGTATACGTATAAAGATGAGAACCATTACCGGATACGAGCCCATGTAATACAATCCTGGAATGATTCACATCTTTCGTTATCAAGGCACTCAATTACACGTTCCAGATTGTCCCTGGCTTGAGCATCACCAGCTTTTGTCATAGCAGATGTATATTCACCTGGATTAGAAAGATAGGCATTCACCTCTGCTGGGGTTTTCTCAAGTAAACCCTCGAACTCAGACCTAGCCCATGTCAAGCAGTGGTCAATGTTATGAGGAAAGGAGTGCACAGTGCACATGGGTGCTTGTTTCTCAGGTGGATCTCTTGATGCTCCATAGTTTTCAGTCAGATGAGGAATGACCATCTGAGTATTGCATTTGGCACCAAGTGTTCCCGACTCAAGAAGTGGCTTCTGGAAATACAAGCACCTCTGATCTACATAAAGTCTAGCGTTGACATTGTCGAGAGCATTTACAACAACATCTAGGTTTTCCCAAAATGCATCATCAAACACATTTTCAGTCTCGGGGCCGACACGATTCTGCAAAGCTTCAATATTAAGGCGAGGATTTATTAACGCAGCAGCTAAAGCAGCAACTGTGGATTTAGCTTGCCCTATGTTCCAATCACGGAAAAGGAATTGCCTGCTGAGGTTGCTCTTCTCTATAACATCATCATCCGTGACTGTCAACTTACCTTTACTGCCACACGAAACACCCATAAGAACCAAATTCTTCAAGAATTCGCAACCTAGTGCACCTGATCCCACAACAAACAGCTTAGCGTCTTCTAGTTTCCTCTGGAGTTTGGAACCAAAAACTGAAATCTGGGCATCATAACGGCTATTCAATGGCTTGATATCGCTGGCATCCAGTGGCTCAGAAGGAAGAGACTCTGCTGAATCAAAGTAAAAGAACTGGAGACAAAAGAGAAGTCACTTTTAGTCCAACATGAAGCAGACTCAAGCACCATAAGACCCAGTACAAACCAAGCCAAAGAAGTGAAAGAAGCATAAAAACAAGGTAGTGGCAAAGATAAAAAAAAAACAATGTAGGCTGGTTAAAATACAATAAAAAGACATTAATGACCTGAAAAAGTGGATGAAACTTCCCCGAGCATGCTTTCATGACCTCTTGCCCAACAATACCGCCAAAAATGGCAGCCATAGGGTTCAATACAGCCCGGGAACCAAAAGCAAATTGTTGCAGAAGTTTTGGCTTTATATCTTCCAGCTTCCTATCCCCTAAGCTTTCATTCAAATCGCTGACAATAGAAATCAGCTTCTGAGCATCCTCTACTGAACCTGCCATTGGAAGGCATCCCTGCCTGGCAACAAACTGATCCAAAGCTTGAAAGGCCAGATGCAACAATGGGGGATGATCAAACTTCGAGAAATCACTAAGAAGGAAATCACCGGGATCTACGATTGCCTCTTTCAGCGGTTTAAAGTTCAAAACCTTGGGCTGCTTCACTTGGGTGACAATACCACCCCTCTCATACGAACCAAAATTTGTGGTATCCTCTTCAAGAGTAAATGAGTAAGGCCTAGCATTTTTAATTTTTCTAGGCTTCCCATCATTAAGCTCTGTCATTCCCTTAATTTCTGAGAATACAACAAGATCCCCATCCTGAAACTCCAGCCTTTCATCGTCAACACATGACACCAGTGCTGGATTATCATTACTGACGGATGCAATAATGCCTGTGTGAGGGTCCTCACCATCAACATCAAGCACAGTAAACTCTGGGCCAAAATCACAAAATACACTGCCAAAGAGGCCCCGAACTTCAGCCTTGACAAAAGCAATAGGAGGCTGATGGCTGCGACAGTAATTATTGAATTCAATTGCATTTTCTAACCGAATATCAGTGAACACCACAGCCTGCATTTCAAAAGATAAAAATGTCGATTACTCAGAATAGAGATAAACTTGTACTATGAGAATTGCTAGCGCTGAAGAAATTCTGCTAGCGCTAAAGAAAATCCATGTACGCAACAAACAAAATATAATAAACACACACACACACACCCCACACCCAATAAACAATAAGCGCGATAATATACTATACTAAAATATAATATAATATTTGCTCATACATTAATCTGTATATGTAAACAATAAGACACCCAATACATAAACATACTCAAATATATGATTGTTGAAAATACATGCAGGAACTGAATGTCAGTTTGTAGTGCAATAACAAATGGATGGAACATCATACAGTGAATAAATTCATAGAAAACCACCAGAAAAAAAACTAATGTACAAGAATAACCATCAGACAATATCCAGAAGCACACCCACATGAATAACAGACCCTCTTGCTGCAAACAAAAAAAAACAAGACGTCATCTAAGCATCATCAGAAAGTCAAGGATGACTGTTCAGACACAAGGAGCACAAATTAAGAAATTGGACAAAATACATTCCGTTTGTTTACACCACTTGTCACTTAATCTAAATAAATTAAATGGTAGTTACATTCAGACATGTTTGATAATCACTTAATGTATTAAGTGCATTTGAATTCTCTTAAAATATTGAAGAGATAGAAGTATGGCTTAATGACGCAAATGACAACTTTTTATGCTTTTGTATCCTTTAAATTTACTAAAACATTATCTTGTGTGTGTGTATCATTTTTCATTACTTTAATAATTTCCAATATCCAGATTTAGACATCATCATTATGAATACTACTAAAATCATTAGATACTAAATCGATTAAGTCATCAGATTATAGACTTCATTTTTAAGAGAAGGCTCCTAAGAGACTATTTACAATATAGACGTGTTAATCCAACACATGCAATCCATAACTAAAAGCATCTCAGGCAACTATTTGGAAAAACATACCCAACTTCTAGGCAATCAGTTAGGGAATGGCAGCAACAAAATAAATTAAAAAGCGTCTTAAATAAACTATAAAAAAAACAATGAAGATACTATTAAAAGAACAATTTGTAGACATATGCCAGTGAATAACTGCTTAGCTAGGAAATGAACACATACCTGAAAGTCAGAAAGCTTGTCAGTCGTCAATTTCGTAGTCAGAGCAGTGACAACCACAGCATTATTGAGCTCCTGTAGCTTTTGGACAGAAGCCACTGCCCTGTTCTTTCCAATATCCTTCTCAGTAAAAGTAAAACTGCCTGACAGATCCCATAAATCCACATTACCCTCATCATGCAGGGTGACAGACTTCACACCAGCAAGGACCAAATTTTTGGCTGCAAACATTACATCAATTAATCACTCTCAATTTGAATAACAATATACGATCGACAACATCAATTAATCACTCCCAATTTGAATAACAATATACTATCGACAAATTTGAAGTCATTTTTATTATGAGTCTTTGCATGACTAAATAACGTTTAGTGGCGAATTTCATGTCGGTGCTAATAAATTTATTTAAACAAGAAGAATTAACCGTTAAAAGCTTATTACACACCAATCATCAGAACATTTAATGAAATCATCCAAAATGAACTTTCAAGATTGACGTACCAACTTATTCAAATACAGAAATATGTACAATGTCCACCATCATCATTGGCATAAAGAACAGCCTAAGAACAGCCTACAATTTATAAAGATGACCATGGAAGAGATCAGAGAGGTACAAATTACCAATCTCAGCACCGAGGCCTTGCATTCCTGAGATAAGAACATTTGAAGCAAAAAGCCGGCGCATAGTTTCACGCCCATAGACAGCCAGCTGACGGCTGTGGAGATCTTCATCGATGTCATGGGGATTTCCATCATCAAAAGCCATCTCTGTGATCGACTTGTTAACTATATCTTTACCTTTACCGTTGCTGGAACTAGCTAATCCAATGAAGCTGTTACTCTTAGCTGGGTTATTCTCCTCGGTTGATGTGGCAGAAACAAAACCCTCGATCCGATGCTTCTTTAGCTCACTACCTTTATCGCAACTGCTCCCACAACTTTGCTCGGTCTGTTCGACTCCAACTGCCTCACCTTCAACGGGTCTCTTTCTAGGAAGCATATAGTGCAACAAATTGCTGAAAACTCGACAGATTTTCATTAAATTGGTAATCGGAATGAAAACAATCAAATAAACATAAGAAAAAACGAAGATCGTAACCAGATTAACAATCGATGAAATCAAGATCTGACGATTCCCAAACTGAAACGACAAGAACCACAATAAACCCTAACTTTTTAAAATCGTCACCACTGTTAGATTCCAAAAACAATCCATACGTAAGGAATTCTAATTCAATAAATTAAATTAAAGAGAGAAGAACGCACATACCGATTGGAAGGTCGCAAGGGAAAAGAATAGAATCACAGAGAAACGATGCAAATGTTTTTCCAATCACAGAGTAAAGAATCACAGATATAGAGAAATGGCGTCGGCTGGATTCTTCTGGAAGATAGAGGGGCAATTGTTTTTCGTGGTTCACACTTTAGGTCAAAAGCCGTCTAGAATACTAAAGTTATTAAATAGAGCTCAAAACGAGTCGAGTTGAATCAATTTAAACTTTAAATTAGACAACCAATCTAGAAAGAAAGTAATATTTAAAAATTTGTGACATATTATAAATGATATAAAATTATGGTTATTTATTATGGAAAATTAGGGATAAGGACACAATTTGAAATATTTTTAAGTAACAGGACAACTACATATTTTTTATAGGGAAAAGACAATCGCGTAATTTTTATAATGAGAAGAATGACAGTGAATCCTTAAAATCAAATCTCCTCGGTGAATCCCAAATCAATGAATTTTGACAATGAATTTAAACGGTGAATCCCTAAAATTAGTGAATTTTTAATTTATGAATTTTGAAAATTAGTGAATTTCGACGATGAATTTCGTCGAATGAATTTAAATAATGAATTTCGAACACAAGTGAATTTTGACAGTGAATAAATAGTTTTGTCCTTTATGCAAAAGTTTCAAAAGACTGTCCTTCTACTCAATTGATGAAATATTTCTGTCCTTCTCCCACATTCCCCCTATTTATTATTTATAAATTGATTTACAAGATTTTCTGGTTTATATATTTATTGTGTTTACATTGTAACTGATAATGTCGGAATTATCACAAACACGTTGTGCGGTGTTTGCAGGTGGATATCTAGCTATTATGTGTGATTTTTTCGATGATGCGCAGAGGAGATGAAGGTGTGGTGGTCGGACCGAAAGCTTAAAGAAGGCGAGCTCGTAGTCGACAAAAAAGCTTTACGCCATAAAAGCTTTCAGTCCGACCACCACACATTCATCTCATTTGTTCTGCACCACCGGCAAAAATCACATATAATAGCCAGATATCCACCTGCAAACACCGCACAACCCGTTTGTGATAATTCCGACATTATCAAAATGTATTGGGCATCTTCGGCACCCACCACACCTATTTCGCAAGAAGCGCAAGATTATAGCAATTTGGGTCCCGGAAGCCCAGCCCAACAATATCTTTGGGCATGGTACACGCTTCTCATTTCTTCCAATGTATTTTGCGCTTCTCCACAGAGCCGCCCCAAAAAAAACCGCCATATCATTGGTTATATAATATCAATAAGCGCTCGCGGGATATGGAAACACTGCATAACAAAAGTCAGTATTGCATGTAACACGCTCTTGATAAGTATCTCCCGTGCTGCTTGGGACAAAAACTTCTATTTCCACCCACTAAGTTTTCCGCACATGATCGATATTGGGAAACCCGTTTCTTTGACCGCCCATCATAAATGGCAATCCGAGATATTTGCCCGTCCCTATACCAAGGGGAACACCAAGAACCCCGGAGAACATCCTCTCGATCAGTATCCCCAACCAACTTGCTGAAAAATAAAATGGACTTATGGGTATTAATACACTACCTTGTGAAAATCTCATAACGAGCCAAAATACCTCTCACCATCTCGGCCCTCCTTCTGATGCACTAAAAATATGGAGACTATCATCGGCAAACAAAATATGAGATACTGACAATTCACTCTGGCGACAAAAAGAAATGCCTCCCAGGTCACCCTTTATAGTAGCTTTATGTGTAAGTGTAGAAAGTCCTTCAATGCATAGAATAAAGAGGACATGAGATACGGGATCACATTGTCTGATACCTCGAGTGGCACAACCCGCCGAGTGGATTTACCATTGAATGAGACCATGAAGGATGCATATGTGACCATACGCCGGATAAGTGCAACAAACCTTAGGGAAATTCATCGCACGCATCACAGCAAACAGATAATCCCACACCACCCAGTCAAAAGCTCTAGCCATATAAAGCTTTAGGGCCTCATGATGCTCACTCTCGTGTAGACCTACATTTAAAGAATCTAAAGCCACAAAGCCCATAGCAGCGTTACCCATAATGAGCCGCCCTGAAATGAAAGCACTATGATTTCCGGAGATGACCGAGTTCATGATAAGCTTTAAACGATTTACCATTGTCCAAGAAATAAGCTTGTAGTGTTGAAATAGTGTCTTAAACCCAGTCGGGTTGGACCGGATCCAACCGGGTCGGATCATTTCTACTATTTCTTTATGTTTATACATGTGATAAATTGCTTTATGTTATTATATATTTATTCGTTTAACGGACCAATTACGATATTGTATATATGATAACATCCATAGTGTCAAACTGTGAAAGAGAAATCATAATAGTGATTATGGTTGATGAGATCTCGAGTCGCTTTAAAAATGTTTGATACTTAAATGTCTCTAGTCGCGTGTACTATTAAAAGGGACATTAATAGTACGATTAGACTAGCACGTAATGAATGTCTTCTATCTTATTGAAGGGTAGGGATAAATCTCGTCTATCAAAGTGTAAAGACACTTGGACTGTGCGTGGACGTGTATTAGAGAATGCGTACGTTAGACTGACACACTTACATTAAGTGTCGCAATATGTGGCAGTTGCGTAATTATCCTGAGACCGGAGTCTTCATGACATCATGGTGTGGATTGTCATACTTTGACATTATTGAGGTTTCCCCTAGCCATGGGGTGATCATGCGGAGTGATTGGGTATGATACTGAAGCATGCGTAGGATTCATGTTGCTTGTCCGGAAATCACGTATCCTAATAGTATGAGTAAATATCCGAAAGGGCCTTCTTATAAGGAACGTCTAGCTCTCGTGAATCTTTGCAAAGTGGGAGTAAATGAGTTACTTCGAGAGAGCATGATATCCAAATTATAAGATACGGTCGTTAATGTATTGACACTCGAGATACGACCGTATGGATATTGTAACGGCGATATGATTCTATTTACACGGTCGCTGTTTCACATGAAAGGTGATAGTAATCGCTTTTGACTACTCCGATGATTGGGGGTCACGATGTGTTGCTAGACGCTTATAATTAAGACACTACTGAAAACCTTAAGTACCTCGTTTATGTAATCCATAACTCAGTGTATGGCTATACACAAGAGGATTGAGTTAGTGAGATGTACTTAAAATTAACTTAGTCTCAGAGCGCTTATTAATCTGAAGTGCGGGTCTCATGATTAATTTGCTATTAATGCGCCTGAGAACACTTTAGGTGTGACAGATCTTATCCGGACTGGCCGGTAATAAGGTACCTAGTGGGGCATTTATATATGATGATAATCATAAAGGGCTGGACCGATTTGATTTGAGTTCTCGATATAATTCCGTGATCGAGAAGTCTTATCAAATCACAAGATGATCATATATGGATTAATCTCAATCCTGAGGTGATCACAGACGACTGCTTAGACTGGGTAGGGTTTGATGTGCTAGTAAGGATCACGTCGTAGTATGTGGTCCAACACTTCTCGTTGGCTCTATTCTAGGATGAGTGAGTAGTTTGTGCTATCACAGATATGGAATCCATTCCATCCCTCGGGAAGTAGACAGACAGTTCCTTTATTTGTTAACCCTAGAATCTGATCGATGGGCCCAGTTCATACTATATTAGTTATGAATTAATTGATCACTAGGGGGTTAATGGTAAATAAGGATAATATGTTTCGAGAAGGGTTTACGGAAATATCCCGAATCGAAATGAACAGTCTATGGAGGATTTATCCGTATGTAATGATTATATCAGTGGACGTTTATCAACTCATAGTTGAGTATAAGTTATCTATATTCGGCAGAGATCAGTTTCGGGTTTATGGTGGTGTAATCCCGGAATTAATAGATTCAATATTATTGTTCGGTCAGACGAATAATTTTATTTAATTTATTGTAGCTACTGAATATGTGTCAATGGTCCCCGACGTGGCTCCTAACATAGCATATGTTTTCTCGTCGTTTCACCTCAATTATAATTAAATAGTTGGATTGGACTATTTAATTGATATGTGGATTAATTGTTTAGTTGGACTAGATAATTAAATACACGGAAAAGAGATTTTTCGTGGACTCGGCCCAATATGTGTGTAAAATTCGTGGCCCTTATTTCTAGGGTATTTGGGGCGCATTTTTGTGTTACATAATTATAAGGAAATAGTTTTCTTGGATAATTATTTAACATGTGATTTATCTTTTATTTGTTAATTGATAATTAATGGAATATTAGATAATAATATGATTTATCCTAATTTGTTTGGGATAATTATTTTATTTATCTTTTATTTGGAAAAAGGATTAATGTAATAATTATCTCTTAATTATTAAATCCTTGGAGGACAATGATTACTCTCCTATATAAAGAGAGTTCTTCCAAGCCTTTTGACACATGAAAAACACGCCATTTGTGTAGTATTATAGCTTGGAATTTTCGGCTATAATACTTGGGTTCTAGTTTTAGAAAAACTTCGGGTTTTTCTAAGGTAGCATATCGAGGAGGTCCGACGGCTTGAAACACCATCCACCTGGTGGTGCTTGGAGATACACGTTGGAAGACTTTGACTTGTCAACTAGGCTCTCATATAGCTCGGATTGAAGATTGTTCTTGGCATTTATTCACAACAAACCGGTAAGCAATCTAAACCCCCTCGTAGGTTTACTATTCCGCTGCGTAATCGGGTGGATCTTGATCCATCCGACGATATTACATCTAACAAGTGGTAGCAGAGCCTTTGATCTATCAATCAAAGTATGTGAATTTTAAATCTAGGAGTGGAAATTGCATGTTTAGATTGCATTGTTATTCCGTTTTTTAAAATTCGAAAATCATGATGATGAATGCTTTGATATGTTGTGGTTGAAGAGATGTATTGGGGTTGGTATTGTTTACTCGTTAGATCTATTGTAAACTCATATAAATTCGTTTATATGAGTATAGGAAATTTTGTAATTTTAGTTTCCTAGAAGTAGATCTGTTTTGTCTCTGTTCGTTTTTATTTTATTCCCGGAGATTGAGCTGTTGAAACGACAATCCCTCCGGTCAGAATGAAGAATAAAAGTTGAAGAACATGCCCTCAAAATTTCATGACGATCGGATTCGATCTCAATGTCCGATCGCTGCTATAAAGTTGCTGCTGTAACAGAAAAGCACAACAGGCATTAAAACCCTAGCTGTGAATTCGTTGAATTTCTGGAAGATATTGGACCGTTGAAACAAAGATCCAACTGTTCAGATTGAAGTAGGAGGAGTGAAGAACAGGTGTATAAAGTTTCGTGACGATCAAGGTTCGTTTGGATGTCCGATCATCGACAAAACGCAGCAGCTATAGATTAGAAAATAGTAAACCCTAGTTAGGGTTTGTGTTTTTTTAATAAGTTAGATATGGGGGTATCTACGATCCATCTCGGTGTTTATTTTTCCGTTATTTTTCATGTATGATCGAAAATTGTATGATATAACCTCAAATTTCCATGACATGCATCATATCATGATTCCACTCCAATGCATACATGTAGCTAGTTTATTTTGAATAAATTAGGCATGTATAACTCGTATAATTAGTTTAAAGGCTTATTTAATTGTGGTAGTTAATAAATAAGTAACTAATTATAAAAACCGAGGAACCGGGTTTTTGTCAATCGTTATGATTTTAGTGATGGATTCTCGGTGAATCCCACTTAGATAAATCGTTGAGTTTTTCTGTGATGGCTTCTCAGCGAACCCACCTTAAATAGAAACGAGATTACGCTTTGGGTGACAATTTAGAAATCGGAGAATCTTAGTACATGGGTTCGGAAATGGTCTAACCATGGTTGGGCGAGTTCAACGAGCTTCGCTCAATCGACTCCCCGCGTGTGATGTGCGTTACGGTGGTTCGACAAGACTTAGCATAGCCGATAAGCCTTCGGGCTAAACGGGCTTCTCTTGCCGGATCGATCGAATCATCACATATGTTCCAACGAATAAGACGGCGTAGGCTTGCCTACATAACCGACCCTGTTCGGAGTACTTTGATTTATTGTTTCTTGTTGTCAAGGCCGAAACCGTAATTAGTAAACCCACCACTTTTTCAAATTATTGAGTGGGAGCGGGGAAGGCGACAACCAACCCCACGGCCTCTACTATAGATGCAAGCACGTGAGAGAATGGTGACACCTTGTGCCGCTTTGATTCTGGCCCCCTTCGGGTGGTGTTCACCGCTATCAAAATTCAAGGCTTGGTCTCTGAAAAGATAGGATATCGGGTACTCGTCGGGTCACTGACCTGCTCCTCGTAGGCATACTCGGGGCGTACTCTGAGATCTGATATAGTAGGTCACACTCATTATGGATATTTTCGAAATATCTAGGCTAGAAAATGAAGGTAATCAATGATTAAAGTCCGGGATGTCTGATTCCCGTGAGATGTTCGATTCTCGAAGGTTAATCATTGAGAGAGATTGTCTCAGTTTAACCATCATAGTGCTGATATCGACCCTCTCGGACAGTACTGTGCGAGGTTAAATCCAGGGAATGGTAGGATAAACTTTTTTTTATAGTTTATTATTCCTAAAATAAATTTAGTAGTGAAAAATTATTTTTGAATTTAATTTTCTGTCATATTTTTTACAACTAAATCTCTAGGTTACTAAACTGTTAGTAATAGGACTTCATTAAAAATGTGGAAAGTAACAAGTACGTTGTAATTATCAAAAGAATGCAGTTAATTTTTCAGAAATGATTTATTCTCTTAAGCCTTTAAAAACTTAGGTGACATAGTATAGGTATGTCACGGGTGTCACTCGTTTTGAACGAGAGACGACCATACTTAGTTTACAAAAGATGACATAGGACTATCATATAAAATTCATTTAGTGAATTTTAAAAGTGTAATTACACAACAAATTTCTAAATTAAAAAAATTGGAAAATCATATACATAAGGCGTTGCTAGTTAGACGGTATTTGGAACCGATAAACTAGTGGGAGCCTTAGTCTTATGATTTGTTGTTTTACTGAATCATTATAAATGTGTAATGGACTGCACAAGAGTTTTTCCATTGGAAAAACAAGAATAAAGCATTACTAGTTAGACAGTATTTGGAACTGATAAACTAGTGGGAGCTTAGTTCTGGAGATTTTATAATTTTTGAAACATCATGAACACAAAGATTGCTAGTTAGGCAAGATTTGGAACCGATAAACTAGTGGGAGCTTAGTTCTAGGTGATGTTCTAATCTTTGAAAAATCATAAATACAAAGTGTTGCTAGTTAGACGGTATTTGGAACCGATAAACTAGTAGGAGCTTTGGTCTTCTGATTTGATTATTAGAAAAATCGATAGCCCAAGCAAATAACACTGAACATCCCACCGTTCAAGAGTAGTGTCTACTCAAATGAACTGCTAGTTCAAGACTGTTTCCATTTAAGGAAAGTCGAGAATGTGAAAGAATGTTTATACGTGTTAGTCATCTAAACTAAGTAGTTTTAAGGCTAAACCGGAAAATTAATAAATTGGAAACTAGAGGATAATGAAAGTGATTTCGGGTCACTGACCAATGCATCCTCAGAAATTTCCTCGAAAGCTAAGTTCTTTGGAAGAACTAGGTAGCTTTGCATTAAACGATAAATAAAATAGACAACGGGCAGTTATTTCAGATAGACTAGTGGGAGTGATACAAGGAAATAAATCTCGGATTCAATTCTTGAGTATCACAGAAAATTCATTTTCTGTTTTCGGATTCGTTGGAACGAACGTATTCATTTTCAATAGGATAATTTGTTTGTCTTATTGACGATAAATATAACATTCGCAGCACGAACCCAAGACTCGGACTTTTGTTTGATAAAGTCAGAACCACTAAGAAATGTTGAATAAGTTTATGTAACACATCTTAAACTAAATAAACGCAAATGGTTTCCGTATTTAGATAAACACTTCTTCATATACTATTAATTAGTGCATATTCCTTAACGACATGATCTGCAGACTGGCTTAGGGTGATTCCTATCTCCCAGTCAAAGGAACCATGTCTCAAAGGAACAATGCCTAAGTTTCCTTTCAATCGGGAAAGGGTAATAGATTTAAAGAAATTACATAGCCTGTTCATATCGACCTTCGGGGTCATATGAAAGATACAAGCTAGTAGGAGCTTCTGAGTAGTGACATATTGTCTAATAACTACTCGAAACTCCGGTAAGTTTATCCAAAATATTTGAGGAAATCTCTGATTTTACCAGAGATAGAGTATTCCATACTCAGAAATAGGTTATTGTGTAGTCTTCAGGGATCGATGCTCGGCTCGCCTCCCAAAGAAATATTTTCACTAAGGGGATACACCATAAATTTGCCTTATATAGTTATTGATGTGCTACGATATTGCTTCTTTGAACTCATTTAAGATATTGGTTGCAAAATAACGGTTTACGTTGTAATGAAAAACCGAGAAGTCTACCTAAAAGATGCTCACGCATTTGCGGATAAGGAGTGAATTCGGTTCACCCCACTTCCGTAAATATAGACATTTAGCATTTAGTGCTTGAAGGTAGGATCGAAATTTTGCGTATACGCTCAGTCGTTAAATATCTTAATGCATTGAGTAAAGGTTGGTTATAAAACTCGTAAAATCGAGAATGACGGTTATATCGCACAAACTCGATCGATAGAGTCTATAAATAACAACCTTGGATCTTGAAGTATTTGTACTCAAGATGTTACTAATCGATGTGTTCACCCACATCCAACACCGGCAAGCTTGGTGATAACACTAATAAGAACTACTAAACTAGATCAAGATATCAATCCACCCCGAACGCAGGTGGGAGTATGGTTTGTCCATTACCCATTGCAGACTCTTACGGTCTATAGGGTAGATTGATGACCTATAGTCCTTCGTGGTGTGTGGTAGGATCCTCGATCATAGAGGTTGGTTTAAAAGCCATAACCCTGTGAATGGAGTTTGATACCGCTTTGTTGAAACTCTTGTAGAACCACCCGAGTATCTCAGCCCAGTGGGAGTAATTGGAACTACACGGAGAAGAGTCGAATGAATAGGAAAGTTTAACTTTCAACGCAAAGTGAGTAATTTAGGGGTGATTCCCTAAAAGGTAGAGAGTTAACCAGCACCATGATCTCTCTTACCACTCGCCTAGCTTGGTTTCACGAAAGCGTGAAATAAGGTGATTCCCAAGACTTCCTTGCCAAACAACGGAATCAATTCATTCGAATGAAGGTTTTAGCTAAGAACAAATAACAGATTCGTTACAAAGCAGAAAATAAGGGTGATTCCCTAAGACCTTTTTGCGAGACTAACGGTATCTTAATTTATTCAGATAGAACCTTTGGCAGGATGCCTGCCAGAGCTTATATCCTTTGAGGATTAAAGAAAACCTCTAGGTCATTTCAAAGTCATATATTTTAATATATGGACTTGACCAGAATGTTGATAAGTCTTTCGTAGACTGGGCATCAATATTAGTAAAGTAGTATGTAGATTAGTGTTTGTGAATGGTAACACTGAAACAGTTGGAAACAACAAGGGTGTGTTATCTGAAGTCAGAGTCTGACATGCCATCGGGATTCATTCTAAAGGATTTGATTCGCTCAAATTCGCGAGAATCAATCATTGGCAATCCCATCCATTCATCTGGTTAAGATTTTTTTGCATAACCTGAGGATGAATACTAAATGGGATGTTTAGTGAATCCTCAAGTCTCTTCGGGAGAATGAGGAATAATATGCTAGTATATTCATGAATATAAGTGATAACACTTCTTTTGGCTTTAGGTCGGATTAAGCATGATCGTTAAGTCGATTTTGTCCTCAGTGTTGAATCAAAGGCATATTGAAATCGTACCACCTGATTAGATGGAAAGGCGACGTTTCGATCCCAAAGATCGACTCAAGCCGCCAACCTACCTGATCAGTGTACCAAGTCACATGGTGTTCAGTTTTAAGTACGCGCCGGGTCACTGACCTACCCTACGGCGGCATACTCCGGTCGTACTTGGAAACGTGAATTACTTGGATGCGCTTGGAGGGTATGAATCTTAGGGACATGTCTCACTTATTTTGAGCAAGTGGGAGAATGTTGTGCTCTAAAACAATTAATCCATTTGCCTTTCGTGCAAGTGGGAGATTGTTAGGTGTAGTGTCCGAAAGACAATTATCTAATTGTTTTAGGACATAATTAATAATTCATTTTATTATATGCATGTATGCTTATAATTAAGACACTACTGAAAACCTTAAGTACCTTGTTTATATAATCCATAACTCAGTGTATGGCTATACACAAGAGGATTGAGTTAGTGAGATGTACTTAAAATTAACTTAGTCCGTAGCATTTATTAATCTGAGTACGGGTCTCATGATTAATTTGCTATTAATGCGCCTGAACACTTTAGTGTGACAATGCTTATCCGGACTCGCGGTAATAAGGTACCTAGTGGGGCATTTATATATGATGATAATCATATAGAAATTTGGACCGATTTGATTTGAGTTCTCGATATAATTCCGTGATCGAGAAGTCTTATCAAATCACAAGATGATCATATATGGATTAATCTCAATCTCGAGGTGATCACAGCATTTAACGCTAGATCGGGTAGGGTTTGATGTGTTAGTAAGGATCACTTCGTAGTATGTGGTCCAACACTTCTCGTTGGCTCTATTCTAGGATGAGTGAGTAGTCTGTGCTATCACAGATATGGAATTCATTCCTTCCTCGAAGTAGATGACGATTCCTCTTATTTGTTAACCCTAAAAGCGATCGATGGGCCCGGCCATACTATATTAGTTATGAATTAATTGATCACTAGGGGTTAATGGTAAATAAGGATAATATGTTTCGAGAAGGGTTTACGAAAATATCCCGAATCGAAATGAACAGTCTATGGAGGATTTATCCGTATGTAATGATTATATCAGTGGACGTTTATCAACTCATAGTTGAGTATAAGTTATCTATATTCGGCAGTTCGATTTGGGTTTATGGTGGTGTAATCCCGCAATTAATAGATTCAATATTATTGTTCGGTCGATTTAATAATTTTATTTAATTTATTGTAGCTAATGAATATACGTGTCCATGGTCCCCGACGTGGCTCCTAACATAGCATATGTTTTCTCGTCGTTTCACTCAATTATAATTAAATAGTTGGATTGGACTATTTAATTGATATGTGGATTAATTGTTTAGTTGGACTAGATAATTAGATACACGAAAAAGATATTTTTCGTGGACTCGGCCTAATATGTGTGTAAAATTCGTGGCCCTTATTTCTAGGGTATTTGGGGCGCATTTTTGTGTTACATAATTATAAGGAAATAGTTTTCTTGGATAATTATTTAACATGTGATTTATCTTTTATTTGTTAATTGATAATTAATGGAATATTAGATAATAATATGATTTATCCTAATTTGTTTGGGATAATTATTTTATTTATCTTTTATTTGGAAAAAGGATTAATGTAATAATTATCTCTTAATTATTAAATCCTTGAGGACAAGGATTACTCTCCTATATAAAGAGAGTTCTCCTGCCCTTTTGACACATGAAAAACACGCCATTTGTGTAGTATTATAGCTTGGAATTTTCGCTATAATACTTGGGTTCGAGTTTTAGAAAAACTTCGGGTTTTTCTAAGGTAGCATATCGAGGAGGTCCGACGGCTTGAAACACCATCCACCTGGTGGTGCTTGGAGATACACGTTGGAAGACTTTGACTTGTCAACTAGGCTCTCATATAGCTCGGATTGAAGATTGTTCTTGGCGTTTATTCACAACAAACCGGTAAGCAATCTAAACCCCCTCGTAGGTTTAGATCTATTATTTTGTGTATTTTGGTTGATTAGATCTAGATCTATACTATTCCGCTGCGTAATCGGTTGGATCTTGATCCATCCAACGATATTACATCTAACAAGTTTATCTCGAGTATAAAGTGTTATATTGATAAATTAATATGGTGGTATTTATTTATTATGAATAAATTAAATACAAGATATTAGTTATGTTGATTAATTAAGAATATTCCGGAAGCCAGTTATTATTGGCTATATGGGGCGCATATGATGTGTATATTGATACACATGGATTTTACAAATTAATTAATCATAGTATTATATTATTATGTATTGATATTAGAGATTAATATATGTATTTATATAGCGTTTGACATGTATATATGAGATATACATGTACACATGTGTAATAGATATGTATTGATTTATATGTGTAATATATATATGTGATATATATACATGCGTAAATTGATTTATGGTAATATAATAAACATATATTCAATATTAGATATTGACAATATATATATATATCTTTGATTTATTTAATATGAGATATTAAATTAAATGAGATAAATCTAGAACATCTATTTTTCTTATTTTACTAGTAAAATGTTTTCTTTCTCCCTACTCCACTCAAGACTCTTCTCTAAGGCAATAAAGGGGCTATGGGGCGCCACCTTCATCTATATAAGCTGAGGGGTGCCTAGCTCTTTTGTACATCACAATTGCAAGAGAAATATTTTACTAGAAAATATTAGAGAGCTTTCTCGAGAGTTTTGAGAGAGAGAAAAGACCGGTCTAGCAACCGGGTTTTTCTAGCAGCTATCCAATGAGGATTCTGGCGAGGTGCTCGTGTGGATATTGATAGAGTCCGGACACATGGACGGCTTGCACGCACGACTACTCACCTTAGACGTTCAAATCTTCGATCTTATAGATCAAACAAGGTATTCACCGTCTACTACTTAACGTGTTTATTGTTTTAAACGAAGTCGATCTTGGCAAAAAGGAAATAAATTTTAAATTCCGCTGCGTTTCCGCGTAGATTTCCTAACATGTAGATCGAGTTACAAAGGCTGATAAGACGATAATCATGAACTACCATTGGCTGTTTAATCTTCAGTATAAGAGAGATATATATGTCGTTAAGCGTTGAAAGATCTAAGTCAAAATATTAAAGATAAGCCGTAAAACAGCTGGGCCTATGTTACCCCAACATTTCTAGAGGAATATTACATGCATACCCACTTGGCCTGGCGTTTTGCGTCCCGGGAGCTGCGACAACGCAACTAGCACATCCGCCTCAGTGAAATCCCTAACAAGCGCAGGGCATCCCTTGACTCGCATGTCTGAACGTAAGATCATCTAGCAAGGGAACTCCGGTATCCGAGCTATTAACGATCGCGTCAAACTAAGATGTAATGAGTATCGTCATACCTTCTTCGTCCGTAACTAGATTACCAGTCGAGTCAACAAGCAACTGAATGAGATTTATTTCCCGCCGCGATGAAGCACGATGGTGAAAGTGTTGATTAGGCAATACCCGAATCGGTATCCGAAACGCTGGAAAAAAAACCCGATCCGAAAATTTTTCGGGTCCAGCCGCAGTGTGAAGGGTCTCAGCCGAGGCTCATGTTTTTCTGTTTTTCCGTTTTTCCGAAACATCCGGAACGGATCTAGTTTACTGCATCGATCGAGACACTCGATCATGCGCAGCGGAAACTCTGAATTAAAATTTGATTTCGATTTTACCACAATTAGCACAAAATCTTTAATCTTAGCTTTAGATTCTAGGTTTTCGGTGCAATTGACGGTTAGACACTGCTCCACAAGTGTTTAGCTATCGTATATTGCTTGGATTTCATGGGAGTTGGACTAAGAAAGCATCTTCCATGCAATTTCCATTGGGATTGGGTATTATCGTAATTGCTTCATTTATTTATGTTTAATGGATCTTTATTCCTTTAATTTTTATTGTTTAGCTATTATAATGAGTAGCTAAGATAATGTGATAATTAATCTTGCTTTCAAGCTTTGGAATTAATGGGGATTGCATGTGTAATATTCCGATTTTCGGGAAGGGTAGACGTGTCATTTTGCGAAAATAAAATATTGTTATTTCTTTCTATTATATTATATATATATATATATATATATATATATATATATATATATATATATATATATATATATATATATATATGATTTTCAAATTGTATATATGTTTAATTAAGAAAATTCTGAATTTTATGGTAATTAAGGGTAATTAAGGAAAAATAGATAATTGGGAAATTATATTTAAGGAAAAATATAATCAGACTATTCTCATAACCTAAAACTATTCAGAATCAGTTTATACGTTCTTCCTCTGCGCCATTGAGGAGAGGAGAAAAGGTTAGGAGAGTTTTCAGAAATTCTAAAGTGAAACTAAACCGTTTTCAGATCAGACTAGAGTTTTGGAATCGTCGTGAAGAGGACGTCGTTTGGATACAAGACTGTTGGAAGTGCTACATATTTTCGAGATCTTGGAAACTGGATTTGCCTGCAAACACGTAAGAGGCTCTTCCTATGATTTCAATTGTGGTTTGTAAGGTTTAGATCAAAGCTTTAAGACGTTTAGATGCCAGAAAATTGTGCCCTTTTTTGTTGATTCAGGATCCTAGATGTTGTGATTTGATGTAGATATACTTTTTCTGTGTTTTTCTGAGTGTAATACTATGTTAATTGTGTTGAAAACGAATTAGAAATCGTTAAGTGACTAAAAATCGAGTTTTGGGTTTTCAAGCAGAATGTGCACGCATTGTAGACAATGCGCACGCATTCCTGCTACAGGATGTTCTGGTTTAGTTGCTATTTGTCGAATCCGCACATATTCATGGTTCAGGTTGTAGAAGTCTTTTTGCTTCAGGTGCAATGCGCACGCATTCCTCAGAATGCGCACGCATTCCTCAGAATGCGCACGCATTCCTCAGAATGCGCATGCATTGTTGCTTCAGGTTGTTTCAGATCGTTCACTGGTCGTGCAATGCGCACACATTGTAGGCAATGCACACGCATTGGCTGGACAGAAACTTTCAGCAAGTTTCTGGACAGTGAACGCGCACGCATTCCAACCAATGCGCACGCATTGGGCCCTATTTTGGAAAAATTAATGTTTAAGCTATGCTTTGAGTTTTAAACCTTGATTTATGATATAATAACATTGTATAAACATAAACAAGCCTGGATTGAGTTTCTGATTCGTTTAGTTTCGGCATTGAATGTACTCTTAAAGGGAGTTGAAGTTCGAATCCGTCAGAAGAGCATAATAGGCTTGTGCTTTGATGAATTAATATTCATCAATGTTTGTGTAATTGCTAGGCCTTGTTTATGTCTAGTGGTCCAGGAAGAGAGTTGTATGTGTGAGGGAGATTATTTGAAAACACTTAGGTGGTTAGATAACCATGTAATAAATACGTACTTTCCTAGTAAAAGATTAAACATTATGTCACAGTGGCGGATCCAGGAATAAATTCAAGTGGGGTCACCGAAGCCTAAAACTACATCTTTTATCCAAAAAAAATTCCAGTGGGGTCACCGGGGTCTAAAACATCAATTTTTATCGACAAAATGTCACTTTTTAACAACAAAACTACATAGTTTTAATACTAAAAAAAATTTAAAATCCAGTGGGGTCACGTGACCCCCCCCTCCGGGGCACGTGGATCTGCCCCTGTCATGTCACTCTTGGATAGACACCAGACAATATCGCGATGTGTGTGCTTTCCTGAAGGTGGATAACTCCGTAGGTTCACAAGACCCTAGTGTTAGGTGTTATGCCCGAAAGACAATTTTGTAATTGTTTTATTTAATGAATGAATTGACATTATTATTCATATTTATTATTTCTCATATTCACCGATGTGATAATAGTATTTACACTACAGAAAACCCTAAAGTATATCGTTTATGTAATCACGTAACTCAGTGTATGGGATATACACGGGAGGATTGAGTTAGTGAAAATGTACTTAAAATACAATTAGCCCGTAGTGAAATTAATCGAGAGTATCGGGTCTCTCCTTTAACGTGCTATTAATGCGCCAAGAACACAATAGGTGTGATTGTCTTATCCGGACTTTCGGTTAAGAGAACCTAGTGGGGCATTTATATATGATAGATATATCATATAGGGTTGGACCGATTTGATTAGAGTTCACGATATAATTCAGTAATCGAGAAGTCTTATCGAATCAATCGATGATCATATTTATGGATATATCTTAATCCTGAGATGATCACAGTCAACTGCTTGAATCAATATGATGTTTGACTTGACGGTTAAGGATTACACTGAGTCTGTGATCTGAATTACCCCATCTTGGCATTGTACTGGATTGAGTGAGTGGTCCATGTTATCGCAGATACGGAATCCATTCCTTCAATTTCTGGAAGTAGACAGACAGTTCCTTTATTTGTTAATCCTAGAAACTGATCGATCCATGGAGTTCATATTACACTGATTAGCTACCAGTGAGTTGTATGAATTAATTGATCACTAGGGGGTTAATGGTAAATAAGGATAAGAAGTTCTAAAAAGGGTTAACGGTAACTTCCCGATTTAGAATGAACGGTCTATGGAGGATTAATCCATATGTAATGATTATATCAATGAACGCTTATTATCATTCTCGTGAGGAGATAAATATAATCTCATAATCGGAGGAGTGCAGTCACGGGATTAAGGTGGCATATTCCTGTGATTGATTTATCGAATATAATTATTCTGTTCGTAAGATAATTATTTATTTGATTTATCGGAGCCGCTGATTATTAGTCCATGGTCCCCGACGTGCCTCCAATATAGCATAGCTATTCTCGGACATCGAATCCTAATAATATTAATTTAGTTCTTGTTAGAATTTAATTAAAACGATATGTGAATTAATTGTTTAGTGGACTATTAAATTAGTTGGGCTAAATAATTAAATATGTGAAAAAGACATTTTTCATAATCTTTGCCCAATTTAGTGTGTTAGTCGAAATTATTGTGACTAGGTCACAAGAAATAATTTTCGCCCCAAGCATGTATTATGGAACAAGAAATTAGTTTTCTTGTGATTAATAAGACATGTGCACAAAATATTTATTGGATAAATATTTATGGTAAGAAATAAAGATAAAGATTATTCTAGATTTGTTCTAGAATATTTATAGGATTATCTTTTATTTAATAGGATTATTATAATTGATTTTGTATTAATTATTAAATCCTTGGAGGACAAGGATTACTCTCCTATATTAAGAGAGTTCTCCCAAGCCTTACACACAACACAATTCGACTTCTATCTCTTAGAGAGAAGAAGGGAAAATTCGGCCAAGGGGAATAAGAGGGAGAATCTTGGAGGTTTCCGGGTAGCATATCGGGAGGATTCGAGACGAGAATTTCCTTCCACCGGGAGTTGCTCGGATCACACGTGCGGAAGATCGTGGTGCTCTTCACACCATCTATTGTTCTTCCTATTGCGGTTTTTCGACTTGGATTTTGAGATCCAAGAGGTATGTTCTACAACCCCCTAGTAGAGTAGATCTAGTTATTTTATTACGTGTAAATTATAGATCTAGATCCTTAAATCGCTTCCGTTGCGGATGGTATTACTAACAGTGGTATCAGTCGCCTGATGATCTATATTTATACGTATAAAATATTAGATCTAGGAGTGGAAAACATGTAGATTTTTTGTCCCAATTTTTTTATAGGGCCGAATGCATGTTTATTTTTTTTATGTTGCGATTGTTGTGGTTGAAGAGATGGATTGTGGTTGGTATTGTTTACCCGTAGATCTATTTTGTAGCTCTTTTGATTAGTATCAATTAAGAATATGATTTGTAATTTAATTATGTTGAATTCGAAAATTATGTAAAAAGGTAGTACCATTTGTTTTTTAATTTTGATCCGGATTCGAGACGACGAAGATAATGGTGTTGAAGATCATCAAGAAGGTAAAACGGGAGGAGGCCGATTGTTTTTTTTTAGGGCTCGGAATTTTTTTTGGGCAATAACAATTTTTTTTTTTTTGCCGTAACCTAATTGATTGAAGATGCGGCTGCTAATTAGTTGATAACAACCTTTGACCTTTAGGTCAATAAAAGAACAATAATAATAAGGTGCTGCCGTGAAATTTTTTTAAATCTAATTGAAGAAAAAATAAATAAATAAAGCCGAGGGCTTCATTAATAAAATAAATAAAAATAAAAATAAAAATAAAAAGTTTTTTTTAAAACAATTTGATAATATAGATATATTTTATAATATATTGGTATATTACGGCCTCCTCCCTCGTCGTTCGTGTCGAGATCGAAGTTTTGAAGATCCGGAAGTTTTCAAGATCAAGATCGAAGACCGAGATTTGAAGACTTAGAATTAGTTTTACTTTTCCTTAGAAAATAGGTTAGTCGTGAAGTCAACGATCCATCTCAAATGTTTAAATTTTCCGCAATTTATTTTTTATGTGTTTGATCATAAAATAGATATAAAATCGGAATTGCCATGACATGCATCATATCATAAATTCACTCCATGCATACATGTAGAATTTTAATTTTGGTAATTAAAATAGGCATGTATACAAACTCGCATAATTAGTTGAAATTTAATTAATACGTGGTAATTAATTAATTTAGTAACTAATTAAAGATCCGAGGACGAGTTATGAAATCGTTAAGCCTTTTTCGTGTGTGTTCTCGGTGAATCGCCTTAAAAGCCCAAACGAGATCACGTTTTCGATTCGTAGTGTCTACGAGATTGAATGATGGTAAAAACAATAAATCTTGGATAAAAACGGTTCGCTTTATAGGTTGGGTGGTCAATCGAAATGGGCTCGACCGACATAACCCTCCTAGTGTGATGTATGCACGGGGTCCGGCAAGACTAAGCTACACCGGCGAGCGAGGGGTGATTCCTTCTTATCTCAATGGGGTTTGTCTTGACCCGATTTCGTCCGGATCACACATATGTTCCAACGAATAGGGCGGGTAGGCTTGCCTACGTTACCGACACCATTCGAATCCTTGATTTGATGTGCTTTTATGTTAACATCAAAAGACGTGGTTAGTTAACCCACCACCACTTCCAAAATATTGAGTGGGAGCGGGGGCGACGGCCAACCCCACATCCTCTACTATGATACAAGTAAGTGAGAGAAGGGTGACGCCTCGCGGCGCTTTGATTTCGTCCCCCTACGGATGGTGTTCACCCCTATCAACATTCATGGATTGGTCTCCGAAAGGATAGGATTTCCGGTACTCGTCCGGGTCACCGACCTATCCTACGACGATACACTCGGGCGCACAAGAGATCCGATATAGTAGGTCACACTCATCAAGGATATTCTTGATAAAAATCTAGGCTAAAAAAGAAGGTAGTCAATGAATAAAGGGATGTTCGATTCTCGTGGGATGTTCGATTCTCACAAGTTATTCATTGATGAGATTGTCTCGATTTAACCGTCATCTCTTTGACCTACCCTACGGCGGCACTGAGATGCGAGGTTAAAACCTTGGAATGGTAGAGTAGACTTAATTTTAGTTTATTTTGGTCCCTTGGAAAGGCTTACACAAGTTTAGAGGGGGGGGTGAATAAACTTGTCACCAAAAAACTAATCCTGAACTGGAAAAGTCCCAGGAACTGAGTTTCTCTGAAACTCAAACTGATATTCAGTTTGTTCCTGTCCCTTAAACTTGTGAGGAGTTCAGTTAGCTCAACTGAATATAAGTTATTACTGACTTATATTTAGTCTCGTTAACTGGCAGCGGATATAAAATTAGCCTTTAACAACTAGTAACTATAATTTCAATATGAAAACCATTATAAGAAAATAAATGAATGCATAAAGTAAATAGACAAGAATTATAGAGGTTCCAGTGGTGTAATCCTGCACGCCCTCTCTTCCCCTCGTGATGCGGAGGAAAATTCCACTAGAACTTTTTGAGATGGCCCAGCTTAAAAAGTTCTAAACTGATAGTCCTTGGCTAATCCACAGCTTCACTATCTAAACACTTGTGAAACAATGTAGGATTGCTCGCTTCTTCAATTGTTTGAACCACTCGTCCTTGGAGGGTAGAATTGCCTCTTCACCACTTTC
The DNA here is from genome assembly GCA_026214975.1 of Gentiana macrophylla. Taxonomy (NCBI): domain Eukaryota; kingdom Viridiplantae; phylum Streptophyta; class Magnoliopsida; order Gentianales; family Gentianaceae; genus Gentiana; species Gentiana macrophylla. The sequence continues at coordinate 4,125,923 of CM047811.1, read as the reverse complement.
ATCACAAACACAGTCTTCCCGATCGCACTCAACCGCCCTTCACACCTTCTTGGCGTTTCACAGTCTAAACCTTTGATAAGATCAAAGTTGAGACTTTGAATCAATGACTATGATTCAACTGTGATTTGAGCTTTTCTTCTGGATAATTAATTTAAGCACGGCTCTGTATTTCTTCAAATGTTAGATCTTGAATCTGCCTGAATATGCTTGAACACTTTGAAGAAGTTTTCTTGATCTTGCAATTAAGTATTTAGCAGGTATTCTTTTGAATTTGGCTTTCCCCCTAAATTTGATCTTTCTTGACTAGATGGATTTCTTGCTTGTTATCATATGACCTGCATGCCCTTTGATGTTGTGGAGGTAATCTATTTATAGGGGTTCATTCAATCATTCAACCTGCTTTGTAACGGCTATATTTTCTGACTGTTTCTGCTGTGTCAGTGACTCATCCAATGAAATTTCTTTCTTTACAACGTTCGATTGTACTTTCAGTTTGTTGGATGACTAACTTGTAAAACTGAGTTTCCTTATCAGTTTTACGCTGAGTTTATTACTTGTCAGTTTCCTTACTGACTTGGAGCGTTAACTGAAATTTTATTCTTCTTCAAATATCAGTACTCCAGTTTTCATCTGATTATAATTGACTTAATCAGAGTACACCATGATATATTTATCATCTAAGAATTCATTGTCCTTATGATTCTTAGTTCTTCAAACAAGATCCATAAAGTCAGTTCAGGTCACCACAATCTTGCACAAGTCCAACTTTATAGTCTCGACTTTAATCTTCACAACCGAGTTTGTGCCTCGCTTCTTCATTCTTCAATAACCGAAGCTCTGTGTCCCTCGGTTCTTCATTCTTCAAGATAAGCCAACCGAATCTCAGAACTCTCAATGAACTTACCTTCTTCAATCTTACATTGGTGTGCTCTATTGTCGGTTTCTCGTAAAGTCTCAATTAGTCAAAGTATCGCTTTCTTCATTTCTCGGCCCGGTCGGAACTATTACGATGGTTTGTCGATTCAACTTATACAAATATCAGACTTTAATAAATCCTATACATTGGTATCTAGACTTCTTTTTGCTTTACACTATAACAGCTAGTTATGACACATCATCAATGAGGTTAAGATCAATTAATAAACTAAGTGATGAATCATCATCAAAACATAAATTTTATTTCCAACAGTTTACAATTCCTAAAATAAACTTATATAGTAGTGTTAAACTTGAATTAATATATGTCATTTTATTTACAGCATTATATCCCTCTTACTAAATTGCTTAAAAATTAATAATTGACTAGTATTGACTTCGTTAAAAACTGGAAAGTAACTAGGACGTTGAACTAGTTAATCGATAATGCAATTATTTTTCGAAAGAGATATTTTCTCTTAAGCCTTTTAAAAACCAGAGTGACATATAGCTATGTCACTAGTGTCATTCGTGTCAAACGGAAAACAAACTTAGTTTGATCAAAGGTGATTTCGGACTTTGAAATTCTTCTAGTGAATTTTGAGTGTGTAATGATTACACGAGTAATTTTCTAATTGAAAAATCGGAAAATCATGAAGTGTTACTAGTTGGACGATATTTGGAATCGATGAACTAGTGGGAGCTTTATGATTTGTTGTTTTTCTAGAACATTAGAAAAGTGTAACTGACTACTCACGTAACCGTTCTAATTGAAAAACCGGAAAGTCATGAAATGTCGCTAGTTGGACGATATTTGGAATCGATGAACTAGTGGGAGTTCTATGATTTGTTATTTTTTCTGGAAACATTGGAACTATATACGAAATATTTTCTAAATCGAAAAAAATCGGAAAATCATAAAAATAAAGCATTGCTCATTAGACGGTATTTGGAACCGATAAACTAGTGGGAGCTTTAATGTTATGATTTGTTGTATCCGAGAAGTCTCGACGAGTAACACTCAAAATAGACATCCCACGGTTCAAGAGTAGTGTCTACTCAAACAAACCGCCCAGTTCAAGATCATTTCCATTCACGAGTAAAGTCAAGAATGGGAGAACATGTCTAAAAGTGTTAGTCATCTAAACTGAGAAAACTTTAAGGCTGAACTGAAAATTAATTAACTGAAAATCATAGGATAAGGACAGTGATTTTGGATCACCAACCTATGAATCCTTGGCGATTTTCTCGAGCTAAGTTCTTTGGAAGAACAAGGTAACGGTGCATTTAACGATTAAAAGAGTAAACAACGGGCAGTTAATTTTAGCTAGAATAGTGGGAGTGATATAAGGAAATGAATCTCGGATTCAATCCTTGGATATCGCGGAAAAATGATTTTTTGTTTAAGATTCGTTGGAACGAAAGGATTTACTTTCTATTCGATAATTTGTTTGTCGTATAGAAAGTGAATATACCATTTGTAGTATGAATCCAAGACTCGGACTTTTGTTTGATAAAGTCAAAACCACTTAGAACTGCTGAAATATGTATATAAAACACATCTTAAGAACTATTAAAAGAAATTGGTTTCGATATTTTGATAAACGCTTCTTCATATTCCATAGTTAGTGCATAGTCCCTAAAAGACAAGACCTGAAGACTGGCTCAGGGTGATTCCTTTCTCCCAGTCTGGTTATATTGTCTCAAAGGTTCAATGACTAAGTTTCCTTTTAATCGGGAAAGGATAATGGTTATAAAGAAGTAACATAGCTTGTTCATGACGACCTTCGGGGTCTGATGAAAGATACAAGCTAGTAGAAGCTTCCGAGTAGTGACTTCTTGTCTAATAACTATTCAAACACTCCGGTAAGTTTATCCAAAATATTTTGAGGTTTCTCTGTTTTCAACAGAGATAGAGTATTCTATACTCGGAATAGGCCATTCATAGTCCTCGAGACTGATGCTCAGCCTGCCTCATTGTGACATGTTCTCACTAAGTGAGAAACCGTCAAATTGCCTTATATAGTTTTAGATGTGCTACAATACACTGCTTAACTCAATAAAGATATTGGAAGCAAAATAACGGTTTACATTGAAATGTAAGACCGAGAAGTCTACCTAGAATATGCTTTGGTATTTACGGATAAGGTGTGGATTCGGTTCACCCACTTCCATAAATATAAGCATTTAGCACACGGTGCTTGAAGGTAAGACTGGGAATTTCACGCATACGTTCGGTCAATGACCATTCGTGATATATCTTTTAACCTATTGTGTATAAATGTTAGATTCTTGAAATAGGGAAGGGACAATTATACTGTTGCATCCTTTCTGATAGAGTCCATAAACAGCAAAACCTTGAACCTTGAAGTACGTTTACTCAAGGTAGTTACTAACTGATTAAAATCAGACCACATCCAACATCGGTTGTTGGTGATAACACTAAATACTACTAAACTAGATCAGACTTTCGATCCACCCAGTAAGATCTGGGAGTATGGTTTATCCATTACCCATTACGGGTTCTCATGGACTTTGTAGTCCGAGGATCGATTGATGACCTATGGCTCTTTTGTGAGCGTGATAGGATTACGATAATAGAGGTTGGTTTAATAGCCATAACCCTGTGAATGGAGTTCGGTACTCGAGCCTGCTCATACTCTTGTAGAACCACCTGAGCGTCTCTCAGCCCAAAGTGGGAGTATGATGGGAACCAACTTTACAATACATTTACATGCTGATTCGACCCCACGATTATCACATTTCGGCATGTTTTACGGTGAGTTTAGACCCTATCTTGAGTATTAAATGAGGATTTATTGCACGGCGAGTGATCGCCGGTTTTCGTAAACTCGACCTTATTTTAGCATTTTATACTCGTTTCTCCCGAGCACCCGTAGTTTGCGGGGTTATCGCGTTGTTTGTTGTTTTCATATGGATGCGGACTAGGGTGTCTCGAGAGCCCGAAAGGTGAGAAGTATGAGTTTGGACGTGTCCGAGGCGAAACACGGAGGTTGGAGGTGAAAAAGTGAAGATTTGGGCTGCAAAATGGCTGTCCGGACAGACAAGTTGTTGTGTCCGGACGGCTAACTCACTGGTTTTGGAAGATTTTTTGATGAAGAACCCATCCGGACGGACAGAATAATCATCCGGACGGACAGATCAGCATCCGGACGGACAGAGGAAGCATCCGGACGGACAAGAGCATGCCATCCAGACGGACATATATGCATCCGTCCGGACACCTGGAGAATCAAGAACAGTCCGGCCGGACATTGAGGACATCCGGACGGACAGATGTTTTTCTATATAAGGCTGCTCATTTTCTCACAGCAGCCAGGGAGTAGAAGAAGGGGCGATAATATTAAATAGCTTTGGAGATTTTGGGCGATTTTCTTCATCTTTTAGAGTTAGATCAAGTGTTATATATCATTAGAATCCTCTTTCAATCCTCTCTTTGATCTACTAACTTTTAGCTTCGATCCGTAACTTTTCACTTGGCAAAAATTCGATCTTTTGTAAGCACATTTGGTACCTTCTCCAAGTTGAATAAAGTAAGTATGTTCTTTTGTTATTCTATTGTTGTTGTGATGTTTTTCTTCCGTTTTTATTGCTTAGATTCGATTATGAGTAGCTAGATTCCTTGTATGGTTGAACTATGTGAAGGCGGGTGAAACGCCGTTAGATCGATGAACCGGGAGGTAGTGTAGTGCGTAAATAAACGTTCTAATTAATAATCCATATCTCGAAACTTGTTTGAATCGTTTTGAGCTAGATTGATCACCTAGTTCACCATTGCACACCTTAGCTTATAAATGTATGTTGCGGCGACGTGTGGGAACGGGTTTCGAGACCGTAGAAGTTTTGAGCTTGAAAGGTAGCTTGACACCTACCCGTGTACTAGATTGACGCCTAGTCAACAAGTCCAATTCAATACGGGGTTTGTTCTATGAGTTATCGTTAGGCGGGGTAGAGTAAGGCACATTCCCGGGCAATCTTTACGAGGTAAAGTAATCCGCTGAAACGTAGTTCGGCCATACCTCTTTTAATTTTTAGAATTCCGAGTAGTGTAATCCTTCTTTTATACAATAGTATAACTTCATATCTATCTGTTTGACCTGAACTGAGCACTAAGTCAACTGTGGTATTCAAAACCAATCTCTGTGGGTTCGACCTCGGACTCCTCAAGCACTATCCTGCAATCGACCCGGTCCACTGCCGGTTAGAAAGTAGATTTTGCTAAGGTTTCGAGTTTTTACTTGATCGACCGAACCTAGAAAATCCGCTTATCAGAGTAATTGGATCTACACGGAAAAGAGTAGAATGAATATGAAAGTTTATCTTTCAGAGCAAAGCTTGAGTGGTCTAGGGGTAATTCCCTAAGAAGTAGAGAGTTAATCAGACCTTGGACTCTCTTACCACTTAGTATTGCATGATTTCGTTCAAAAACAGAAAATAGGGGTGATTCCCTGAGACTTTTCTTGCCGAACAAACGGAGTCTGGATTCATTCAGAACAAAAGGGTATTGCCTTATGAACTTATGACAGGATGACTGTCAAGGCTTATGTCCTTTGTGGATAAAAAGCAAACCTCTCGGTCATTGTAAGTCATATATTTCTACAATATGTGGATTTGACCAGTATATTGATAAGTCCTTTGTAGACTGGATATCAATTTTAGTACAATAGTGAATATATACATTAGTGTTTGTGAATGATAACACCGCACCAGTTGGAATCAACATGGGTGTGTTATCTGAAGTTAGAATCTGACAATGCCACAATTCTCTGCAACAGAGATTTGGACAACATTCTAAAGAGTTTGACTCGGTCGAATTCATTAGAATCAATCTCTGGATTCCCATCCATCTTATTGGTTAAGATGATGCATCTGTGTATGCAACATTCAACGAGGAAGTTCTACCCTATGCCTCAGGAATGACTCTCTAAATCTTCGAATCAAGAGAAACGGGATAGATTCTCTTTCTAGTAAGAGATGGTCAGGTTATTGAACGTCAACTTTGATCAAATCTTAGATTCGGCGGTTAACAAAGCATGTTTAGTATGTCCTTTAGTATCTTGAAGAGAACGAGGAATAATATGCGGACATATTCATGTGCGAACTTGGATATGTGTGATACACTGATTTTGACTTTAAGTCAGATTGAGGATGATCGTTAAGTCGATCTCGGGTTCAGTGTTTACTCTTGTGTTGAATCTATTGCCTGGAAGAATCCAGCAACGCCAACTCGACTTTAACTAGTTGGGTGATTAGCGGCTTTTGTAGTAGCTAGAGAGGCGATATAGCTTAAGGATTTCCTCTTCATATCTGAGAGTGATTCTAGATTTGGAAGCCGATACCACATCATTGTGCAAAAGATGAAGGGGTAGCTTATAAGATTTTTCGAGATCACTAGAGGTAAAAAATATATTGGGAAGGTACCACATGATTAGATGGACCGGTAACGTTTCGATTCTACGGATCGTCTCGAGCCGACAACCTGACTAATCATTAAGACCCATGATATCTAGATGTAGGTACTCCCCGAGTCACTGACCTATCCTACGACGGCACACTCGGAGTGTACTTTGTCATCTACAATGGTTATGATATGCTTAATGGGTACTAGAATACGGGATGGGTCTCCATTGCTTTAGAGCAAGTGGGAGATGTAGTTTGTTGTAGTTTAAATAATAGGGTGTGCTCTAAAACAATTATTCACATGCTTTCGTGCAAGTGAGAGATTGTTAGGTGTTATGCCCGAAAGACAATTTTGTAATTATTTTATTTAATGAATGAATTGACATTATTATTCATATTTATTATTTCTCATATTCACCGATGTGACAATAGTATTTACACTACAGAAAACCCTAAAGTATATCGTTTATGTAATCACTTAACTCAGTGTATGGGATATACACGGGAGGATTGAGTTAGTGAAGATGTACTTAAAATACAATTAGCCCGTAGTGAAGTTAATCGAGAGTATCGAGTCTCTCCTTTAACGTGCTATTAATGCGCCCAGAACACAATAGGTGTGATTGTCTTATCCGGACTTTCGGTTAAGAGAACCTAGTGGGGCATTTATATATGATAGATATATCATATAGGGCTGGACCGATTTGATTAGAGTTCACGATATAATTCTGTAATCGAGAAGTTTAATCGAATCAATCGATGATCATATTTATGGATATATCTTAATCCTGAGGTGATCACAGTCAACTGCTTGAATCAGTATGAGGTTTGACTTGACGGTTAAGGATTACACTGAGTCTGTGATCTGAATTACCCCATCTTGGCATTGTACTGGATTGAGTGAGTAGTCCGTGTTATCGCAGATACGGAATCCATTCCTTCAATTTCTGGAAGTAGACAGACAGTTCCCTTATTTGTTAATCCTAGAAACTGATCGATCCATGGAGTTCATATTACATTGATTAGCTACCAGTGAGTTGTATGAATTAATTGATCACTAGGGGGTTAATGGTAAATAAGGATAAGAAGTTCTAAAAATGGTTAACGGTAACTTCCGATTTAGAATGAATAAATCTATGGAGGATTAATCCATATGTAATGATTATATCAATGGACGCTTATTATCATTCTCGTGAGGAGATAAATATAATCTCATAATCGAAGGAGTGCGATCACGGATTATGATGGCATATTCTGTGATTGATTTATCGAATATAATTATTCTGTTAGTAAGATAATTATTTATTTGATTTATCGGAGTCACGATTATTAGTCCATGGTCCCCGACGTGCCTCCAATATAGCATAGCTATTCTCGGACGTCGAATCTTCTAACTAACAATATTAATTTAGTTCTTGTTAGAATTTAATTAAAACGATATGTGAATTAATTGTTTAGTGGACTATTAAATTAGTTGGGCTAAATAATTAAATATGTGAAAAAGACATTTTTCATAATCTTGGCCCAATTTAGTGTGTTAGTCGAAATTATTGTGACTAGGTCACAAGGAATAATTTTCGCCCCAAGCATGTATTATGGAACAAGAAATTAGTTTTCTTGTGATTAATAAGACATGTGCACAAAATATTTATTGGATAAATATTTATGGTAAGAAATAAAGATAAAAATTATTCTAGATTTGTTCTAGAATATTTCTAGGATTATCTTTTATTTAATAGGATTATTATAATTGATTTTGTATTAATTATTAAATCCTTGGAGGACAATGATTATTCTCCTATATAAAGAGAGTTCTCCCAAGCCTTACACACAACACAATTCGACTTCTATCTCTTAGAGAGAAGAAGGGAAAATTCGGCCAAGGGGAATAAGAGGGAGAATCTTGGAGGTTTTCCGGGTAGCATATCGGGAGGATTCGAGACGAGAATTTCCTTCCACCGGGAGTTGCTCGGATCACACGTGCGGAAGATCATGGTGCTCTTCACACCATCTATTGTTCTTCCTTTTGCGGTTCTTCGACTTGGATTTTGAGATCCAAGAGGTATGTTCTACAACCCCCTTGTAGAGTAGATCTAGTTATTTTATTATGTGTAAATTATAGATCTAGATCCTTAAATCGCTTCCGTTGCGGATGGTATTACTAACACCTAGTACGGGGGGACTTCACTGAAACGTGCGCACTATCATAGTCTACCAGAATAGGCTTCCGTGGATATTGGTGTGATCCACCAATGTGTTGCCAAGAATATTCCCAGTCGGATATGCGTAGTGCCCTTGAGTGCAGATGTAACATAGATAAGTTAAGTTAGAAACGTTTAGTCATAACATGTTGATGAACTCCAGATTGAGTCGGTCACATAAAGATAACTAAATTTTAAGTATCTTTTCTTTATAAATCTTAATTGTTATCAAAGCTTCTCTCTTTTATTAAGTACGTTGTACTTACCTCAAATGCATGTTTTCTATGTGTTTGGGGGTGAGAAGATGAACAGTTGATCAAGTTTTTGAGGAGGATTTCGATGACGACGTTTGACGATGCCTCATTGGAGATTTACATTTTTATTGTTCTTTCATTTATTTATTAGACTACTGTAACACCCCGTTCCCGGACACCGAGTCCTTATCCGGAAATGGAACGTTCGGCACGCATAATATTAAATAAATCTAATATTACACGTAAGCCTCTACTACGTCGTATCAAATAAAGCAAACGGAAGCAAAAGACTCATGTAAAATTCTCCATACAACCAAGAATAGAAAGAATAACTAAAGGGTAGAAATGTAACTTATTACATCAAGAGAAATCCAAATGAAACTTAATAGAAATACGAAATCCTCAAAACTATGAAAGACAAAACCAACAGGTTCAACTAAAGAACTTGTTTCCCAAAACAGCGACAAAAGAATAATGAAAGACAATAATTAATAAACAGCTCCAACTCCGGCGTCCTCAAACGTCGTCATCGAAGTCCTCATCAAGCTCATGGTCGACCTGTTCATCTTCTCTCCCCCAAACACATAAATAAACATGCATTTGAGGTAAGTAAGAATTTAATTAGGCTCTTTAACAATTTTTAGTTCAATATCTTTATGAGACCGACTCAATCTAGGGTTCACTTCATGTCCATCAACATGTCATGACTAACTGTTTCTAACTTAGCTTATCTTTGTTACATCAGCATTCAAGGACACTACGCATGGTGCTGCCCACCATGAGACATCTGGGTGCAACCTATTGGTGTATCTCACCAACAGCCACGGGCTAGTCCCGATAGTATACGCGTTCGGTGAAGTTCCTCTACTCCTGGTGCCCTCTAATGGCCAGCAAATTTATCCACAACGAGTACCCTCTACTCATGGTGCCTCTAGAAAGGCCAGCAAGTTTACTCGTTTTATCCGAAGGCCTACACATTGCGATATAGACTTGTGCCTTACCAAGGATGACATGATGTTTAATCTTATTACTATGCAAGTATGTAATTATTAATGGTTATTAACTAGCCACCTAAATGTTTTCAAGTAAGCTCCCTCACAAAATCAACTCTCTTTCCTAGACCTCTAGACACGGACAAGGCCTAGCAATTACACAGACATTGATGAATACTAACTCATCAAAGCACAAGCCAATCATACTCTTCCGACGGTCCCGAACTTCAACTCTTAGGAAGAGTACATTCGGTGCCGGAACTAAACGCATCAGAAGCTTAATCATGGTTTGTTCATATTAATTCATCTTATTTAAACTCATTAACAATACTACAATTCAAGCTAAACATAACAATAACATTAGCTACAAATTCACTGTCTACTAAATCATAATTTATATTTTTTTCAAAACAATAAATAACACAACACAATAATACCAAACATCTATACCTTATATATTTATTATGGAAAATTAGGGATAAGGACACAATCTGGAATATTTTTAAGTAACAGGACAACTACATATTTTTTATAGGAGAAGGACAATCGCATAATTTTATAGCGAGAAGGACAAACAATTGAATCCCGAAATCGATGAATCTCGCCAAATCCCGAAATCGGTGAATTTTGACAAATGAATTTCGACGGTGAATCCCTAAAATTAGTGAATTTAACGATGAATTTTGAAAATTAGTGAATTTCGACGATGAATTTAGGCAATGAATTTAAATAAATGAATTTTGAACACAAGTGAATTTCGACAGTGAATAAATAGTTTTGTCCTTTATGCAAAAGTTTCAAAAGACTGTCCTTCTACTCAATTGATGAAATATTTTTGTCTTTCTCCCTCATTCCCCCTATTTATTAAATCATCATCTTCTTTTTTGGAAAGAAAAAGACAAGAACAATTTTTTTTTTCTCCTTTGTTGACCTGCCTACAACACAATACTAAATGAACTAGTACTATCCAAAAGTATAATCTAATCTAATAATAAAAAAAACTTTACCAACCAAACAGCGAAACAATCCAATACACAAACTAATGAAACCATCATGTTCAATAAGTTGGTTGGCCGATCCTTTTTCCCCTTTTCTTTATTTTATTTTATTTTATTTCCTTTTTCTTTCGGCAAACATATGCAGCATGGGAATGCATCATGTCCAATTTGTTCTTTCCGGAGCAATGAAAATCATAAGGAAAGTTTAACATAAAATAATAAAACCAAAACCTACGGCAACAACAGTAAAAAAAAAAAAAAAAAAAAAAACCCAACAATAACAATAACACGATTAAATACGGTTGAATATCTATTTACTTCATCTTAACATCATAAAACACCAACTATTCAATATGAAAACCCTCCTACAAAACGAATTAAAAACACGATCTAACATCTCTAAACCATAATTAATTTATAGGAAGAGCCTATTACCTTTTAGCAAGCTAATCCAATTCCAAATCCTCAGAAAAACCAGCAAAACCTGATCTTTTCTTCCAGATAACCTATGTGATCAATTCCAAAAAGGGTTAGATTCAATCACACGCTTCGATTAACACAAGACCACGAAAGATACGAGTTTTGATCTTCAAAACTCAACCAAGAACAGCAGATAGGTCGAATTACAAACCTTAACAAAACTCTGATCTTTGAGTGTTGAAATGACGCTCCTTTCACGATGATTCCAACGCTTCGCTGATCGGATCAGCGGTTGAAAACTCCGTGAGATATCGCAAAACTCGTTGGCTCTTTTTTTCGCTTCTCACTGCGTTTTCTCAAGAACAAGGAGGAAAATTTCTGATTTAAAAGGTTGGGGGAAACTAATGGGGTTTATCTTCCTTAAATAGGAAATCTCAATAGTTAACCTAATCTCTTATTTTCCTTAAATACCCTTTTTACTTAAAACCCGATTTAACTCCAAATTTATTTATATATATCGGCCATATATATATAAATACACTTAGAATACTTGAATCCGAAAATCATAATATTCCATTTTTCGTAAAAAGACACGTCTGCCCTTTTCCAAAAAGTCGGGATATTACAACTGTACATTCTTTTGGTTCTTTTGAAGTCGGCTTTTGGTATTTCAAGACTTGTAGTAATTTTACTTTTCTTTTGGGATTTCGTACGTTTGGATCTCGTACCTTCTCTTGAATGTAATAAGGGTTACATTTCCACATTTAGTTTATTATTTATATTCATGAATGCTTTGAAAATTTTTATACCCGAGTCTTTTGCTTCCGTTTGCTTTATTTTGATACGACGTAGTAGAGGCTTACGTATAAAGTGAATTTATTTTATTTTATACGTGCCGAACGTTCCTTTTCCGGATAAGGACTCGGTGTCCGGGAACAGGGCGTTACATCATGAGTTGCAAGTTTCTTAATTAGCTCATGTTTTGAAGTGCATGTCTTAATTCGACTGTTTAATTCATGAAAATAATAATGTACAAGTGTAAATGTTTGGTAGTGACACTTGGCAGTCTCTTAGATTGACACACTAGATTCTGTTGTATAGGAAAGTGTGTCTAGATTTTATATGTATGACTGCAGTAGAAAAATCTTATCCTAATGAAAAACAAGCTTATCTTCATCTAAGAGTTCTTCATCCCCTTCAATGGAGATTGCATCTTTCTGTTAATTTTGTTTGTCAAACTTGGTATCGGAGCTCGGTTTCGTCACCATGAGCTCGGGGTCTTCATCTTCCAGCATTCCAGCGACAGCCACAGCTGAAGCCACTGCTGTGAGCTCAGTATCATCTCCTCCGGTAGTTACATCTGCAACAGTCACCGGAGGTTCTGCAAACTCGATCGGACATGCAGCAACAGTCATCGGAGGTTCTACAAATCCGATTGGACAAACAAGGCCACCTATCATGCCACTTTTCTACTCAAGTTTTCCTTATCTCTCATCAGACCTCTCTACTGGTTTTCCGTTCTGTCAAGTCACCGAACGATGCTGCCACCTACTTTTCCTTCGCCATACAGGTCACCATCTCCCAGCACAGTACTGCAATCTGCTTCTCCGTTTCATGGACATCTCAATCAGACCTGTAATGTCAAGTTAACAAGGGACAATTATCTTCTCTGGCGTTATACCATTCTTTCTATTGTGCGCGGACACAAACTTGAAGGATTTCTATTTGGCACTAAACCCAGACCACCCAACACAGGTATGTTTTCTTCTATTCCTAATCCGGCTGTAGAAGAATATGATGCTACAGATCAATTACTATCTAGTTGGTTACTAAGCTCTATCACAGAGCAAGTGATTGTTGAAATTATGGGTTGTGAAACATCACATCAGATTTGGTCTACTCTTGAGGTTTTGTTTAACAATCAGTCTGAGGCTAGGATGTTGGAATATAAGAATGCTTTAACCAGGTCTGATAAAGGTTCAAAGAGTATGAGTGATTATCTTGCTCAGATGAAGTCATACAGTGATGGACTTGCAGCAGCAGGCTATCCAATATCCAAATCTGAGTTGATCTTAGCTGCTCTATGAGGTTTGGATAAAGACTATGAAGCTGTTATAGTTAACATAACTTCCAGAATTGGTTCCCTTACATGGCCTGAGGTCCAATCTCAACTCCTGACCCATGAAAGGTTGCTAGCCAGGTTTAATCCCTCTGTACCTACTGGAAACACAACATCACAAGGACCAGCTGCTCACCTTGCTACTTATTCTCAAGGTTCCGGTTACACAGGAGGAAAATCCAACAACAACAATAATGAGAGGTAGAGGAAACTCAAGAGGTAGCAGGTAGGTAGAGGTGGTAGAGGTCGAGGCGAATCGGCGGTAGGAGTGGCATGACATGCCAACTTTGTGGCAAAAATGGTCATACAGCTCTAGAGTTTTGGCATAGGTTTGAAGAGGATTTTCAAGGACCAATCAACAACAACACTAACACTGGAGCAACAAAACAGATCTTTGCATATGTAGCCACCCCTGGAACAGTCAATGACAATGCATGGTACTTGGACGGTGGAGCTACAAACCATGTAATCTATGAGACTGGCAACATAAGCATCAAATCGGTTACAATGGTGAGGATACTCTTGTTGTAGGCAATAGTGAAAATTTGACAATAGCACACATTGGGAATATCTTACTGCATACACACACCATATGTCTTCACTTAAAACATGTCCTACATGTTCCTCAAATCACAAAAAATTTGCTTAGTGTTTCTAGACTAATGTCTGATAATCCTTTTATGATTGAGTTTAATGGTTTGTTTTGTGATGTCAAGGACAAACACACAGGGACACTGCTTCTCAGGGGTCAACTTCAGGATGGCCTATATCAGATCAGTCTGCCCCATAGTTCCAACAATCAGACCATCCTTCACTCCAAATCATCTGTTTCAGACTCTACTTGTTTTCTGGTGTCTAGTCAATCTAGTGGATGTAATAAGTTAGAATCTAATGCTGATGTGTGGCACAGGAGATTAGGCCACCCATCTAGCCAAGTTTTAAGTACTGTTTTGAACCTTTGTAATGTCAAATTAAACAACAACTTATCTTTTTGTGAATCTTGCCAATTTGGCAAAGCTCATAATTTATATCATCCTCTGTCTGATTCTCATGCAAAATCTATGTTTGAACTTGTGCATACTGATTTGTGGGGACCTTCTCCTATGCAATCTGTTGAGGGTTATAGTTACTACATTCATTTTATTGATGATCATACTAGACACACCTGGATTTACCCCCTTAAAACTAAGTCAGAAACATTTTCTGCATTCTTACAGTTTAAAGCCCTAATTGAAACTCAATTTTCTGGAAAAATCAAATGCCTGCAGTCTGATTGGGGAGGGGAATATAGACCCCTCCAAGAGTACTTGACTAAGGAGGGAATCAGGTTTAGGCACCCTTGCCCTTATGATCATGCCCAACATGGTAGGGCAGAAAGAAAGCATAGACATATAGTGGAAACAAGGTTAACTCTTATGGCTCAAGCATCTATGCCACTGAGGTATTGGTGGCATGCCTTTCAAGCTGTTGGCATGCCTTGATTAACTGCCTTCCTACACCTGTTCTACAAAATAGCTCACCCTTTGAAGCCCTTTTTCACAAAGCACCAAATTATAAACATCTCAAAACTTTTGGTTGTGCTGTGTACCCCAATCTAAGACCTTATCACACACATAAGTTTAAGTTTCACAGTAAAAGATGTGTTAATCTAGGTCTTAGTTCCTGTCATCAAGGGTTCAAATGTCTTGATAATAGTGGAAGGATTTACATATCTAATAATGTGGTGTTTGATGAGACCTTGTTTCCTTTTGCTCATGGTTTTATTCAAGGCCCCTCCAGGGAAGTTGTCATAGATTCCCTTGCTATCCTTCCCTTTTTAACTCTTTCATCCACTCAGGAAGAGGGGCACACTGATATCCTGAGGATGACAACTGAAAATGCAAATGCACACAATCATTCAGTTGCACACAGCCAGGTATCTCCTATTTCTTCTTCTGTTTCCATTACACCCTGCATGTCACCAAGTAAAACACCAAGTCCTACAGATATGTCACCAGTCTCCACTATGAATGGTCACTCACCAGTTACTCAAGATCACAGTACACATGATCAGACAAGCCCTGTGACTGATCACACTGATGCACCTGAGTCACCTGCATCACCACCACCACCACTTGTAAAGCAACACCCTATGCAAACCAGGTCTAAAAGTGGGATATTCAAACCAAAAGTGTACTCAGCAGCCGTTGCTCGTGCTCACTCCTTTCCTACAGAACCAAATAATGTGACTGAAGCA
Source organism: Gentiana macrophylla (assembly GCA_026214975.1). Lineage (NCBI taxonomy): Eukaryota > Viridiplantae > Streptophyta > Magnoliopsida > Gentianales > Gentianaceae > Gentiana > Gentiana macrophylla. Next base: position 4,110,367 of record CM047811.1, on the reverse strand, counting down.
TTGGATCATACTGAGTGGAGACATGCCATGAATGAAGAGTTTAGGGCCCTTAAGCAAAATGAGACTTGGTAATTGGTGCCTTTACCAGTAGGGAAGTCTGTAGTTGGAAATAGATGGATTTACAAAGTGAAGTTGAAGCCTGATGGAACAGTCCTGAAATACAAGGCAAGGTTGGTTGCAAAGGGTACACATCGACTATATGGAGTGGACTACATCGAAACTTTCAGTCCCTATGGCAAAATCTTCCACCATAAGAGTCATACTTACTCTTGATGTTTCTTTCAACCGGCGATGAATCAGTTGACATAAATAATGCTTTCCTTAATGGACCACTACAGGAGCATGTGTACATGGATCAACCAGAAGGTTTTATTGATACAACAAAGCCTCAGTATGTGTGTAAGTTGAAAAAGACACTCTATGGCTTTAAAGAGGCCCTAAGGGCCTGGTTTGATGCTTTGAGGACACAAATGTTGCAGTGGGGTTTCACTCAGTCTGTATCAGACACATCTTTGTTTATGTTCAGTTTGAAGAATCAAGTCCTTTTTTCTTTTGGTGTATGTTGATGACATACTTGTGACAGGGAATTCCTCATCCTTGATCCAGAAGTTCATCAGATTGTTGGATTCAAGATTCTTTCTCAAAGATTTAGGACAGGAGTCACACTTCTTAGGGATGCAGGTATCCAGAGACTCTACTGGACTGTACCTGAACCAGTCCTACTATGCTTCACAGCTGCTGAAAAGAATGAATATGCAGTATCTTAAGCCATGTCCCACACCTATGGTGCCTGGAAATCATCTTGCTCTAAAACAAGGTGAACCTCTTGCTAACCCCAGTCTTTACAGAAGTGCTATAGGTGCATTGTAGTACTTAACATCTACCAGACCAGACATTGCATATACTGTGAATGTTTTGAGTCAATACATGCAAGATCCGTTAACTAGCCACCGGCATGCCTTGAAGAGACTTCTGAGATATGTTCAAGGGACACTGAATCATGGTCTGCATTTTATTCCCAACAATGACCTGAAGCTACACCTACATGGGTTCACTGATGCAAATTGGGCAGCTTGCCCTACTGATAGAAGATCAACAGGGGGTTACTGTGTATACCTTGGGAATTTTTAATCACTTGGAGCTCTAAGCAATCTATGGTAGCAAGGTCCAGGTTGTGCGTCTCGAGTATAGGGCTCTGTCTAATTTAGGTGATGAGATTTAGTGGATAGTCCAATCTGTTACAAAAATGAAGTTCGAGGTTGCCTTGTACTAATCTTGTGGTGTGACAATACATGGGCAACTAACTTAGCTCAAAATCCAGTATATCATGCTAGAACAGAGCACATTGAAGTGGATGTTCACTTCATTAGGAACATGGTTCTTGAGAAGAAGATCAAAGTCTGATGCATACCATCTAGTGAACAAGTTGCTGCTATATTCACTAAACCTTTGTCTATTTCAGTGTTTGACAAGTTTAAGGGCAAACTCAATCTGGTTGATTCACAGTTTCGTTTGAGAGGGGCTGAAAATAATAATGTCCAAGTGTAAATGTTTGGTAGTGACACTTGGCAGTCTCTTAGATTGACACACTAGATTCTGTTGTATAAGAAAGTGTGTCTAGATTTTATATGTATGATTGCAGTAGCAAAATCTTATCCTAATGAAAAACAATATTATCTTCATCTAAGAGTTTTTCATCCCTTCAATGGAGATTGCATCTTTCTGTTAATTTTGTTTGTCAAACTATGTATGGATTTTCATTAAGTCACTTTGTGAGGAAATGTTTGCATGCGAGAGTAAAACATCACATTTGCCAAGTAATATTGACTAGTAATTTTGGTACTCAATCGGCATCTTAATTTGTGGGATACGACATTGACACGCCCTAAAATCATAATACAACTCTACCTACTACCCTTTGCTAGTAAATTAAAGTTTGTGTTATAGCCTTAATTAGCTTAGCCACGATTGCAATTATCATAAACCAATATATGGAAATAAACAATCATGCTGTAAAACTTGTGTTTCCTGCAAGTTATGGTAGTGCGCATTGAAGGTGACACCTTAATTATAACCCTAGCACTACCCTTATGTCTACTAGTTAATGGAAAAATCTAGAGCCTGGGAGATCAGCATTCTTCCAATATATATGTTTCTTGTCAATGGATGAAAAGAAAAGAAGTCGATTGAGCTCTATTCGGATTGAAGATTTCTTCCATGATCAGGTGGCTGGAGTGCAGGAGATAGATGAACTGAAGAGACATATTGCAGAGGTTAAAGTGGCCAAGAAAAGAAAGGAACAAGAGCATGTGATCTATGCTATTCAATTTCTGAATTTACAGGGATCTTTAAGGTCCGAATAATAACGATAGGGGGTGGGTTTTGACCAAGCACTTAGCTTTAAAATCTCTCCTCGAAGCTTATCTCAACCATAGTTATCAGACCCGGAAAAGTCACTGGGTCACCGGGTCACTGGTTCAACCGTTGGGTCACTGATTCAACCGGAAAATTTTATATAGTAGTAAATTATATATAATATCATTAATTTTTATTTTTTTAAATAATTCATATTCAATTAAATAATGATATGAAACTATCTCATCTTATGAGCTACCATTTGGAAACTCAAAGTATTGTTTATCTAATTATCATAAGAAAAAACAAGGGTTAAATATATCATCGACTCTTAAATACTTTATTGATACATGTAACTTTAGATTATTTGAATGTTGATGTGCTAATTGTTAATATTAGATTAGAAAAACTAAATGTATTGTTTGTTGGAAAGTATGACTTAAATTCTTTAGCAAAACGTTAAGTAAAATGTTGCAAGAAATTTATAAGTTTTTTAAGTAAAAATGTGATTTTGATGTAATATATATATATATATATATATATATATATATATATATATATATATATAGCAAATAATAAGTGCATATAAATATTAAATAATTATTTGCCTCATATCGGAGAGATTTGAGTATTTTTATGGCATAAAACCAATTCTATACCTTTTTCATATTTTTTTCATTAAATTTACTTGACCCATTGGTTCAACCAGTGCCCACCAGGTCACCAGGTCACCGGTTGAACCGCCGGGTTTACAGGGTTTGAGTCGGTCGCTTGTTTAAACAGGATGATGCTTGAACCGTCCCGGTTCCTTGACCGGGTCACCGGATCGAACGGTTAAACCGCCAGGCGGGCCCTGGTTTGATAACTATGATCTCAACGGATAAGTAGTGCTATTATTCTAATCCTCAATGTACGTATGAGGTTAGATCAAAGATCACAAGTGGTTAAATGTGGATTAGATTATAGTATAACACTTGTTAGATCTTTATTCAACTCGATACAAGTGTAGAATGACATGAATCAAATTGATCGAGATCGGATAAGCAATGCAAAGATAGTTTGATTAGAATGCGAATCTTGTGTGCTAGTTCTAGTGAAATTATGATGTAAATACACTTTGATCATGATAGATAGCAGTAAGTAAACATTAAAAGAAATCAATCAAAGAAATGTAAAGTGCAGAATATGGAGAACTTAGAGATTTAGACATGTTTCAACAATTTTGTATGAAAAACCAATCTTGCAATCAACCATGTACCAAGTTTTGTCTCCATTTAATGGGATATTTTTTATTCAGACGGCAATGTTACAAATAGAGAGTTTACACCTCAAAGCAATTCACCAATCTAGAGTTGTATTTCCAAGAGAGTGTCAGAATTCACTCACACAATTACACAAGTACAATGGATGAAACTAGTCTCACAATTCGATTCCAAAGAAATATTGTGTATATAATGAATTGATATTACACCTCTTGATTAATCACAACTTACTTGTGATACTTTGATTGTTCTTCTAAAACAACAAAATGTTGAAGACTAAAAGAATGAGTCTCAAACCAGCTTTGCAACAAGCTACAAGCAGACAATGCACAGAAAAAATAGTATATCACTGATGTCTCAAATCAAAACCTAGGATAAAGAGTGTAAGCCAAATTTAGAGTTTAGAGAATATGGAACAAAGCCTTAGTTCTCCAATCTCATATGAGCCCCATTTTATAGGTAAGATATCAGCAACAACCCCAATTAGGAAGTAACCGTTGCGTTCAAATTGTGGATCGAAATTTCAGTCGCTTAAAGCCTAGAAAAATTCTTCTCTTCTTCATCTCTTTTTAAAGTTATTTGAGTAGAATTTTAAGCTCTTAGTGGATCACCGATCTGTTGGAGAAGAGATAAGGAAAGCCAAGCAAATGAATCATTGAACATATGCATATGTGAAAACTTTTTGCACATTTGTGTCCCTTAGATCAAACCATGATCTTATGGCTCTCTATGAGTCATTGTGGCTGATTTATTTAAGGCCTTGTACCTCAATTAATGATACATAATGTATCAAACTCATATCATATGAAGGCATCTTGATCAAATTGTATGATATAAAATCTTGATAATTTTTTTTATGTTTTCATGATTTGTGTCTTTGATCTTGATACGTAGCTTGATAATATATTGTAATACACTCGTATAATACAAGTATTAGATCAATAAATCTTTGTGCCTTGTACGGTAAGTGATACAATTAAATTGGTATTAGTACATGATAAATCATACAAATACAGTATCAATAGTGAGAGGGTTTTAACCTTTAATGAGGGGAAACACTCTTTTGATGACATGAAACAAAATATCATATAAGATTAAAGCTTAAAGGTCGTAGATGACTGTTTTTAATCTAAAATGGGAAAAAAGGACAGAAAAAAAGATAGTGGTTGAGAAAGACAAAAACGCGTCTGTTACTACATGGTACTACATGTTACTTGTAGCAACATGTAGTAACACATGTAGTAACAGGCGTGTTTTTGTCCTTCTCAACCACTATCTTTTTTCCTTGTCCCTTTTTCCCATTTTGTATCTTATTTTGTCCTTTTGCCCCGCACTCCTAAGATTAAACCCTAAGACATAGAATTGATATGCAATTCAACCCAATGTCAAAGTACCTCATTACCGGTTGTTTTATCTTTGAAACGTTCAAACAACACATCATTAAATCGGGGGAGTGGTTTAAAAGGACAAAAAGAGGGGGAAAATAGGAATCAGGACAATGGAAATTTAAATTGGGTGATAAGGACAAATCCACTGTTCATAACCCCAAATCTACTGTTTGCTGCAGTGGAACTGATCTCAAATCTAATGTTCACTATCACAGTGGAATAAGGACGTGTCCTTTTTACCAAAATAAAATTTCACTGTCCTTTTTCCATATTTCTATATTCAAATTGTCCTTTTTAACAATAAACCCCATTAAATCATGGGTATTGAGAATCGATACTCAACATGAATGATCAACTTGAATATAAAAAAGTAGAGGAAACACTCAGAATGGTTGCGGTGTAAGTTAGCCCGGGAGATGAATGAGGAAGAGAAGAATTTTGCAGCTAATTTACGGGAACTGGAAATGGAAAAGGAAACACATGTATTGTCGGTGAATCTTTGTGATGAGTTATTCCATTGGAGTGTAGGAATGATGTAAACAACTCCAATGCTGAAGGGAATCCATCATTGCTAAGCTAAATATCGTTACAATCTTTATATGTTTGAGCATTTTATTCGACAAACAATTTAAGAAGACTTTGAAATTGTTTTACAATAGAGTGAATGAAATTGCTCAACCAATCGATTTTGATGGTAAGTTTGTGAGGCCTCAATGTGGGTTCCTACGAGTTCGCCCGTGGGTGAGCATTCTGAGTAGGGGGTGGAGTTGATGTAGGACACTTAAATTAGATAATAGTTTTTTACTCTGGTATTAAATTAAGTAGATAGTCATATGAGTCTTCCAAGTGTAGATTTTATCTAAATGGACTTTTTAGCATATAAAATTTCAAGTTCCTTAGTTGTTAGGTCATTATGTAATAATTATTCCTCTTTTATGAATGAAGCTTGGATTCAGCTATTGTTTATCCTTTTTTACGGTATAAATTTTCTACACCACACAAGTACATGCTTCTTGGTTTGAAGTTTCTTTTCCCTTCCTTTTTGCTATTAAATAAACCCACTAAAGATTAATTAAATAAGAGGATGCATAAATAAAGCAATTTGATGACGATGGTCATGACTGCTATAATGGCCGAAAGGATCGTCAAAATTGGCGACGAAGGCTTAGACTTTAAGATATTGGTGACGAAGGCTTATGCTGTTGTAACGTGCGAAAGAATCGACAAGAGCAACTTTTTGGCCATTAACAACAAAGGCCTAAGCTGCTATAACAAGCAAAAGTGTCAACGACGAAGGAGTTTACGTTGTCATTTTTAGGAAGTGGCTCCATTCTTGACTGTGGGAATTGCTCATATAGCCTTTTTTTTTACTTGTCATTGTCTATTTAGTCCTTGACTAAACATGTATTTAAAAACAAAAGGAAAAACCTTATTTTCCTGTGTTCCCCAAATTGCCCCAACCTCCATCAGCCCCAAAATCCCCAAAATTCACCCGACACTTAGCCAAATTCTCCATCTTCTTCTTCCTATCAACACACACATAACACACAAAACCTTGTTTTCCGATTCTTCCCCAAACTTTGCTCTCGTTGTCATCGTCTTTTTTCTTAAAATCGTTTACCTAGCTCCAATTTCTGAGTATTTATGCTCTTCTTATCATCCACACGATTTGAATCGAATTTTCGGAGGAGGATCTTCAAGAAACAGAATTTTCAGAGGAGGATCTTCAAGAAACAGAATTTTCGGAGGAGGATCTCAATATTGAATTGATTGGTAAGTAATAAATAATTTGTTGTCTTTAATCGATTTAAGTGTGTTTGTGTCTTTAATCGATTTAAGTGCGTTTAGTGTAATGGGTTGTTTGATTTATAGTTTATGATGAATTTGATTGTGAAATCAGACTGTGTAGCTCTGCTTTAATTTGTGGTATATTGAATTAAGTGTGTTTATGATAATGCATGTAGATTAATTGACAAATGGGTTGAATTGTGAAATGGGTTATTTTATTTGGAGTTTATGATGAATTTGAATGTGATTGATGCAGTTTAATCATGGTATAATGAATTGTTTGTTAGATTTTGTATGTGAAATGGATTAGTCGTTGGTATATTCTTCTTGTTTGATCTAATGGTTTTTTTGTATCGTAGTAAAACATGAAGCTCAAATATGAACTAACATCGGAAGACAGGACCAAAAAGTGTCATATATTCAATAGAAGTTCCATCGATAAAGCCTAGCATGTGTTTGAAAAGTTAGACGCTAAACACAAAAAACTGTTTAAAGCTTCATGTTTTGGATAATTTACTTGAAATTCGTGAAATTATATTGAATCAACTTGTTCATCAGTTTGTGATGAGGGTGGCAAAGGCTGAAAGGGAGGACGAAATTTGGTTTGTTGTTGGATAAAAACAACTAAGATTTGGTTTAAAAGAGTTTACGCTTGTTTCGGGACTGAATGTTGGCGAGGCTGGCTTTGGTGATCAACAAAAGGAAAATCTAGTCCGATTGTTACAACTTATTTGAAGAAAAAAGACATCAATAATGAGAAAGGATCTGCTCGACATGTTTGATCGAGCATGCATTAAGAATGAAACCGATCGATACAAAGCGGGATTGTTGGTTGTTTTGGCTTATGTTGTGTTGGGTTGTGAGGAGAATTCTGATTGGATAGGTGGTGGTTTGATTTGGTGGAGGATCTGAATGCATTCAACAAGTTTCCACGGGGAGCTTGTCTTATAAAAGCACCATTCATGTATTCAATTGGGACTAAGTTATTGGTTCAAAAGGATGTGATCAAGTATGCATTGTATGGATTCCCGCATGCTTTCATGGTATGTATTCGAATATCAACATTGTTGTAATTCGAATTCTTATATAAATGTTGAATAAATTTTGTAAATGTTATGATATGTAGGTATGTGCAGTTGAAGCCATCCCGTATTTACAGAAAAAATGGATCCTTGTTAACACAAGAGATCTTCCAAGAATGGTGAAATGGGAAGTGACAAAGAGGGCGAGCTCTACGAAAGTTGAAGCGCTTTTACAGTTGTAACAGGTTTGATTAGATATTGTTTTTAGGTGTACTTAAATTCTGTTGTGGTTATTATGATGTTTTAATTCATATTTATGAAACGAATTCAATGTAGATAAAAGTTCTACCAAAGCTTGTTCCAAGTGTAGCTAAAACACGTAAACCATATTACGTCGCATTAACGAAACACAACGGTTATTGTACCGACCACGGGGAGGATGATACGGAGGACAACGTGGAGGCAGTTTCTCCCACGCAAGAAAGGCCTCAACCCGATATTGCTTTGAAAAGGAAGGTGGAAGTTTTGGAGAAGATGGTGGATGCTTTGCAAAAGAAGGTTGATTTGATGGCGGGTAATTTAGTTTGTGAAAAATGCAAAAATGTCATGAATCCTTCTAGTGACATGGTTGGAGGTCATGAAAAGGAGGAATCTGAAGAAAATGAGGAGGACATGATGGCGGATGATGGATGTGATGAGGAGGAATAATTTGAATCAAATGAGTCCGATATGATGGCGGAGGGCTCGAATGAAAAAGTGCATTGGAAGCTATAATGGCGTTGCATACTTCTGTGATGGCGGAGGTTGGATGTGATGAAGAGGAACAATGTGAATCAAAGGAGTCCGGCATGATGGCGGAGGATATGAAGGAAAAAAGTGCAAGGGAAGGTACATTTTTTAAAGTTCATAATGTTTTCTTCTTTTTTATATACTAGTAATTAATGAAAAAAGCATGAACATTTGAACTGTGAATACTGTGTTTTGACTCGGTTTCCCGTAGACTCGACAACCGAGGATAAGACGGTGATTACGGTGGAAGATGAAGATGAAGAACCAGAAGGTACTTTTTAAAAAAAATATTAACATAATTTCGATTTATTATGTTAATGAGTAGTAATCTTAACTAACTACTAGTTTATTTAGAGGAATGATTGCCCTTGTTGGTATGGCATGGATCACGTATGGTGCGGAAAATGGAACATGTTGAAGCGAAGCCTCCTATTCGTCCCTTGAAAAGAAGGAAACTTAATGTTGATGTTTACGATCCGTACCGAGAAGCGGATCCCGCGTTGATGGAGTGCTATGAAAAGTGGCTAGTTGAAGTTGGAGATGGCAGGTACGCCCAATTTTTGTTCCTTCAAATAAAACTTTAAGTCCTTTGTTCATTTTATAATAATTTTAATTTTGTAATCCAAACTTTTTTACAACGGTTTGGTTGTGCGGTTGGTTGATTACGAACTTCCATTTTGTTCTTTGAAAGCTGTTGTTGATGGTGGAGCATTGCCAAGCTTTGTAAGCCTGCTTTATTTTTAAAGTTGCAGCAAGATATTAAAGTATGTGCTTTTAGGGTTTGGGTTTAGTGATATATAAATTCCGGAATGCAGATTTTGGATAGTGCGTTGTGCGAGATCCGGAGACGCAGCGATGCACACCCGGCATTGTTTGAACAAGATGCCTATGTTCTTGATAGCCGTTTTGCATATTTTGTGAAAGTTGCCTTCAATGACTACGTGGAAGGGAAGAAAGGGATAAAGAGAACAAGGGATGACAAAAGTAAACTGTCGAATGTTGAAACAATTCCTAAAAAGTTACATAAAACATTGTTGAACTATGTGCATGGAAAAGCTCCACATGTAAGCAAACCGTGGTCTATTTGCCGATATTTTTATGATCAATTGTTGACGCATTTCATTGATTTGTATTGATGATTGATATCGACGAGCGGAAGATATATATGTATGATAGCCTCCCGGGGCATGTTAAAAAGACAGTCTTAGATGGTTGGTTGGAGCCACTTCAAGTCGGAATACCGTACATGTTAAAGAACTTTGTAGTGGGTTATGAGAAGTACAGTTAAAAGAAGTTCTCGGTTGAGAAAGTGACAGGCCTGCATGTTCAAGGAAATGGGTAAGTTTGATTTCATATATTCAAAGTGTAAATACATTTCTTAGGGGCCGTTTGTTAAATCTGAAGTCTGAAATCAAAGTCTCAAAATCAAATCAAAAATCTGAATCTGATAAGTATCAAAATCAAATCTAAAAGCTGTTTGATAACTTAATCCATCTGAAATCTGAAATGTTTAATTTTGACATTTTGTTTTACAACTTTTTAATTTTATATATATATATATATATATATATATATATATATATATATATATATATATATATGATGCATACAGAAACATACATACATTTTTGGAAAAACGAAGCATACATATTTCTATACAAAAGTTTATCATCTAAAATGTTAAACGTATACACATATATTCATATAGTATTTTTTTTTTTTTTTGAATAATTCATATAGTAAAATGGTATATAAATTATCACAACATTGTCAAGCATAACACCATTATGTTGCAATAAAAAAAAAAAAAAATAACGTCACAGCATTTTGTAATATAAAAAAAATAAAGTCACAGCATTATCCCTTTCAAAAAAAAAAAAAAAAAAAAAAAAAAAAAAAAAAAAAAATTATCAGGTATAACCCTTTTTTTTAGGAAATCATTTTGCACTTTCAAAACCGCCGCATTTCAGCGTTAAGCTAGATTCCCACGTCTGAAAATTATGTATTGGAATTGAATGGCAATTCAGATCATCTTATTTTGTTAAGTGATATTCTAAAATGTTACCAAACACTCTAAAAATAACTACCACTTAATATATTAAGAATAAGTGCTGAATAAAATTAACAAACAGGCCCTTAGTTTTTAAGACGATGTTGGTTTAACTTATTTGAATATTTTGTAGGGTTGATTGTGGCATGTTCGCCATTAAATGGATTGAGTTCTTGACAGGGAGACAAGATGTGCGATCTCTTCAGGTTGAATACATGCCGATGTGGAGAAAGAAGCTAGTTGCGGAATTGTCAGCATGGCGTTTTGAGCCATAAACATTTTAAGCCGTTTAATATTTTATAATGCTTTGTACTACTTTTTAACATTAAATGCTTTCTGCAATTTAACATTTCTACATGTTTAACATGTTATGATGTTTAAGCTTGTTACAGTATAAGATATTGAATGGAATGTATGATGCAATCACAATTTCCTCACAAGTTTAAGCTTGTTACAAACATCATTAATAAAATTCGATGATGTTTGTGGGAAAAAAAATTATTAATAGAGTTTAATATTATATAAAAGGCTTTTAAATGAGATAATAATTAAAATAAATACAAAGACTTTTAAATGAATAATGATACAAATAATGCATGACATCACAAGTTTAAGCTTGTTACAGACATCATTAATAAAATTCGATGATGTTTGTGGGAAAAATTTATTAATAGACTTTTATAGGAGGAGATAATTAAATTAAAAAACTAAAAGTTGGTGGTTATATTTAAATGAGATAATAATTAAAATAAATACAAATTAAAAAACTAAAAGTCGGTGGTTATATGTCATTATTAAGAATTTAAAGCGTTGTGTTTAATAAAGAGGCATGTGAAGAGGTTATTTGAAGAATGAAGCGGCGTGTGAACAACATGAAGTTTCAAAGGATAATTCAAAACCTTTGTAAATTAGTATTATTTTAAAGCATTCATGAAAAGATAAAGAATGCATCACAAGTTTAAGCTTGTTACAAACATCATTAATAATATTCGATGATTTTCTTGGAGAAAAATTCTTAACAGATCGACTTTTAATATATAAAATACTTTGAATTGATTAGATAATAATTAAAATAAATATAAATACTTTTAACCGATGAGATAATAAAATAAAATAAATACAAGTTGGTGGTTATCATATAATGAAGGATTAAAATGAAAAGATGCATCCAAAAATGATAGTAGTAAATGTTATAATTATCCTTTACAAGTACATTTACAAAATCTTTCAAATTCCCCTGAATTAAATTAAAATAAAGAGTCGCATGTGAACAACCTATTTAACGGAGGAGTTTAAAACCCTTGTTTATTTTTTTGAAAAGGAAAACCCTTGTTACAAAAGACAATTCCAAAAAAAAACCCTATTTTTTCAAGCATTGATAAAATGAAAATTAATATGAATGGGAGGAGTTTTTCATTGAAATGCCTTTTGAGATCCTTTGTCATTGAAAATTGCACTTAATAATAATTAATTGATGCATTTATGACACAAATATAGAAAATATTTAATAATTGCACTTAATAATAATTAATTGATGCATTTATGACACAGATATAGAAAATATTTAATTAATTATAGGGGGAATTTGGTTATTATTACCTTTGTTGGTTTCTTTGCTAGTTTTCATTACAAGTTTAAGATTGTTAAATAGTTACTGCATGAGAAAAGAAATGTTACATAATTTTTGAAAGGAACATTGAAAAAGATGAACATAAAACTTTCATTAACAATGAGATGAACTTAAAAATAAAAATAAAAACATAAAACTTGCATTAAAAACAAACAAACATGAACATAAAATAAAAATAAAAGTTCATAAACAAGAAACAGTAACAAATAATTGGTAGGTGGATATCGGGTTTTTATGCACCATAACTTTTCTTTGAAATTAGACAGGGGTTCAATCTTTTGCCCTGATGCCTTGTTGCAAATCTTGACAAGTTCATTTATCTTGCTCTCGTAGATCTCCATTTGTTCTTTGACATTAGCCAACTCCAAATCCCTTGACTCTATTTCCTCAAACAACTTCATGTTGATCATTTCCATTTGATTCGAAAGATCAGAAGTTAGGTTTAACATGTCTTTTCTTTGTTCATTCAGTTGATGCTTCAATTCCTTCAGTTGTTGGGTGATTTCGTTCCTCTCCATCTTTTTCTTCGAATTAGTTTCTGATTAAATTATAATCTTGGCAAATATGTGTATCATCATATCTACATATATATATATATATATGGGGAATAAAGAGCTATATGGGGGAATGAAGGGTTGTGTCATTCTAGTTGAATGGATGTGGCGTTCCAATATTTTTTGGTGGTTATCATTTTATTTTTAATTTTGTACAAACCATTGTTTTTTTGGTTAAGAATAAAAACCCTTGTTATCCAAACGTCGCGTATATCCACATTTAAAGGGTTTTGAATTGGTTAAAAAAATTATAATAAATTGAAGAAAAACATACCAAACGTCGGCTATATCCGAACCCCTTTGCAAAGGTGTACATAAACCATCTATAAATACCACATTTTCCCATTGTAAAATTACAATAAAATTATACAGAATACAAGCAAAGTAAAAGCAAAATCATGGAAGCAATTAGGAATCAGATTGACGCCCTGAGATGTGAGATGCATTATGAGGTTGACTCGTTAAGTAGAAAGCTTGATGAAGAGATTGAAGCCAGAGATTGTGAGATTGCTTATTTGAAAGATAACATTGAAGAATACAAGAAGATGATCAATATTCTTGTGAACCTTTTCAAGATGATTCAAAGAGAAAGTGAATCCCTAAAGATTTCAGAGATACCGGAATATTGACGCATTCTTATTTGTTTTTTTGAAGTTTAATTTTTGTGTTTTTGAAGTTTATGTTTTGATTTTTCTAAGTTTAATTTTGGTTTTTTTTTAAGTTTATGTTATCTGTTTTTGTTATGAACGATGTAATCCAAAATGAGTGTGATATTTGTTTTTGTTATCTGTTTTTATGAACGATGTTTTGTATGATATTTGTTTTTATTTATAAATGATGAATATATTATAAATCAATGGTAGGTATGTTTTAATCTTGATCACAAGCTTAACCTTGGTACATTATTAAGTATTTTGAATCGCATTATGTTCACAGTATATTACAATAAAAGAAAATTATTTTCCCAGAATAAGTATATTACAATAAATAAAAAGTTTTTTCTATGATTCCCAGAATAAATATCTAGTATATCCCATGTTTTATGTATCTAGTATGTTAAGAAAATACTACATCCGTCAAAATATAAGTCTGTTTGGCATTTTCGATTTGTCCCAAAATTTAAGTCATAAATGAATATATATTACAATAAATACATTATTTCCTATGATTTCATAATTAAATAATATTATAACGTTCCATTCATTTTTTTTGAAGAAACCATTCATTATTTGATACTGTATAATATATACATTATATAAAAAAAAAGTTTGCAAAAAAAATTTCAATGAATCAATGAAAACTCGATGGAAAAAGATGAAGGAATCAATTCCATTCCAAAAGAAGAAAACAAAGAGGTATACGCATGGGATTACGAAAAGGTACAGATTTGATTGGTTTGGCAGGGGGACAGGGGCGGGGAATGTCGGTGACCGTGCATGTGATGCATCGTTGACCGTGCGCCTCAATCTCAATAATTTCCTAAGGGAAAAAAGGACCGTAACTTCTTTGAAGGATTCGGATGATTTAATGGGGGGAGGGGGCGAAATAATTACTTTTTATTTTTAGATACACTACTATAGCAAACCCGAGATAACATTTAGTAATCCGTAACGAGTGTGATAAACACGATACACCTACATTAACCCGAGATAACATTTGTTATTCCGTAACGAGTGTGATAAACACGATACCCCTACATTAACCCGACATTTGGTATTCCGTAACGAGTGTGATAAACACGATACCCCTGCATTAACCCGAGATAACATCAGGTAATCCAAAACGAGTGTGATAAACACGATACCCTACATTAACCGAGATAACATTTGGTATTCCGTAACGAGTGTGATAAACATGATACCCCTACATTAACCCTAGATAACGTTTGGTAATCTGTAACGAGTGTGATAAACACGATACCCCTGCATTAACCCGAGATGACATCAGGTATGCATTAACCCGAGATAACATCAGGTAATCCAAAATGAGTGTGATAAACACGATACCCCTGCATTAACCCGAGATGACAAGGGCCACCTCACTATATAAAGGTTCACTTGCAAACATAACACAAGCACTTCTCATATCATTCATACAAACATAATACAAACACTTTTCACCTCAAAAAATGCCACGACGTACCCAACATCAGTTACTCCCATTCACTAACCACATAAACCATTTTCATGACTATGAGAGAAATCGGTATCACATAGTCGATGATGTGTTCAACGACGTACACCCTAATCGTTTTGAGAACTTGGGGGTGGCAAAAATGTTCGTGGTTAACTGGGAGATGCGGCACATCCATCCAGAAGAACAATTCTTGCCTGTAATGGGTCAAGCCCCATAGGAAATGAGACGCATTCATCGCCGCTTGGCCAATCAAGGCTGGAAAAGGTTAGCTCAACACCCTGTTCGTGTCAATGTTGGCATGGTACGTGAATTTTATTGCAGTGCTTCTTCAATGCCTGATAACTGTTACGCAATTGTACGTGGAGTCCGCTTGGATTACAGTCGTACTTTTCTTAACAACTATCTTTGTTTACCTATTGCTTCTTCTATGCCTATTGATGTTGAGTACGTTGACGAGACTCGTGCTCTGGAAGCTTCCGTGCATTGCGTTTGCCCGGGTGCAGTTTGGTTTCGAAATGATGATTACAACGAGCTCGCTTTGCCGTTTAGCCGTATGGCCGGTGAAAGTGAATATTGATGTCGTTTTGTCCAGTTTAGGTTATTGCCACCTCGTCATTCGTACACCGTCTCAGCACAACAACTTCTCCTCATTCATACTATCATGACTAATACACCTATTGATGTTGCTGACATAATGTTTGTGAAATTAGAAGAGTGACCGAGAGTACACGTGAAGTCGGACTTCCTTACGGGACATTCATCACCGCCATAGCAGAGGAAGCTGGTGTAGAGTTTTATATGACTGATGAGATTATCGAATCATGAATCATAATGTATTAACGAACTTGTTTTATTGTAATATCGTTTATTGTAATATATTTGGTAATTTCTTTTATTTCATGTGGTTATTGTTTATTGTAAAATATTTTATTTTAATCGTTTATTGTAAGATATGTTTTTTTAATTTGTTTGGTAATATGTTATGTTTTCTTATTGTAATGCAATAATAATGCGTGATATATAATGTTATTATATATTTCATTGTTACTTTGTTGTAATAATTATTACTTATTTCACTATATACATATGTATTGTTGTTATATAAAAAAGATATGTACGGTATTGTTGCTTACCACCCAAATCTCGTTTGTTTCCCTCCAAAAATTTCCCCAATTCATTACCCTAATTTTCGTTTCCCGCTACCTTTTCCCCAAAATTCGAATTTTCTTTCAAATTTCAAAAGAATTGACGAAGGGGGCTGAGTAATTAGAGCATAGGAACTCCTCTCTCATCCTCCATTCATCCAATTTTCTTGTTTTGTCCCCTTCCACCGCTGTCACATTCTCCCCCTTCTCTCTCCCCAAGAACCCTAAATTACCTTATCCCATCCATAATCAATCGCTTGGAGCAATGTTTTCAGGAATTCGCAGGTATTTCAACCTGTGTTATTTGTAGTATATATTCTTCCTTAAAAAGTTATATTCTTATTTGATTAATTTATGTTTGCAGTTACTAAGGGTGTTTCAATTCGATTTCGGCATAAACAACCCCCTGTGCTTACTCTTTCACGAATTTGCAGGTATTTGATGTGGTTGTTTTGAAAAGTGATTTCTTTGCTTTGTCTCGTTCGAAAGAACAAATATCTAATCAATGTTGCTACTCTTTTATTCGTGAAGAAAAATGTGTTGTAAGGGGAAGATAATAACCATTTCTTTAGCACAATATTAACTAAAATTATAAGTTTTGAACTTTCTGGTGAACAAACTAGAATCTGATTGATTCTTTGTTTGACTAAAATTAACGTTTTGAACTTAACTTTATATTTAGCATATGACTTTCTGATCAATATTGGTGGAACTTTGATTAAATACTAAGACGATTGTTTGATATTGACATTACCGCTGTTAGAGGAGGATATGGTTGTTATCAGATTGGCTTGTTTAAGTTAGTTTGCTTTATCCATCCCCTGTTTTTTTTCCATGAGCTTATGGGCTGCTATGTTAACAATGTGTGAGCAGATGGTATATGCCATTTTATCTTCTTTTATCTTAGAAGAATAAGTGTGAACATCTTTTCTTTGATTAAATACTAACATCTTTTCTGTTGAGCCTATGACTTATTGTTTTTCAAATAATAAACATTTGAAACTGAATTTGAACTTGGACACGTATCTGAGCTTTATCATCTGAACTTGGACAAATATTTGAGACCGTATTTCATTGACTGTTTGCAATTCCCCCACTTTCTTTAAGACTATGAATCAAAACGAAGCTGGATGTTTAACGATTTCTGGATCTTCTACCAACATAAACGAAGCTCAGCTATTTCATGGGAATATATTTTGCAAGTGTGGCATTCCAGCTAAATTGATGACATTAGGTACAAAGAAGAACCCAAACAGAAAGTTCTTTACTTGCGATTTATACCCGGTATGAATTCTCTTGACTCGATTTTTTTTTTAATTTTATAATTCCAGCTGCATTGATACAATAATACTCCCTCCGTCCCAATTTAGTTTAAATATTAGTTATGGGACTTGTTTTGGGACATCCATAAAAGGAATAAGTCCCAAACAATTTGGGACGGAGGGAGTAATTTTTTTTTATTCACTGGTTTAATTTCTTATCTTGCAACAGCATGAACTCAGATGTAAATTTTTCCTTTGGCATGATGAATTGTCTTCATATACCGGGACACAAGAACCTGTCAATAACTCCTTGAACCTGGTGCGGAAAGTAGTTGTCAATCGAAAGGAGATTGAATTGTTAAAGAACAAGCCAGAAATGGACGTGGAAAAAATGGAACAAGTTGAGATCAATGTTACCGAGTTAATGAAACGTTTGGAGATCACAGCTCAAATGGTGAGGAAGGACAAAGATAGATTGATCGTACTGAGACACTAATTGAGAAGCTTAGGCAGAAGAACGAATCACATTCAATGAAAAAGAAATTATTGACTATTATGGGGGGTTGTATTATTATGTATTTTGTATTCCATGTTGGTAATTAACAAACATTGTGTTGTACCAGTTCTGGGTTTCCTTAACTATTGATATTTTCACTTTTGCCAGTTTAAAACACAATTTATTTGAAATTGTTAGCAATTATAACTTAACATACTTGAAATTGTTACCACTTACAACAAAACATGCTTAAACTTGTTATTATACCAGTTACAAGACAACATACTTTAACTTGTTATAAAACCAATTACAACACAACATACTTATTAGAATACTTAAAACACAACATACTTCAACTTGTTATAAGACCAGTTACAACACAACATACTTAACACAATATACTTTGAGATACGCTAAAAAGAAACATCACTGCCACCATCATCTTCACCAATCAATCGCGAACAACTAGTTTTATTATGGCCTGTTTTCTTGCATTTACCACAGTGTATAACCCTTTTCCCGTCTCCGGTAGAATTCTTTCTCTTTTTTGATGGACGTCCGGATAGTCTCTTTGTCACCGTCGGTGCCAAAACCTTCATGTTAAGCACATCAACGGGATACTCACAATCTGCTTCATTTATCAAGGGGAACACACTTTGAGAATAAGCTTTCCTCCAATATTCGCTGCTATAATACCGAATGCAATAGTCGTAGACGTGCTTCCCTATGTGCTTGGCCACAGCAACAGCATGATAGCATGGAAATCTATCTAAATCGAATTTATTGCATGTACACTTGAAAACATCCAACTCAACAATGTAAGCCAACATAGTATCGTTGTCAAACACTTCATACTTAACGGGAGAAACTACATTAACCTTGAACTTCCGTACTCTATTGTATCTTTTTGTCATTCGTTCTTCTCCTTTGGGAGTGAGCATAGAAACACATTCTTCGCCACGTTTACTTCGTTCACCAAACCACTGCTGTAAAACCTCCCGGATACGTTCAAGTAAACCAACTATTGAAAATTCCCGAGCACGCAATAACTTGCGGTTTAAAGACTCGGCATGGTTAGTTGTCATTATATTGTACCGTAAACCTTTAAACTGAGATTTAGACCAGAAAGGAAATGATGCTTCTTCCAAATACTCATCAAGTTTATCACATATTGCAGATAATTTTTCCCAGTGCACCTTAAACTCTGAAACAGTATAGGCCTTCGCAGCTGGCATAAAAAACGTCGACACATTGCGACCAGGATAACGACCCCTCAAATTCTTTTGGATGTGATATACACAAAATCCATGGTGCGTATTCTCAAACACATTACTGAATGATGTTTTGATACTATCAGCACGATCAGAAATTATTGATAGATCGCCGGTGTCACCTATAATGGGTTTTAACTTTGTGAAAAACCAGGTCCACGAAGGAATGTTTTCAGAATCAACAACAGCCCACGCAATTGGAAATATTTGACCATTTCCATCTTCATACGTTGCCACAAGTAGAAACCCTTTGTAACGCGTTTTCAAACGTGTTCCGTCCACAGAAACGACTGGCCGCATATACTTGAACCCCTCTATACTTGCACCAAGTGCCATAAAACAATATAAAAACTCGTCTTTTCCTTTAGTTTCAATCTCCGTCACAGTTCCCGGGTTTCTGGCCTCCAACCTATGAAAATACTTAGGTAATTTTTCAAAACTCTTTTTTGGAAATCCCCGAACCAATGAATTCGCATAACGCTTCGCCTTGAACGCCTTGTGATAACTAATCTCATATCCAAACTTTGACTTAAAATCAATCATCATATCCCTCGGAGAGTAAATACGGTTGGCGTCTTTAAACTTCGAAAAAAGTATCGTCCAACTAGCTTGTAAGAAGCATGTCTGTGATCTTTCTGACGAAGCATAGGTGGGCAAGTATGCCTACTTGAATACTTTCGAACTTCAAAGCGTTTAGATGCATCAAATTTGCTTGCTCGCAGACGCCATTTGCATCCTTTTACTGCACATAATACCACATAGAGCTTTTTGGTGGAAGATTGCGTTCTAACTCAAAATGATACTTCACAGCTAACATCTCAACCTTAAATACCAACAACGATTTGTTTTTAAACAAATCCTTCACATGAATGTCTACATCTTCAGGAATGCTCACATGAGGTACACCCACATTACTTGGAACAAGGCTACCATTTGTGGGTTGCGTTGCATTCAAGCGATCTCCATCATTCGACGTATCAACATTTGTGGGTTCCGTTGCATTCAAGCGATCACCTCCATTCGAAGTATCAACATTTATGGGTTCCGTTGCATTCAAGCGATCACCACCATTGAAGCCAGCATCATTCAAAGTATACATATTTGACGTTTCCTGTGATACTAAAAAAGCATCTTCATCCAAATGCATCAATAAAGAATCTTCAAATATCTCATTACCCTCAAATCTATCAACACTTTCTCTTCTTCTATCAAAAACCTCTTCTTCAACACATGTCACTTCACCAACATCCATTTCGACACTTGGTTCTTGAGTTCCCGATTTTAAAGATGTCTCTAAAATACACTTTCTTTAATCGCAATAACATCAACATTTGGTTCTTGAGTTCCCGAATTCAAACATGTCTCTTCAACAAATCTTTCTTTAATCGCAATACCATCAAAATCCATTTCAACACTTGTTTCTTGAGTTCCCATCACATAAACTACAGGATCACATGATTGTTGACTTTCAATATAATTCTGAACATGTGTTACTTCCACTTCAATATCATTGTCTTTTTCATTTCCCTTCTTTTTCAAAATAACTAATAATAAATCTTTGTTTAGATCACAAACATTCAAGAACCGTCTCACAAGCTTATCACCATTAAGTAGCATCGGTCTAGCTTTACTAACGGGGGGCATAACTTTCATATGAAAATCATACAACCTTGTATCAATTCTCAACTCTTCTTTCACCTCGTCATACAATCCATCAAATGAAATGTTCTTTGGGACGATTAAAATAGTCATCACTTCGTCTGTTTCACATCCTACGTACTTCCACGACCAAACACCATCATCACTCTTTTCAACCTCAACCGGGTAACAAACATAAAACGAAACTTCTTCTGAGCCTTCCTTAACCATGACGCACCAACAACTTCTTCACAGTCTTCCTGCTTTAGTTCAATTCAATACAACGATTACGATTAAATTACGGATTGAAAAAGAATATGACTGAATTTTAAAGGCCCTGTTTCTCAATTTTTAATTCAACTTCTTTGTTTGCTAATTCGAAGAACAATGACAGCCTACGCAATTAAAAATCAGTAAATCAACATAAATACCATCTTTGTTTGCTAAGTATTGTTGTTTCGTCGTCCACGTTCTTCAGACTGCTTTGTCGTCCACGTTCTTCAGACTACTTCGTCATCCCTGTTTATGTTTCACCTTCAATGTACTTTTATATAATGATATCAACCCGAGATGTCGTCAACTCAAACTTGCTATCTTCTTCAAGGGAGAAGATGGGGGTGTGAAGGAGGTGGAATGGCGGGTGAAATGGAGGTTTTGTTTTTCCTGATTTTCATTTCATCATATATAACGTCGGGTGGGTTAAATTAAGGTTGGGGGATTGGGGATTTTGGGGGGAAAAATAATCAGGGGTATTTTCAGAAATTAAAGGGACCGGGTTGGGTTAAATTCCTAATTATATTTCTGAATTGGATTTTAGGGTTAGAACGTGGAATTAGGGATTTGGGGGGAATTTGGGATTCGAGGGCATTTTGGGCAACTTAGGTGTAAATGTGTGATGAGAGTCTTTTAGGCAAGAACTTGTTCTGAAAAAATCATATAGCCAAAAACTTTGGTCAAACACCCTTCTTAAACACATGCCCCTTCTTGACTTTTTGGGCTTTCATTTGACATGTGTACAATTATTGTGCAGTACATACATCTTGGGAACAAAGGTATCTTTTAAGGTTAGAAAAGAAACATATCTTGAAATTTATATTGCAGGTACAAACGACCTTTGTAGGGCCACGAGGGTTGTTGCCACTCATTGGCTCTAGAAAACTATTATTATCTTTCCTCCGTATTATATTTTATTTATGCCGTTTGATTTTTCACATACATTAAGAAAAGTGTAGTTAATCTTTGAATCTAGTTAAATGATTAAATATTTTTACATTTATGTCATTTAGGTAGTTGTTGAAGCATTTAATACTACAAACTTTTTATCGTAAATATTGAAAAGAAGGAAGGATATTTGAAGAAATTTGACAATAAATGCACTAAGTTGACACTTATAACAAACCAAAAAACAAACATGGACAAATAAAATGAGACGGATGGAGTATATATTATTTATTTTATCTATACTTTTTAAACTTTACGTTTACCCCAATCATCCATCATAATTTCATCATATAACAACATTATTTACATAATTTCCAAGTTCAGTTGTTGTATAATGTGGTAGACGCGAAATTTCATGAATTAATTAAATGACCAATTCTCCTAAACAATGAATGAATCTTTCTATTAATACTAGTGAACGTGAGCCGTGCAAGGTACGGCGGACCCAACATAAATCGTTACCAACGATAATATCAAAGAATAAATCCCTAACGTGAAATAAATTGCGTAAGCTTAAACCGTAATAATTCAAGGCACAAGACAAATAGAGCAACCGAAACATATCACATTCTCTGCAAGAGGTAACTCTTTCTTAGAGACGTGAAGATTGTGAATCACTTCTCTTCCAGCCCTATCGGAAGTTTTCACCTACAAAATAAACCACAATATGTTGTATCGGAGAACAATGTCATAAAGTCGATCCCTTTAGTTTCGACTTTATGTAATGAAACATTATAGAAAAATAATAAGCGGACCATAACTACACGGTCAAATCTCCCGGGACGGCTTAGTTTCCAGATCATTAATATGCTTGAAAATGAGTTTCATTCATTTTCTATACGACATTTCTCTTTCTTATCATTAATGAATACATCATTGATCTCGTGTTCATTCATTTGGTGAAAAAAAAACACGTGTCAAACGGTCTGAAGAATATAAAAAGTGATTTGGTATTCCAACGTCAATTTTAGTGACGTTCGTATTGTAAACGGCCGTCGGTTCCACCGACGTTATGTTGTTCAAAATAATAAAAATATTTAATGTGGTGTCCACGTGGTCACACGTGGGCACACCTTCTTGGCGCGGATATTTGTTTGTCCTTTTTTTTGTTGTTGTATTTTATATCTAAACTTGACTCATCTTTCATCGTACACTACACAGTAGAACTTCAAATCCGTCTGTCTTTCCCATTTTTTTTTATACCTTTTTTGCACAAACTACTAACGGTACACGTTTGATAAAAAAATACACGGTTGTATACAATTGTTCAGCAATAAATCGAATTGAAAATTTTCGGTTGATTGAAATTTAAAATTGAATCCGCACTGTCTGTTGGAGGTAATAAAAATAAACCGTTATGTTGTTCAAAATAATAAAAACATTTAATGTGGTGTCCACGTGGTCACACCTTCTTGGCGCGGATATTTGTTAGTCCTTATTTTTTTATTGTTGTATTTTATAGCTAAACTTGACTCATCTTCCATCGTACACTATACGGTAGAACTTTAAATCCGTCGGTTTTTCCTTCTTTTTTTTTTTCTTCCTTTTCTGCACAAATTACAAACGGTTCACATTTGATAAAAAAAAAGTACATGATCTTATTCAATTGTTCCGAAATCGAATCGAAAATTTTCGGTTGATTGAATTTAAAACTGAATCCTCACTGTCTGTTGGAGGTAATAAAAATAAACCGTATCGAAATATACACTTTGGTTCGGTTTATGTAACGGAGAGTTGAACAAAAAAATTCGGTTTCTGTATAACGCTAACCGAAATTCTGGTTTTTACCGAAGGGGAAAAAAAACCGCTGTTAAAAAAGGAAAAAAAATGAATCGAAACGTTACACGTTTGATAAAAAAACACGGTTTTATTCAATTGTTGAGGTGAAATCGAATCGAAAATTTTCGGTTCATTGAAATTTAAAACTAAATCCGTACTGTCTGTTGGATGTACTAAAAATGAACCGTATCGAAATATACACTTTGGTTCGGTTTATGTAACGGAGAGTCGAACAAAAATTTCGGTTTATATAACGCTAACTTGAAATTCGGTTTTACCGGCGAAAAAAAAAAACTGTTGTTAAAAGAAATTAAAAAATAATAAAAATGGCCACGTGTCAAGCTAAGAAGGTGGCCACATGGCAAATGAATCAAAACATTACACGTTTGATAAAAAAAACACGGTTTTATTCAATTGTTGTGTCGAAATGGAATCGAAAATTTTCGGTTGATTGAAAATTAAAACTGAATCTGCACTGTCTTTTGGATGTACTAAAAATAAACCGTATCGAAATATACACTTTGGTTCGTTTATGTAACAGAGAGTCGAACAAAAAAATTCGGTTTCTATATAACGCTAACTGAAATTCCGGTTTTTACCGACTGAAAAAAAAAGAAGAAAAAGTGTTGTTAAAAATAAAATTAAAAAAAAACGCGCGTGCTGCTAAGAAGGTGGCCACGTGGCAAATGAATCAAACGCTACTCGTTTGATAAAAAAAACACAGTTTTATTCAATTGTTGTGCCGAAATAGAATCGAATATTTTCGGTTGATTGAAATTTAACACTGAATCCGCAATGTCTGTTGGAGGTATTAAAAATTAACCGTATCAAAATATACACTTTGGTTCGGTTTATGTAACGGAGAGTCGAACAAAAAAATTCGATTTCTATAAAACGCTAACCGAAATTCCGGTTTTTACCGAAGGAAAAAAAAAAAAAAAAAAAAAAAATTTGCCACGCGTCAAGATAAGAAGGTGGTCAAGTGGGAAATTGTGGACACACCATATTAGCATTTTATAGATATAAGATGTATATCAATCCAGCTGATATTTTGGAAGTTTTTTTCCACACCTACACGTTATTGTAACCGTATTTGAGTAAGAAAATAATTTCTATTCTAACCGAATTCAAGTCAAGATGTTGGGTCGGTCATGAAGCACATGTGATATTTGCCGACTAAAACTCGATCGGCAAACTAATCAATATTCGACCTCAAACTGAATCATAATCCTCCAGCCGTATAAAATTTTCAACTTAGTCGGTAAGTGCGTAAAATACAATTTTAAAAAATTCACATGTGCATTCTAAGAAGTCCAATCGATTTGCTTTTTGAAATAATTAAATTCTTTTACTTTTATTTCCGGTTGTACTCTTTAATCAGTCTCGCTGAAAAAATGGTATCAACTCAAAATATTTTTGTTGATTTGATTGATTTATCCACTTCTGAAATTGATATAATTTTTACATGCGACTACGGCAATTGTAGAAAAAGTTTAAACTGTGAATATATGAAAAACCTGTTTGAGAAGTTGGTCAGGATCACCTAAATTGAGAAGAACGTCAACGGAAGATAAACCGATATGTTCATTGGATACATTTACTTTATGAATTAATAATAGTTAAAAAGAGTTATTTAGGTGTTGATCACTTCAGGCTACTATTCCATCAAACAACATTGCCGTTATATGTAATTTGAGAATAAAAATGTAAACAAAGTAGCAAACATTCAGTACTAATGTGGGAATTTTATTTTTTTTTCCTTCACATTTAGAAGTAATACAAAAAAGCCTCCAATAAAAGCTTCATGTTGGAAAGACCACACTCGAGAGGCTTATAAACTAAACCCACAATAACCCCCCATATGCCCAACAAACGGCAACGCCTTTTTTGGCGGTTGCCGATAACCACAAAACCTGCCAGTACCCCAAAAATTTTGCAATCTCACAACTTATCATACGCCCACACACACACACACAAAAAAAAAAAAAAAAACTGTATTCCAGCAAATTAATAGAATCAACTGCCTAAATGAACAGCTTACAAAAAGGGAAAGAATAAATAAATAAAATAAAATAAAAAAATGGGGTCATAGAATCATCGCACTCAATGGCATGATTATATCAAACTGCCTGCCCACTCAATTATTTGGTTTTGTTTGGAAGAAAATCTTTTTCATAAAACAGAAAAAGGAAGGGGAGCAGGGGAAGAACTCAGATATCAGCCGCAAGCACTTAAATCAAGAAAGATACACAATAATATATATATATAGAGAGAGAGAGAGAGAGAGATGCACAAGCACAACAAGACATTCTCAAGCAGAAAAGTATGCAAAGTTGAAGAATACAACATCCCAGACATGATGCTAACATGCCCGTAAGCAAAATCATAATGCATAAACTAATAAGACAGAGAAGTAGAGAGCATGGTTGAGGAGCATAGAATTGAAAAGTAGCAACACTCACCTGACAAATGACAATTCAACCTACCATAGCAGCAATTTGGAGAATATCCAGTTGCCTCTATAAAAAAACATTCACACAATCTCCAATCAATCTGTAGCACCCGCTACCACGGAATACCAAAAGGAGGAAACAGAATTACTCAAAAGAAAGTTGCAACCTACCTCTCATCAAATCCCCATTTAGGAAGGAACATATCCGCAACATAAAAACATACCCCTCCCCCTGAAAATGTTCAAATACAATATATGATGCTATAGTCAAGCTCAATATGGGCGTGAGCGGTTTCCCCCATGATAATTCCTATCAGGACCAGACCCGCCCGTCTCGATAGTTATCCCTACGCCTGTCACCACCGCCATAACCACCACCTCTGCCTCCTTGACTGCAACATAATCAACTAGCTAGAGTTAATTCACCACACAAAAAGTAAAAACAAGCCAACACTAATTGTCAGTTTTGCAAGAGGATGATAATCACCTTTTTTTAAGAGCATACAAATTAGCTTTCACTCAAATATAATGAGATGCACAATCAAGGCCAATAAGGATTAGAATGCACAGAAGAAACACAATGACAATGATAAAGCCACCAAAAAAATAAATAAATAAGATGACAGTTGAGTATCACATCAACCACTCAGTACGAGAGGAACAAGTAGTCAGTTTTTCCATACACAGGGTCAAGCATGAAGCACAGCCTATGCGAGGTCCGTGGAATCGAGCAATATAAGGTCAAACATAACATCTTGAATTGAATGAGAGAAAAAAAAAAACTACAAAAGCAACGAGCTAGCACGTCATAACAGGAACTTTCAAAAGGTGCCAGATGGAATAATATACACTGCTTGGATGCAAAAGAAAAGATTTCGCATAAAACTAATTGCCAAACTTAGACTATAATGGCATGCTAGATGAGATGTAATAACTGGATAAAGACAACAGTGCCAATATAACAGAAAAGAAAATTTCCCATTCACATGACTCGTGTATCTTTCTGGTTCAAGAGAATAGTGGGAAGGCAGGTCCAACTAGTGTAGCATCAGGCAGAAGCTGGCAAAGCTGGCAGATGAGTCACTTGAAAGTTGCAACCAATAAAAAAAGTATACAGGAAGTAATGAGAACAAGATCCAAACCAACTAAACATCCAGAATACACACTTACCCAGATCCATATTATGGAGCAGCTTTTGGTGCAGATTTTTCAGCCATAGCCACGCTTATTTTATGACCTCGTAAATCATGATCTGATAAAGCAAGAGGGAAGTAAGAACACAAAACGAATATTTAAATCCCTTAAAAGAAAAGGTTGGTGAAAATCCCAGAAAAGGAGAAGTCAGTCATGAGAACTAAAGGACAATTAAACAGGCCAAGGTTGTACTATTAAAAAGCCTCCAGCAGAATGTGCAGCAGATGGATCTTCAAATGACAAAACAGCATCTCCTTTATTGTTTCCTTGTTCATCTGTGTAAAGCTTTATACTCCAGGGCCACTGGTCCTTGTAGCCTCTCTTCTGCTTGACCTTTGCAACCTTGTGCCAAAAAAGATAAGCATTAATTTTCCTGCTCCAGCACATCTCAATAGCACTATTGCTTTACATTTCTATAAGCCTTCCGATAACAATAGCAATATATGTTTCACAACGTATACAAAAGTATCCAAATAAACCACATTTCAAACTACGCCCTCACGAATTTTGTATAAATTTAATATATACATTGATATTCCTCGAAACTATAAGTTGTAGTCAGAAAATTTACCAAATGTCCATGCCCCAGCGTCTGTTCTTGATTAGTAAAAAGGTATACTTTACGACAATTTTATCACAGCCAAAAACATGCTACACACTCATTTTCACCCAAATGACTAACACAAAAAGGGAACAAAATCTAAAAGAAGGCATCACAAACAGAAGTGCAATGGTTATTTGCAACTTACCAGCCCAATGCTTCCAAAGAGTTGTTGAAGCTCATCAATGGTCACATCTGGAGGCAAATTTGATATATAAATTCTCGAGTTATCACATGTTTCCCCACAATTTTCATCACACTGTTTGACTTTGTCAGATGCATCAGGCTGGCTTCCACCATAGCTGCTGGTTACATTTCGTGAACTACTGCCATAACCACCAGATGATGGAGGGTATGCAGCAGAACCACCAGTGTAGCTTGAAGGTGGAGGGACAGCATCAGGTGCATAACCAGGGTTACCACCATAGGCATTTGGTTGTGGAGCAGAGTTGCCATCACGCCCTCCATAAGATGAAGCAATTGGAGGACGCTGATTGTAGCCACCGTCATCTCTTCCTTGACCATGACCGCCACTGCCGCCACCTCGTCCTCCATCGTAACTATCACCTCTTCCCCCTCTATTATCACCATAACCACCCCGACCTCCTCCACCAGTGTAATTATCTCCCCGTCCACCTCTATTATTTCCATATCCCCCTTCATTGCTAGCTCTGTTGTAACTGCCACCCCCTCGGTCACTGCGATCTCCAGTACCAGCAGAAGGAAGAGAACCGCATTTGTTACATTTGTCTCTTCTAGCAAAGTTCAAATTCCCGCATCTACATCCACATGTTGCATAAAATGAGAATCCAACAAGTAATCAAAACCACAATTATTTCAATATCTGCAATGGCATTTCTGGTTGAAAACAGAAGTCTATCAGAATGTGAAAGAAAACTAGCACTGACTGGATTTGTTCAGGAAACTGAATGTTGCCGATAGATCGGCAGGGAAAAGTTACCAATTCCTTTATTCTATCCATAAAAGTAAACACTCAGGAAAGCAGGTGAAGAGGAAAAGAATACCAAGTCAAAACCATACTTAAACAAAGGAAAAGAGGGGAAAGTACACATTCCTTGATACATAAATCAGGAATGCCCATTGTTATACAAAAAATACCAAATAAATAGGGAGTCTTTTGGTTTTGTTTGTTTCATTTTGGGAAGTAGATTCGACGCTAACATTAATCTTTTCCATCCACATCAGCCTACCATTCTTCAGTTTTCTTGATGAAGTGTAAATGCAGATGGATTAGAGATTAATCACTCTTTTTTTGGTCAATTTTTTACCAATCCAAACTAAGGCAAGATTGTTCATATACATCATTTAACTTTCTAAGAAAAGTAAAAGACCACAGATCTAGGGAGATTACTCTGGATTAGGGCAGCGCCAGTCACCCTCTCGGTCGCTGCCACCACGACCGCCCCCTCTGCCGCCGCCGCCGCCGCCGCCGCTGCTGCCACGGCCGCCACGGTCTCCTCCTTGATATCCCCCGCCACCTGTATTCAGAAACCAAACATGAAAATGACAGACACGGCAAAGCTTCAACCACACGTCAGGAATTTAAGAAACAGTTTATACCTCGACTCTGTGTATTACCACCGTAACCTCTGCCTCCTCCGCTCCCACCACCTCGGCCGCCACTGCCCCCGCCTCCCCCATAGCTATCTGAACCACCATACGCTACGCTTCCACCAACAGAACCTCCATATCCTCCACCAGAGCTTCCATATCCTCCGCCAGAGCTTCCATAGCCTCCACCGCCGCCTCCACCAGAGCTTCCATATCCTCCGCCGCCGCCTCCACCAGAGCTTCCATAGCCTCCACCGCCACCATAACTGCCATTTCCGCCGTATCCTCCACCGCCAGGCTGTTGACCGGATCCGCCGCTCTCTTGCCCGTACATGCTTAGAGCGTATTGAAAGGATGCTCGACAGAAAGCCCTAAGCAACTAGGGTTAACTAATACCAAAAATCTTCACACGTCGTTTATATAGTATAAAATTAAAAGCCTTTACCATGGATTATATTTCCCTTAACCGTGGTTATATAATAGACCGGCCTTAGCATTTTAACCAATTCCCCCATAAACCTATTAAACCGTCTAGGTCGGTTTTTTGGTTTTTTCTTTTAAAGAAAGAAAAATATCACAATTTAGTGGATAGCAGTAGAGAGCCAGAACGCAATTAACCTCTACCGAACTCCCTGGTAGGGTTCGAAATTTCATTCAATTTTTCAACCTAAGGTTGATTCATTCAGAATCGATCGAACGGCAATTTAGCGAGTTCGGCTTCGGGTTCAACTCTAATATTAGGAAACATGTTTCGGTCAGGTTCGATTTCAAGCATACCGCGAAACTGTTCGAATACGTTAGCCTCGAACGAACCATTTGTAATAGAATAGAGAATAATATATATATATATATATATATATATATATATATAGTTCTTCTTCTAACTTACTAATTTGATTTTAATTTCCTATTTTAATTTAATAATATATATATATATATATATATATATATATATATATATATAGTTTTTTTAAATATAAAATAGTTCGAGCGAACGTGTTCGATACTGGTTCGGCTCGATAGATTTAATATCAAATACCTACCGTTCGGCTCGACGTTCGAAGGTTCGAATCGAACTCGAATCGAGCTTTTTTCGAGCCGAATACAGCGAATCGAATCGAATACTGACGTTCATTTACAGCCCTAAGTAGAGGTAGCCAAAAAAAACCGTGAACCGGACCGGAACCGGATTAGCGGTTCACCAGTTTAGGGACGATTCGGGTATTTTTGGAACCAGAATCGGACCGGAACGGCGGTTCAACTGGCCCGGTCGGAACCGGTTCTAACCGGCCGGAACCGTACCGGCTCCAACTGCTAGATTTCAAACGGCTCTTTCTTTCCAATCATTTCAAAAAATCCTTTAAATACCCTATTCATTTTACAAATTCTTTACAGATACTCTCCTCTCAATTCTACACTTCTACTTCTCTAATCTCAAACTCATTTCTTTGTTTGTAATCAAGTTTGTTTAGTTGTTAAAAACAACAATCAAATTTACTTTACGATACCGATTTTTGAAGTTGTTCTGATTTAATCGTTACTCCAATACAGTTTTAGCTATAAGTAAATTTAGTTTGCATTTTATTCAACTCATTTTTTTACAAGTGTAAAAAATAGGGCCAAAGACCCAAAAGTACACAAAACGAACTTATTGGACTTATAAGGACAAAAAAGAATCTGTTGGACTTATAAAGACACAAATTAGATAGATATACTCAAATACCCTTAATGAAGAAAAAAAAAAAAAAAAAAAAGAAAGAAAGAAGAAGAAGGGACAAGAGGCGTACCTGGACAAAAATAAAAACAAATAGCCAATATGCAATATAACCTCACGCTGTTGTTGTTTGGTTTTTTTTTTTTTTTTTTTTTTTTTTTTTAATTTTCTTTCAGGCGCTGTTTAGGTTTTTTTTTTTTTTTTTTTTCAGGCGTTATTTTTTTTTAACCGATGTATTGACCATCGCGATACAATGACCACCCCCGATACATTGACCACCGCGATTCAATGACCACCGCGACGCATTGACCACCCCGATGCATTGACCACCGCGACGCCCGATGCGATGACCATAACGATGCAGAGACACCGCGATGAAGTGACACCGCGACGTAGAGACACGGCGATGAAGGGACACCGCGATGCAGAGACACCGCAATGAAGTGACACTGCGATGCAGAGACATCGCGATCGCAGCCGACCACCCCGATCTGAGCTGAAATCACGACGCAGAGACGCCACATCGCAGAGACACCTCGACGGCGAAGTACGCCATATTGTATCGATTTATGCAATGCTCATCATAATGTATCAATTTATCTTTGTGACGTCTTATGGTATCGATTTATGCGATGACGCCTTATTATATCGATTTATGCAGATGACGTTTTATGGTATCGATTTATGCGGCAGCGACGCCTTATCAGATCGATTTATCGCAGCGTGGCGTCTTATTATATCGATTTATGCAGCGACGCCATGCGAGCGGCGTCGTATTATATCGATTTATGCAGTGACGTCATGCGCATGACATCATGCAAATGATGACGTCATATTATATCGATTTATCGCGATGACATCATCATGCAGTGACATCACGCAGTGACGCCTTATTATATCGATTTATGCAATGAAGAAAATCCAACGGAAATTTCATCAAATATTTACACAAAATTCTAGGGTAAACATGAAGACAAAAATTCCATATACCATTCACCATTAAGCCATTGCTAAACATTAAGCACACGGCTTTATAAGCCTTTTTCATTGATAAGAAGGCAAGACAGACATGCAGTTTATAATTCGCCACCCAACCAACTCTAATATCCTAAATGTTATGGTGTACAACATAATATTACATACCATAGCAGCAGTAACCTTCCTCTTCGAGAACCACGTTTGGATACACTTGAGCTATAACTCATTGCTCCCCAACCCTTCTAGTGGATTTTGGATTAGATATAGGCCTTTAAAACATGTCAGGATGAGAAAATTAACACCATATATAGCTGTCAACAGATACAAATACAAATTAACAACATATTACCTGTTGACTGAAGCTGATGTTTGAACGATAAAAGTAAAAAATTGAATGAAAAAGTAATACATGGCAAGATGGGATAAAAGAATACTCCATGGAAAATTAAGGAATTGTTTAAATCTATACCTTAATCATTCATACAAGAGGCTCAAAATAATCATGACTTCGTAAGTACTCAAAAAATCAGCAGACAAGTTAACTATCCATACTAATCATGTAAGCTATATCAGCAGACAAGTTAACTCACCATACTAATCCTGTAAGCTATATCAGCATAGAAATTGTTACCTATCCATTTTAAACAAAGCAAATGCTGAAAGATTAGTGGTTCAAAGGACTATTTTCTATATCCTTTTCTACGAATTTTCCTAAACAGCCTCAAGAAACTATCACTTCATTGGGGCTCAATAAAATGAGCCCCCAAAAATTAAATGTTAAGCATCAGAAGAAGACAAATAAATCCACACTAAATCAGGAGTTCAGCACCTTAACAAGGCAGAATGCACAAAAACAACTCAACAACAAGACACAACTGCAAACAATCTAATAATGACATAAATTTAAGCAGCCATAGTATTGCTTCAGTAGAAAGATCAACAGAGAAAAGAAACCGGTTAGGAATAATAAGCAATAGTGTTCATACTCGCATTACAATCTTTGCAGCTCTTTGTTCCGAACAAAATCCATCAAAGGAGTAATCACGGGAGCTTCCTTTCCAGCGCCTAAGTACCAGAAAAGAACATGAAATAATTGTTACAAGAAACGGTAATTTTCATTTAAATCTAATTCTTATCTCTATTCGCGATTCACAGGAGCTTCTTTTCCATCAATCTCACTCTATACGACTGACCCATTTCGTCGTTACGGCGGCTGCCGCTGCCGCTGCTCTCTGCCGCCGTTGATGGCCCATTAATGCCGGAAACCGATTCTGCAGTGGAGAAGGGTGCAAGGGAGACGCTTCGGTTACTCCTTAGTAGGTCTAATGAGTTAAACCCTCCGTTGACGAATTTGTTGCCACCGGTGTTGACAATCAGAGACGAGAAGCAAAACATTCTTGCAGTTGGAAGCAGGGGTTTGTACATCGGAACAAAGGGCGTTGTTGATGTGAAGAAAAGCATAACAGCTAGCGGTTTGGCGGCTTCACCATCTGAGACACGCCTGTTGAGGGTGAAGGTGAGATTAAGAAATTTGCAAGGGTAAATTAGTAAACTATGATATAATGTGTCCTTATAAGTCCAACAGATTCCTTTATGTCCTTATGGGGCTAATAAGTATAAAAAAAACTATACTTTTAAGTAAATAACCCTAAAAAATATAACATAATTTAAAAATAACACAATTTACATATTAAAAAAATAACACACTATTAATATTATATTTAATAAAACAACATTTATAATCAACTTATATTTAAAATCGAATAAAAAACATTCGCTTTGGTTATTTTATATTACATTCAAATTTAATTAATAGTAATTTGTTATTGTAGTGAAAAGAATAAGTATTATATGAAAATGTAAAAAATAATTATTAATAATTTTTAAAACCGTGATCTGAACCGGAAGGAAACCGTGTGAACCGTTGAACCGCCGATTCTGAACCTTAAAACACCGGTTCCAGAAACGAAACAAACCGGGAAAAAAACGGTGGTTCGGCCCGGTTTCAGTTCGGTTCATGCATTTGGCCAGGTTTAGATAGCAGGTCGTGAGCTTGGCCCCTTTTTTGAGATCGTGCAAGTTCCATTCTCAACATGTATTTATGGCAGTTTATTCTGCATATGAATGAAATTGAATGGAATAAAGTAATAGGAATGGAATGGAATTAATGAAATAAATTCATTCCATTCTCATTATCGTTTGAAATGCGAAAGAATGGAATAAAAAGTAGGATATGGTGGAAGTGGTGGGTGGGGTAGCCCTACCCCACACGCCACTGGACCCTACTTCTCTACCCACCATACCTTACCTACCACCTCACCCTACCTACCCTACCCACCACACACCTACTCCACCCTACCATACATTACCACCCCACCCTACTTACTCCACCATCACCCTATCTTACCCTACGCATACCCCACCACCTACTCTACTCCACAATCACCCACCCATACTCTACCCTACCCACCCATACTATACCTATCCTACACACCACCACACCCTACTATACCTACCTTACCATCTTACCCTACCTTACCTACCACACCACCCTACCCACTTCTACTTTACCCCACCCTAACCCACCACCACATCATTCCCTACCTTACCCCCACCCTAACCTACTTTACCCATCATCTATATATGCTACATACCCCTACCATTACCCTACCTACTCTACCCTACCCACCCTATCCTACCCATCACACCCCTACCCTACCTTACCCACCCTGACCTACTTTACCCATCATCTATATACGCTACATACCCCTACTTACCCTACCCTACCCCTACCCATCATACCTTACCCACCATCCCACCCTACCTTACCTTACTCATCTCTACCCTACCCACCACCTCACCATATACTTTACCATCACCCCATCCTATCCTACCCTACTCTATTTCACCATATCCTACCTTACGCATCTTACATGCTTTACCCCACCACCTACTCTACCCTATCCCTACCCAACCCTACCTACCCTAATTCATCACCTACCCTAACCTACCCTACCACCCACACACTCTTACCCCATCACCCACGTGTTTTGTTGATTTTCTCTTTATTCCATTGCATTCCATCCATTTTTAGAAGGAATGAAAATAGACATTTTTCATTCCATTTTGGAATAAAATTTCATTCCATTCCATTCCCTCATAATCATACATGACGATTCCAGAAATCGTCTGTATGAAATCTAGGGTTCTTTCTCTCGGTGATAACCTAATGGAGCTCCTAGATTACATAAAACACTGAAAAGAGGGGGTGGTTGTGAGATGTTTTTTAGATCGCACTTGATAGTGATCAAGTTCGCTCACGTATCCAATGTCCCGATTGGAATCAAGTCTCCATAGTTCCTCAGGATTGTTTATATAGAGGGGCTTGTGCCCTAGGATTAGCGTGTGACGTGTCCATGGTGGACACTGATTGGTGTGTTTCCTAAGGAAAAAGGATTATGATTGATTGATCTCCTAAACTTTATGAGATAATTGTGATTTCAAATATTTATTTTAAATGATAAAGATTATAGACTTTATGGCCCGGGATTCCTTCTATAATTATCTGATTCAGAACGTGCGCAAAGGCCTTGGTCCGAGGGGACCCCAGGCCGACCTTATAGGTCGGACGTGGGTAAGCTTGAACACAAGTAGTGGTCGACCTGCAGAGGTCGGGATACTACTGTGCCTATATTGCTCGGAGGTCGGCCCTAAGCATTGGCCGGCCTAGAGGAAATTGGGAAAGTATCCGAATTACTCTAGCTCGGGTATTGGGAGTCATGTCCTTCTAAACAACATGTCTCTCTCTAAACTTAATGTTGGGCCACTAAAGAGGTGCCACGTAGGTAAGTTCAATTCCTGGCATCGTCATAAGCCCCCCCAGATCCAGCCGAGCCTCGTGAGGTCGGCTCGGATCTACTTAGATTGCAGCCCGGCCCAGTAAGTTTCTGAGTGAATCAGGGCCGTTATAGCGTAGTTATGACCGTCCCGGAATTCGAGGCGTCGTTACCGGTAAGCTCAAATTGGTACGGTTTTCAAGATGAGCTTGCGGGATATAAACCTGTCACATCAAGCATCATTTCTCCACTGTCATTCCATCGACTATCCTTTTACTGCAGCCTCCTACTTCCATCGTTCTCCTTTTTCATCCGCTTCCACGCCCTTATTGATGTCTGATTCAACTGAGGAGGAACCGCTTACTCCTAGGACTGAAACGATCATAAAGGAATCTTGGGCCAGGCCTGTGGTCTTTGAAGAGATCCCATGGGTTCCTCCACAACCGATTTCTGCTGCTTCTTCTTCCAGCCCTTCATCAAACACTTTTGACCATCTTTTCAGGTATAAAATTCAAAATGCCACTCAAGATATCATGGGGAGTCATGGAATGGTTTCGGTTTTGACTCAAGGCAGCGTAGTGTATATCTGTCGGGAATATGGGGTAAACTTGGAAGAATTTGCACCTCTCGCTCCCGTGGATCAATGTCTGCTCACATCCCGCCCCGGATAGGTACTTTGCCATTTATGAATCCCAACCAAGGCCGGTGAGGTTTCCGTTGTGTCTTGACCTTGTATCAGTGTTACGACACTACAGGATAGGTGCAGTTCAAATGGCTCCCTCCGGAGTTAGGGCGGTGGTGGGGTTTGCCGTGTTGTGCCGGGCGATCGTGGTGCGGTTCTCGGTGGTCTCTCTTCCGAGTCTTTCATCGCGTCGTCGCGAGCCTGGGGTGAAAGGATGGTATCATTTTTCCCGTCGGTCGAGTAAAGGAAATGATGCTTGAAGGCCCTAAGTACAACTCATTCCGAGGGCGCTTCTTCTTCATTCGAGACGGTGGGGACTCTATGCTAGGGCGCTGGAAAACAAGTTCATTGAAAAAGGACGAGTGTCCGACCCTCCCGAACTCAACTCAACTGAATGACATTCAGAACGCGGGTATCGTCCAGAGGCTGCGTGAACTTCCTTCTGTGCTGATCGCTGCAGCTCGTCTGGCTGAGGCTAGCCCCGATCCTTACGTTCCCTTAAACAGCGATAGCCGTGATATTGGTAAGCGTCGTTACCTTCTTGTTCTTGTAAACTTTTGTATTGACATAAGTAATGTGCTTTCGCTTTTCTTGCAGTAAGGACCCTGGCTGGTTCCAAGCCCCCGGCCCTAGGGAGGGGGTGGAATACCGAACCGAGAGGGCAGCCGTGACCGGAGAGCCTGCTGTCGGGACCAGGCGACCCGGACCATCAGATCCTCTCTCGGGGCCCACACAGCTCGCCTGTTGTTCGAGATGGAAGATGACACTCTGGCAAATCTCCACTCTTTTAAGAGGGACTTAGATGCTCCTATCATTGAGGTGGACGAGGAGGAGGATGAGTACGAAGATCTTCTCGCCCTAGATCGGGAGAGGTTGGTGCAGAAAAGAGGCTGGAAAAGATAAGTAGGACCGATGTTGGATTGGGTTCGGGGAATCACAACGAGGAATCATCTGAGGTTCGCCGAGGGGATGAGGAGACCGAGGTCGACCCCCACACTTCACTCTATTCAGATGATCCGGTACAGGATGTCTCTCAGATGTCTGACATGGATCTGCTTGAAGCGGGCTTTGAGGCCATGAGATACGTAAGTTTCATTTCCTTGTATCCTTGACACTCATCCTTATCAGAAGGTTTTGACCGTATGTTGTGCTTACACAGGGATCAGTTGTGGGTCAAGAGATCTTTTGCCGACTTGGACGTTCGTCTGCTGAATGAGAGAAGAGGACTTCTGATCTGAAGTCTGGAGACAATCAAATAAAGGAACTCGAGGAACAACTAAAATCACAAGTGGAAAGGACAGTGACTTCAAAGTCTGAGTACGATGTTCGCCTTCAAGAGTTCATGAATGAACACTAAGAGAAGAAAGCCGAACTGGACGGTCATATAGTGAGGCTTCGAGGAGAGCTCTCGGCTTCAGAGGCAACTGTCTGAGCTTTTCCTGCTTGTCTCCAGGAGGTCTCGGCTCAAGCCGTTAGAGATTACAAAGCTTCTTCTGTCTTCATCGAATCTTTAAAGCGGTTGTTGAGCCCTCCCGTGAGGGCTAGCTATATGCTGGGAGTAAACGATTGTACGGCCCGTTACCCGGACCTGACTATCGACAAACTATCTCACCCAGACTTGTACATTCCTGGCGCCGAGTCGATGTATTCACTTCGGTTGAAGGAATTTCAAGCGGGGGTGGACCTTGCGGCTAAATACCCTATAATCGGCCAACATGGCCGACCTTCTAAGGGGAGCGAACTCTCGTGTTCGACCCACAGTTCTTGATAGATCAGCTTTTTATGCATGTCTAAGTGTAGACTGGTAATTTGTATTTCAAATAGTTTTTCGTAATTTTGATATTTATTAATAAAACCAGCTTTTCCAAACCTTTCACTTTTTGTTCGATTGTAATTCAGATTTTGTATTTTGTATGGTTTTTTATGATCATCATCGTTGCCCTCTAGTATGTCATGCGTATGATTATTGGGGGATGGCATACTTGTACTAGGTTGTATGTAGTATGATTAGAGGTTAGTTCGCAATTAGTTTAAGTTACCGCGAGCAGGGCCAGGTCAAGTCAGCTTCTCACATGTAAATGGGACGAGCAGGGCCAGGCCAGTGTTGACTTCTCGTTTTAAGGCACGACAAGCAGGGCCAGGTCGGACTGACTTCTCGCGTGGAAGCATTGACGGGCAGGGCCAGGCTAGTGCTGACTTCTCGTTTTAAGGATGGGACGAGCAGGGCCAGGTCGGACTGTCTTCTCGCGTGGAAATGGGACGAGCAGGACCAGGCTAGTGCTGACTTCTCATTTTAAGGCACGGCGAAAGGGCTGAGTCGGATCGACTTCTCGTGGGAAGCATTGACGGCGGGGCGGACTAGTTCTTGTTGGAAAGGTGTCCTAAACCCAATCGGGTTGGACCGATCCGACCGGTCGGGGTCATTTACTGATCTGTTTAGTTCATGTAATAACTTTATTATGATTAATAAAAGCACTTATATTATTATATATTGTTTGTCTTCACATTATTTGTTGTATATATATATAGTAACGCCCCTAGTATCAATCATGATGAGAGAAACCATGATAGTGATTATGGTTGATGAGATCTCTAATCACTATAACAAGGTTGGTACTTAAATGTCTCTAGTCTTATATATTATCAAATGGGACATTGATAGTATAATCAAATTAGCACGTATTGGATGTCTTCTATCTTTTTGAAGATAGGGATAGATCTCGTCCATCGAAGTGTAGAGACACTTGGACTGTACGTGGACGTGTATTAGAGAATGCGTACATTAGACTGACCCACTTACATTAAGGTCACACTATGTGGCGGTTGTGTAATTATCCTTTTGACCGGAGTCTTCATGGCATCACGGTGTGGATTGTCATGCTTTGACACTATTGAGATTTCTCCTAACCACGGGGCGATCATGCGGTAGTGATTGGGTATGATATTGAAGCATGCGGAGTATACATGATTGGTCATCCGGGAATCGCGTATCCTATGATTGGGATCAAATATCCGAAATGGCCTTCTTATAAGGAATGTCTAGCTCTCGAGAATCTTTGCAAAGTGGGAGTAAATGTGTTATTCCGAGAGAGCATGATATCCAGATTATAAGATTCGATCGTTAATGTATTGACACTCGAGATACGATCGTATGGATATTATTACATCGATAGGATTGTAAGTTACACGGTAACTACTTCACATGAAAGGTAGTAGTCATTGCTTTTGACTCTTCCGATGATTGGGGGTCACGGTGTGTTGCTAGACGCTATCCCGTGATCGTTAGGCATGAAGGGTATTTTAGTAATTTGCACTTTGTGTCTACGGCCAACATATTCGGAAGCCTATTGGGTCACACACATATGAACATTGAGTCGGAATAAAATGCGGTTATACTTGATAACCAAATAATGAAAGTTTATCTCTAGACTATAAAGGTTATAGTGGTAAATTAATATGGTGGTATTTATTTATTATGAATAAATAAAATACAAGATATTAATTATATATAAATTATGTTAATTAAAGAATATTCCGGAAGTCAATCTTTTGGGATATGGGGCGCCACTTTTGATGTGTATAAGATACACTTGGATTGTGCACTTTAATTAATAAGATTGCCATAATATTAATATAAGATATTAATTGATTTTGGAAAAATAGATTTATGGTAATAAGATAATTGTAATCAATATAAGATATTGGCAAAATAAATTATAATTAAATAGATAAATCAATCTAGAAGATTTTCTTTATTTTATTGGAAAAATGTTTTTCTCCTACACACTATCGGGCGCCACTTATCATTATAAATAAGAGGTGGGTGTCAAGCTCTTTTGTACAACACAATTGCAAGAGCTCATAGTTCTTGTGTAAAATAGAGAGCTATCCATAGTGAGTTTGTGAGGAAGAAAAGGTCCATCCTAGCGACCAGGAGTTTTTCCGGTAAAGAATCCAGCGAGGATTCCGGCAAGGGGTTCGTGTGGATTAGCGATAGAGGCCGGACGCGTTGACGGCTTGCGCATTGAACTACTCTCCGTTGGCGGTCAAAGCGACGATGTTATAGATCATCTGAGGTATAACCGTCAAACTACTTAACGTGTTTATTGCATTAAACGAAGAACGGTCTAGAAAAAAGAAATCAAATTTTAAATTCCGCTGCGTTAAACTAGTGATTTCCTAACAGTGGTATCAGAGACAAACTTCGAGCTTAAGCAATAAGCATAAATTAATTGCGTAGTATTTAATTGATAGATGCAAGATTTAAATCACGAAACGTTAAAAAAAAAAAATAGGGTTTATGGGGTCGGCCGATCAGCGGCGCCCTTCCTCGGGCGGGCGGCGGCGGTGGGCCTAGTGGTCGCCGTCCGTCGGCTCGTCTTCTTCCGATGGGAGATCCACCTTTTTCGCTTTGTGATATTTATTGTGCATAGATATCTCGTTTGTTTAGTTGTGTCATATGGCCAACCAATGGTTCAAATAGTTTGGACCATTTGGAAACCATATGACACATTAACATTTCCAAATTTTGATTTGGAATAGGCTGCAGCTCTTTTCAAATATTTGATTTGTAAAGACTGGCTTGCAGCCACTTCCAAAATTTTGATTTTGGAAAGTGGCCAGGCCTAAACCAAAATTATTTGGCCTTTCCAAATATTTGATTTGGAATAGGCCTAGGCCCTTTTCAAAATATTTGATTTGTAAAAGGCATAGGCCTAGGCCACTTCCAAAATTTTGATTTTGGAAAGTGGCGTGCTTAGAC
Organism: Gentiana macrophylla; assembly: GCA_026214975.1. NCBI lineage: Eukaryota > Viridiplantae > Streptophyta > Magnoliopsida > Gentianales > Gentianaceae > Gentiana > Gentiana macrophylla. Next base: position 4,068,790 of record CM047811.1, on the reverse strand, counting down.
TAAAATAATTTGGCCTTCCCAAATATTTGATTTGGAATAGGCTGTGCCTTTCAAATATTTGATTTGTAAAAGCGCTTAGTTTGTTACTTCCAAAATTTTGATTTTGGAAAGTGGCAGAGCCTAAGCTAAATTTAGTTTTGGAAAGGAAACAAATAGGAGACTTTATAATTTTAATTTTATTTTGAATAGTTCAAATTTAATTGAAATTAAAATCGATTTAAAATTAAATGTTAATTTTAATTTTCGATTAAGTCATATAATTATTTAAAAGTTATTTAATTATTTGACGTGATAAAATAAAGACGCATGAGTAATTAAAATTAGAATTTAATCTTTTTCATAAGATAAAATTGTATGGATTAGATGTGTAGATATAATGTGATTATATTGACCCCGATCGATCGCTTAACTCGACCAATAGGATAGATGGGAATGTTTTCTTTATGTTGGTTTTGAAAAATTGGCTTGAGCCATTATGAAGAACGTGACCTAGTTTACTTTTTTTTTTGCATTTATCCCATTCATTAGCTCCCGTGTACGCGGTGGGTGTAATTATTAGATAAATGATTATGTAACAAGAATGGAGCAAGAAGTTGAAGACCAAGGAGAGATAAAGAACCCATTGGCGTGCAAAGAATAAAGATCCTATTGGCGGTTGCATATACTTTTAGTTTGTGACCCGCGGTTTCGCTCGGCTTGTATTCAAACCGCACTCTAGAAAAGTCCATGATCATACCGGTTATTTTATGAAACGTAATGTTGTGTATGTTTTACTTTATATGATATCGTAGTAATATGCACATAGTAGATGAGACCATAATTAAACCAAAATTAATTAAGTGAATTAATTTAAAATTATTCCCACGCCAAAAATCGAGCCAAAATTGTCTCCCAATATTATAATGACGGTGAAGAGCCCTTGTTCGATCCAACTGATCGGCCTCGTCGGGAGTTAACCTACCACGGTATATCGTTATTATTGAGATATGATCGTTATGAGATCTCATGAATATTGGGTTACGACTTGACTAGAATCTTGCGGTGATTGGCCTCGTCAGACCGTCCTCGATTTTAGAGACAAGGGGTTGACTATCACATGTAGAGATGTGAAACGTCAAAGAGTTGACTAGTCACCACCGGAGTCGTGATGCGACGCGATCGTAAGAGTACCTACACGTCGAAATTATCTCGGTTGATCGGCCTCGCCGGAATCGAGGTAACTAGATGCGATCCCACCACTAAAGAATTAATTAAATTCTTGAAAGCCAATAGGGAATAGTTGGCTAGTGGGAGTGAAACCTTATAAAATTTTAAGTGCAAATTTAGGGTTTTATACATGAGCTTTTACTTATTCTATCTTTATTTATTGTTGTAGAAAATGTCAAACAAATTGAACCTTCGCTTTATCATCGAAAACAAGCTTGACGAAACTAATTTTCTCGATTGGGAAAGGAACCTCAAAATCGCTTTTGAGGCACGAGAAGATTGGCTATGTCTTGACGAGGCCCTACCGAAAAGCCAGGCCGAGGCTCGGCCGCAGATGTTGTCGAGAAGTACAACAAGCACTGCTCGACAAGATCGATGCTACATGTATCATGCTTGCTTCTATGACACCTGAACTGCAGAAACAACGCATGAGTCTATGGACGCCTACTCTATCATGGTCCACCTAAAGGAACTCTATGCTTCTCAGTCTCGCACTGAGAGGTACGAGGTCTCGAAGGCCCTCTTTAGTTGTAAGATGGCATCTGGGACTGCTGTGGGGTCACACGTGCTTAAAATGATCAGGTATATAGAGAGGCTTGGGAAGCTGGGCCACATGTTGGAACGAGAGTTGAGCATTGACTTGATTCTGCAATCTCTACCTGATTCATTCTCGCAGTTCGTGATGAACTATCACATGAACAAGATAGATTGTTCCCTTGCGGAGTTATTGAACATGTTGAAGACCGCTGCGAGGCACCGTGGGGGGAGGGAAAGCAAGTGTTGCCGGTCACTTCAAGCAAGGCAAGGCAAAAGCCTGAAAAAGTCCAAGAAGGCGAAGGTCGCACCTAAGCCAACGCCTAAGATAGCGAAAGACAAATCCAAGGATGCTTGCTTCCATTGCGGTGAGACCGGACATTGGAGGAGAAATCGCAAGGGCTTCTGAGTACCAAGAAGAAGCATTACGATGCTTCGACTTCGTATATTTATGATTGAGATCAACATTACTTCTTCTAAGTCTAACCACCTGGGTATTAGATAATCGTTGTGGTTCTCATATTTGTACGAATATGCAGCACTAAGAAGAGCTAGAGATCCAAGAAAGGAGAGGTGGACTCACACGTTGGAAATGGAGCAAGTGTTGCTGCACTAGCCGTAGGAGTTTATTTTATTTCATTGCCCAGTGGGCTAGTACTAGAACTCAATAACTGTTATTTTGTTCCTACTCTTACGAAGAGCATTATTTCCATTTCCGCATTAGATGTTGATGGTTTTTCATTTACGTTTGAGAATAAATGTTGTTCTTTTTCACGTGATGGAATCTTTTATGGTACTGGCATACTTAGCAATGGTCTCTACATATTAGATATGAATGTTGATGTACTTAATATAAATAACAAGAAAGCCAAAACAAATGACTTGAATGAATCCTACTTATGGCATTGTAGACTTGGCCATATAAATAAGAATCGCATTTCCAAACTCCATAAAGATGGAATGTTGGATCAATTCGATTACGAATCGTTTGATACATGCGAAGCTTGTTTACTTGGCAAGATGACAAAGTCACCTTTTAAAGGGCAAAGGATAAGATCCAATGAATTGCTCGAGCTCATACATACCGATGTATGTGGCCCAATGTCAATTCAATCCAAAGGAGGATACTCTTATTTTATCACTTTCACTGATGACCATTCTCGTTATGGTTATATATACTTAATGAAGTATAAGTCCGAAGCCTTTGAAAAGTTCAAGGAATTCGTAAGTGAGTGGAGAAACAACTAGGTAAAGAAATCAAAACACTTCGATCCGATCGAGGTGGAGAATATTTAGATGGAGAGTTTCAAGACTATTTGAAGGAGAATGGGATTCTACCTGAATGGACCCCTCCAGGGACGCCTCAAATGAATGGCATATCTGAGAGGAGGAATCGTACTTTGTTAGACATGGTACGATCCATGATGAGCTATGCAGCTTCTTCCAAAATCGCTTTGGGGTATGCTCTAGAAACCGCATCCTATACATCGAACCGAGTTCCATCAAAGACGGTTGAATCCACACCATACGAGGTATGGAATAAGAGGAAACCGAGTCTAGCCTATCTTAAACCTCAGGGGTTGTCCGACTTACGTGAAGAGGATGATGCCCGACAAATTAGAAGCTAGATCTCGACAAATGTTTATTTGTGGGTTATCCTAGAGAAACTAGAGGATACC
>CM047811.1:3878388-4065271 GCA_026214975.1 Gentiana macrophylla | reverse complement strand
ACAAACTTGAAGGATTTCTATTTGGCACTAAACCCAGACCACCCAACACAGGTATGTTTTCTTCTATTCCTAATCCGGCTGTAGAAGAATATGTGATGAGAGATAAATTTATGATCATTATTACGACATTTTACCCCAATATTGATACCATTTTGAGCATTATTGTATCAAATCAAGTCATAAATACTAAGTTTTATCAAAATGTATAAGTAGTAGTTATTATATGAATTATCGTATTTTTATAAGTTTTTTATTAGTTTTTGTACCGGTTTAGTAACCGGAGTGTCGTGTCGGATTTACGTTTGGTATTTTGGTGGTTCATTGCAGGATTATACATTGACCAAGATTCCAAGTAACGACATGTTTTGAGTCTAAAAGATGTGTTTAGAGGATTAGAAGAAGATGCCACAAGTTTATAAGTTCAACGGAGCAAATTTTCTAAATACTTAAATCGTTACATATTTTCGACGGATATTTGACCCAGCTTAGAGGCATTTTCAGGGGATGACTTCTTAATGAAAGTTGTAGATCTTCACATAAGCTTTCCAACGCACTTTGAATTACGTCAATTGGAGGTCTACAACTCAAGTTATAGTCAATTGACTAATCAATTCGGATTAGTAGAAATCCGTAAAAGACTCGACATACGAATGGCTCATCAAAACGACATTTTCTGAAGAAGTTTCCTTAATAAAAGTTGTATATCTTCAAGAAATATTTCCAATGGATTTTGAATCAAGTCAATCGGACTTCTACAACTCAAATGGTGGTCAAGTGGCTAATTGATTCAATTTCGTAAAAATCCCGCATAAAACGCTCGGAGTATGAATTTGCTTATCAAGACGGCGTTTTCTGGAGAAGAGTCCTTCATGAAAGTTGAAGAGTTTTCCGAGATCTTAATTTTGACGTTTGAATCATAATTTTTGGAGGTCTACAACTCAAGTTATGAATTTTAGAAGTTTAATATATAATTATATATAATTATATATACATACGCACATGGGTTCACATGCGAGGAAATGATTGTAATCATCACCACCGGATCGATCCGGCACCAATCCGGATCGATCCGACCCCTCAACATTTGCCTATATATACAGAGCAAATGGGATGAAAACCTTTGCCCCTTTCTTTCTCCCTCTTTTCTGCTTCTTCTCGTCCATCCTCTTCTTCTTCTTTTTATTTTTTTTTGTAGATCATATATATATATATATATCTTTATATATATACACACACATCACACACACATATATATATATATATATATGTCTATATATGTATATATATGTTAGATCTTTTTCATCTCTTTTCTCTTTTTATTTTCTTTTCGGAATTCGTATATACATATATATGTCACGTATGTATGTATATATGTTTTTCACATATATAAATAAAATGGTTATAGTATCGTTGTAATGGCGGAATAATTATCGAAGATTGTTGATTTGAAGCTTTGGCATGTTAGATCCGGTGAAACGACTCGATTCGATAGTCATAACCTGGTAATATATTCTAAAATTGTTATGTTTATTATTTCTATTTCTATTTATATATGATATTAAACTAAAAATATATCTAGCCAAGATATGAATCAATTAGTTAATCTTTTGGTAAAATGATTGATCGACTCGTAATAATGATTAAAATCAATTATGATGAATCTCTTTCTTTCTGCGCTTAATGAAACGTTAAAATTGAAAGACCGGAGGGTAAAATTGGCCGAGTGAAAACGTGACAACGGAACCCGCTTCCTACCCCGCGCAGATTTGTCTTGGGAAAGATAAATTTTATTGAAATTTGTACTTAGATCGTAATAATGTTAAATCATCGCTTTAATTGAAACTTAAACCGGAAAGTTGAATCGTCCGGCTTTGACAACCGGAGCCTTTTAAATAAAATTGACCGTTTGACGAACGGAATGACTCCTTTTATCTAAAGGTAGATTTGTACTCGGGACTGCTTCGAAAAAACCGTAATGATTGTGGACCTTGGATGATGCAATGGACATATGACAATTTCATACGCCGTGTGAGGAGGAGTTGTCAAGCTTAGAGTACACCGCTTCATTTATAATTGACCTCCTTGAAGCAAGGAAAAGATCTGCTCATTTATTAACTAAAAGATATATTGATTCAAATGACATAATTCTTGGCTAGATCCAAAAATATATCTATATATTATATTAGTATTTATTTGTTCTATTTTCTGCTTTTACTAACATCTAACTCTAACAACATTACTAACTAATCTAATCGATCTAACATAATCTAACCCGAGGAAACCGATAAAATGCGACTTAGATCGAGTTAATAATAGCTTCTTGGTGTTTAACCCCACTTAAAAGAGTTACCATGTTTTCCTAGGTTTAGGCGGTGTCAAGATTTTGGCGCCGTTGCCGGGAAAACGTCGCTAATTTCTTTCTTTGTGTCAGGGTTATACTTGTATTATCTCAAAATTCTCGAGGATAAGTCAACACTCTTCTTATCACATTTCTATTTTTATTTTCCGTTGGTATCTACCTTCTTTTAGTTACCAATTTTCTTCTTCTACCAAATTCGAGTTATTTTCTATTTTCGATAGTAGAAAGTAAACGTGGTCATAACAGCCGAGGATAAGTCAATACATTTCTCAATCTCATTTGTATTTTTATTTTCATTGGTACCTACCTATTTGGTAAGATATCAATTTTTTTATAAAAATACTCGATAAATACCGCGTGGCTTCGTTATTTACCGAGAGAGAGAGAAAAAAAAAAAAAAAAAAAAACTACTCGGTAAATATCGAGTGGATTCGGTAATTACCGAGGAGAAAAAAAAATGTGGTTTTTTTATCGATTTCGTGTTATTTTCTATTCGATATTTTCTATTCCACAAGAATTGTCAAATCGAGTTACTTAAAATGGCCGAAACCGTTGGTGAAACACCGAACAAGGATTGCTCATGCTCGAGGGTATGGCCAAAACCTTAATCGAATTTACCTCAACCTAATAACCGTAATCAAAATAATAGAAATAATCGAATCGAATAAGCATAATCACCCACCAAACCCGAGACCTATATGTGATCGGACCGTAGAAGGTACCGGATTAATAATCCAATTCGTTTACCCAATAAAGGAGCAAATAATTTGAAATAAAATCTCATCTTTTGGTTTAATTGACACAAGAGCCCAATTTCTAGGAGAAGATGATGATGATCCACATCATCATCTCTATCTTTCAAGAGTTGTGTAATACTGACCAAAAGTCATGGTGCTCATCGGGAATTAACGAGGATGTCTTTGTTTCCTTTTTCTTTAAAAGGAAGAGCACGAGATTGGTTTCATCTACTTCCACATCATTCATTGACAAGTTGGGAGGATATTCAAACCGAGTTCTTAAAGCGATATTTTACTCCTGGTAAAAATTGGAATTAATAGTCGAAATTGCTAACTTTAAACAAGGATCTCAAGAAACGTTTGAGAATTCTTGGGAAGGTTTAAAAATCATAAGAGCTTGTCCCGATCATGGTTATTCCTTAGATATGCAAATCCAACTTTTCTCGTCAGTAAATTAAGGAAAGACTCACGTGTGAGATGTAGATCATGCATGTGGTGGTTCGTTAATGATGAGTGAAGCCCAATTAGTTTACGATGCTATAGAAAAGATTTCCAAAATAACGAATGTGGGAAACCGGTTCTAGCACAAGAAAAGTAGCCTTTGCAGAGAGAATGTACATCGAATCGCGGAAGTTCTAGCACACTTGGAGAATTTGAGTAGGAAATTTGATGGTTTACAATGAGAATAAGAACCCGAGTTCGCAAATAGTAAAACAAATGACTACTCAAATCATGATAATGTGTCGTTAGGGATGGAAGAACCAAAAGAATATTCAAGGGAAAAGGTGAGTTTTCTTCAACAGCATAGGAATTTGAACAACGCATATTCAAACTCGTTTAATGCTATTAGAAGAGATCACCCAACTTTTCATTGGTCTGAAACCCCTAGTAAGCAAGGACAACCACCGTATCCAATCCAATATAAGAATCCATATCAAGTTTATCAAGAAGATACCTCGAATCGGAATTTACAATCATTACCTAGACCATATCCACAACATACCACTCAAAGCATACCAGTCACCCAAAGTTCAACCAAACCTGAAGGAGTTGATAAATGGGAGAACTTAATGGAAAATATGATGGGTATGATATCAACTCAAGCTCAAAATATGGAAAACATGATGACTTCTATGTGCAAATCACTAAGGATATGAGTACGTTGAAAACATCTATAAGTGGACATGATACCGTAAATGAGAATTGTAGAAGCTTCATTACGGAATTTGGAATATCATTTGAGTAGAGAAGAGGAACGTAAAACAGAAACCTCCGGAGAGTCGCCAAGTAATATCGAAAGAAATCTGAGTGGGGTAAATCTTTGTTATTACTGTAGTGGAAGGATCTCATGGAAGTAATGGATTAGAAAAATTCGGGAATAATGAAGTAGATGATGATTTAGATGGTAAATATAAGAAGAATATGGAATCTAAAGGGCCATTTCAAACCGAACTTTATCCGGCTCAACCTAAATTCACATCGGTTCAACTCGGAAGGGCATCACCACATCCACTTTGCATATTTTGAAGAAAAAGGTCTTGAATGATGACACACTATGTCTTCAAAAGGCACAATCATTCAAGGAAGCTTTACCATCTTCATCTAACGACAAGGGTAAGGGAGGTATTCATTCTAACCCTACTTGATCTTGAATTACTCCCCATTCCCGAGAAATGAAATGAAAAAGATGAAGTTGGATAATAAGTATGCATATTTTCTTGACACTTTTCGGCACTTAACTATTAATATCCCTTTCATCGATGTTTGTAAGGGAGAGTTTAGTTTGGGAGTTAATCATGAGAGCGTTGTCTTTAACATTTACAATTCATTGAAATATCCATGCACTACACTAGAACCATGTTCTTGTATGGACACTTTCTGCTCCCTTGTTTTGGCTCGTACTAACACACGTAATTGAAGAAGATGACTTCAAAGAATAATGTAAAAGCTCACAAACCGAAGGCTCGAAAATCAAAGGAAAAGGTCAAGAATCGCTTGGATTGGTGGAAATTGTCTAACCTCTGTTGAAACCGGTATTGAAGAAGGATGTGGTGCATGAGGATGACTCACCACCAAGACATTAGAAAACCGGAGCGAGAAAGTCTAGCTATAGACTATAAATATAGTAAAAACATGGTACTATCCTTCCTATTTACTCCTTAAGCATTTTTTCTAGTTAGTTCACGAAATTAATTATTACATGCTTTTGTGAGTAAATGTTAGAAGTATCTATTTTATTTTAGTATATTAGTTAATCATCATCATTATGGTTGTTTAAGTGTCGAGCAAACGACGTTAACTAAAAGCGCTACCGGAGGCACCCGTAAAAATGTTAAATATAATAATTACTCATACTTTGGATGATACTTTGCGAATACTTGGATTGATTTTCATTTTGTTTCACCAAGTCTTAGGATGAATGTTTGAATGTCATTAAAAAAGGGAATGATTAGGTGGTTATCCGAAAATCCTGATGAAAAAAAGATAAAATTCAAATGCATCATTTCTTAGACTTAGGTTGTTAGAACAATTTGAAATAACCTTGAGGATCCGGGTATAAAAGACTCGAGTTAATACTTTCTCATATTTCATATCATGATCTAGTCTGCTTTTAAATTTCAAAAATAATGTGTGACATGTATTAGTTCAACTACTGTGGAATATTGTGTGTTTTAAATCAATAAAAGTTTATGTGGTGTGTTTATCTACCCTTTTGAATTACACTGTCACACTCCACATACTTTTATTTCATTTGCACACACAAAGGTCATAACTTTGACCCACCCACCCACCCTTTTTTATCATCCGAGTATTTGTTTTGACTTGTTTTAGTGCACCATTGCTTTTCCAACAACTTATTTACACTCACTTTACATTGAGGACAATGTAAGTTCGTAAGTGGGAGTGGAGTCGTTGGTCTAAAGAATGGCATTAATGTTTATTTTGTATCAATAAATCCCTTAGTTTTCGATCTTTTTCGAGCATTATTTAGTTGATTAAAATAAATCGTATAAAGTATATATTTCATGGATTTGAAGATATAATGATCAATTTGGATGTGTATAACCAATGTGAACCGTAAGTGCATTGTAATTCCAAATATATTTGTGTAACATGAATTCCTTCACGTAAGCCTTTGATATTGAAACGAAAATTTTAAATCAGTATCCATTCAATTGTCCTAGTGGTTTATCCTAGAAATAGCAGCAACTTAGTACCTAACTTTTGAACGTGTACTGTGAATATCTGAAGGTTTGAATGTGATAGAAAGGATATAAGTTAAGTTTATGAAAGAAAAAAAAAAAAAAAAAAAAATAAAGATGAACTATCTATATGTTGGTTGTAGCTACCAATGATTTGAGTGCAGTAGGGCGTTATCACGAAACGTCCTATATCACTATGAGGTTTAAAAGCTCCCGACTGCCTGATGATAGAAGTCCAGCTAGGGTGTTATCACGAAACGTCCTATTGCTGGGAATGAAGGCATATGCTACAAATGAAAAAAAAAATGGAAATATGGTTGAAAACTTATTTATCTTCTGACTATCCCCAGTATAAACTGAATGATATGCTTTAGGGATTATCCTAATGAGTACTCGGGAGAACTTTGTGAGGAATCACATTATTATACCTAGGAAAGTCATTAGAAATGTCTCGAATGGATATTTGTGTGTTTTGCTTGATTTATTCAAGAGAGGATAGTGGAAATTGAAAAGGCTTGTCACACACACACTCTGTTATACATTTATATTGAGGTTAAAGCCTGGTTATAATTCTAAAGGTTGTATTATCTAGTTGTTCCTTATACCTTCTATCTTTATGAATTTATCTCTTATTCATTTTGTTTTATCGCTTGTTTTGATCGAGGACGACCAAAAGCTAAGTAGGGGGTTGTGATGAGAGATAAATTTATGATCATTATTACGACATTTTACCCCAATATTGATACCATTTTGAGCATTATTGTATCAAATCAAGTCATAAATACTAAGTTTTATCAAAATGTATAAGTAGTAGTTATTATATGAATTATCGTATTTTTATAAGTTTTTATTAGTTTTTGTACCGGTTTAGTAACCGGAGTGTCGTGGTCGGATTTACGTTTGGTATTTTGGTGGTTCATTGCAGGATTATACATTGACCAAGATTCCAAGTAACGACATGTTTTGAGTCTAAAAGATGTGTTTAGAGGATTAGAAGAAGATGCCACAAGTTTATAAGTTCAACGGAGCAAATTTTCTAAATACTTAAATCGTTACATATTTTCGACGGATATTTGACCCAGCTTAGAGGCATTTTCAGGGGATGACTTCTTAATGAAAGTTGTATATCTTCACATAAGCTTTCCAACGCACTTTGAATTACGTCAATTGGAGGTCTACAACTCAAGTTATAGTCAATTGACTAATCAATTCGGATTAGTAGAAATCCCGTAAAAGACTCGACATACGAATGGCTCATCAAAACGACATTTTCTGAAGAAGTTTCCTTAATAAAAGTTGTATATCTTCAAGAAAGATTTCCAATGGATTTTGAATCAAGTCAATCGGACTTCTACAACTCAAATGGTGGTCAAGTGGCTAATTGATTCAATTTCGTAAAAAATCCCGCAAAACGTTCGGAGTATGAATTTGCTTATCAAGACGGCGTTTTCTGGAGAAGAGTCCTTCATGAAAGTTGAAGAGTTTTCCGAGATCTTAATTTTGACGTTTGAATCATAATTTTTGGAGGTCTACAACTCAAGTTATGAATTTTAGAAGTTTAATATATAATTATATATAATTATATATACATACGCACATGGGTTCACATGCGAGGAAATGATTGTAATCATCACCACCGGATCGATCCGGCACCAATCCGGATCGATCCGACCCCTCAACATTTGCCTATATATACAGAGCAAATGGGATGAAAACCTTTGCCCCTTTCTTTCTCCCTCTTTTCTGCTTCTTCTCGTCCATCCTCTTCTTCTTCTTTTTATTTTTTTTTGTAGATCATATATATATATATATCTTTATATATATACACACACATCACACATATATATATATATATATATATGTCTATATATGTATATATATGTTAGATCTTTTTCATCTCTTTTCTCTTTTTATTTTCTTTTCGGACCCGTATATACATATATATGTCTACGTATGTATGTATATATGTTTTTCACATATATAAATAAAATGGTTATAGTATCGTTGTAATGGCGGAATAATTATCGAAGATTGTTGATTTCGAAGCTTTGGCATGTTAGATCCGGTGGAAACGACCCCGATTCGATAGTCATAACCGGTAATATATTCTAAAATTGTTATGTTTATTATTTCTATTTCTATTTATATATGATATTAAACTAAAAATATATCTAGCCAAGATATGAATCAATTAGTTAATCTTTTGGTAAAATGAATGATCGACTCGTAATAATGATTAAAATCAATTATGATGAATCTCTTTCTTTCTCGCGCTTAATGAAACGTTAAAATTGAAAGACCGGAGGTAAAATTGGCGAGTGAAAGCGTGACAACGGAACCCGCTTCCTACCCCGGCGATTTGTCTTGGGAAAGATAAATTTTATTGAAATTTGTACTCGAGATCGTAATAATGTTAAATCATCGCTTTAATTGAAACTTAAACCGGAAAGTTGAATCGTCCGGCTTTGACAACCGGAGCCTTTTAAATAAAATTGACCGCTTGACGAACGGAATGACTCCTTTTATCTAAAGGTAGATTTGTACTGGGACCTGCTCGTAAAAACCGTAATGATTGTGGACCTTGGACTGATGCAATGGACATATGACAATTTCATACGCTCGTGTGAGGAGGAGTTGTCTAGCTTAGGAGTACACCGTTTCATTTATAATTGACCTCCTTGAAGCAAGGAAAAGATCTGTCTCATTTATTAACTAAAAAGATATATTGATTCAGTGACATAATTCTTGGCTAGATCCAAAAATATATCTATATATTATATTAGTATTTATTTGTTTTATTTTCTGTTTTACTAACATCTAACTCTAACATTACTAACTAATCTAACTGATCTAACATAATCTAACCCGAGGAAACTGATAAAACTGCGACTTAGATCGAGTTAATAATAGCTTCTTGGTGTTTAACCCCACTTAAAAGAGTTACCATGTTTTCCCTGAGGAATACGACCTGACTCACCGCACTAGCACTACAATTTGACCCGGTACAATCGCCGGTTAGGATCTCAGATAGCCTAGGTAATGTCCGTCAGCTTTCTGACGCCGTTTCCAAGGTTAGGTTTAGGTCTGTCAATATGATGCTACAGATCAATTACTATCTAGTTGGTTACTAAGCTCTATCACAGAGCAAGTGATTGTTGAAATTATGGGTTGTGAAACATCACATCAGATTTGGTCTACTCTTGAGGTTTTGTTTAACAATCAGTCTGAGGCTAGGATGTTGGAATATAAGAATGCTTTAACCAGGTCTGATAAAGGTTCAAAGAGTATGAGTGATTATCTTGCTCAGATGAAGTCATATAGTGATGGACTTGCAGCAGCAGGCTATCCAATATCCAAATCTGAGTTGATCTTAGTTGCTCTATGAGGTTTGGATAAAGACTATGAAGCTGTTATAGTTAACATAACTTCCAGAATTGGTTCCCTTACATGGCCTGAGGTCCAATCTCAACTCCTGACCCATGAAAGGTTGCTAGCCAGGTTTAATCCCTCTGTACCTACTGGAAACACAACATCACAAGGACCAGCTGCTCACCTTGCTACTTATTCTCAAGGTTCCGGTTACACAGGAGGAAAATCCAACAACAACAATAACAGAGGTAGAGGAAACTCAAGAGGTAGCAGAGGTAGAGGTGGTAGAGGTCAGGGCAGAACTGGCGGTAGGAGTGGCATGACATGCCAACTTTGTGGCAAAAATGGTCATACAGCTCTAGAGTTTTGGCATAGGTTTGAAGAGGATTTTCAAGGACCAATCAACAACAACACTAACACTGGAGCAACAAAACAGATCTTTGCATATGTAGCCACCCCTGGAACTGTCAATGACAATGCATGGTACTTGGACAGTGGAGCTACAAACCATGTAACTGCAGACCTAGGCAACATAAGCATCAAATCGGTTACAATGGTGAGGATACTCTTGTTGTAGGCAATAGTGAAAATTTGACAATAGCACACATTGGGAATATCTTACTGCATACACACACCATATGTCTTCACTTAAAACATGTCCTACATGTTCCTCAAATCACAAAAAATTTGCTTAGTGTTTCTAGACTAATGTCTGATAATCCTTTTATGATTGAGTTTAATGGTTTGTTTTGTGATGTCAAGGACAAACACACAGGGACACTGCTTCTCAGGGGTCAACTTCAGGATGGCCTATATCAGATCAGTCTGCCCCATAGTTCCAACAATCAGACCATCCTTCACTCCAAATCATCTGTTTCAGACTCTACTTGTTTTCTGGTGTCTAGTCAATCTAGTGGATGTAATAAGTTAGAATCTAATGCTGATGTGTGGCACAGGAGATTAGGCCACCCATCTAGCCAAGTTTTAAGTACTGTTTTGAACCTTTGTAATGTCAAATTAAACAACAACTTATCTTTTTGTGAATCTTGCCAATTTGGCAAAGCTCATAATTTATATCATCCTCTGTCTGATTCTCATGCAAAATCTATGTTTGAACTTGTGCATACTGATTTGTGGGGACCTTCTCCTATGCAATCTGTTGAGGGTTATAGTTACTACATTCATTTTATTGATGATCATACTAGACACACCTGGATTTACCCCCTTAAAACTAAGTCAGAAACATTTTCTGCATTCTTACAGTTTAAAGCCCTAATTGAAACTCAATTTTCTGGAAAAATCAAATGCCTGCAGTCTGATTGGGGAGGGGAATATAGACCCCTCCAAGAGTACTTGACTAAGGAGGGAATCAGGTTTAGGCACCCTTGCCTTATGATCATGCCCAACATGGTAGGCGGAAAAAGCATAGCATAGACATATAGTGGAAACAAGGTTAACTCTTATGGCTCAAGCATCTATGCCATCGAGGTATTGGTGGCATGCCTTTCAAGTTTGTTGGCATGCCTTGATTAACTCGCTTTCCTACACTGCTCTACAAAATAGCTCACCCTTTGAAGCCCTTTTTTCACAAAGCACCAAATTATAAACATCTCAAAACTTTTGGTTGTGCTGTGTACCCCAATCTAAGACCTTATCACACACATAAGTTTAAGTTTCACAAGAAAAGATGTGTTAATCTAGGTCTTAGTTCTGCCATCAAGGGTTCAAATGTCTTGATAATAGTGGAAGGATTTACATATCTAATAATGTGGTGTTTGATGAGACCTTGTTTCCTTTTGCTCATGGTTTTATTCAAGGCCCTCCAGGAAGTTGTCATAGATTCCCTTGCTATCCTTCCTTTTAACTCTTTCATCCACTCAGGAAGAGGGGCACACTGATATCCTGAGGATGACAACTGAAAATGCAAATGCACACAATCATTCAGTTGCACACAGCCAGGTATCTCCTATTTCTTCTTCTGTTTCCATTACACCCTGCATGTCACCAAGTAAAACACCAAGTCCTACAGATATGTCACCAGTCTCCACTATGAATGGTCACTCACCAGTTACTCAAGATCACAGTACACATGATCAGACAAGCCCTGTGACTGATCACACTGATGCACCTGAGTCACCTGCATCACCACCACCACCACTTGTAAAGCAACACCCTATGCAAACCAGGTCTAAAAGTGGGATATTCAAACCAAAAGTGTACTCAGCAGCCGTTGCTCGTGCTCACTCCTTTCCCACAGAACCAAATAATGTGACTGAAGCATTGGATCATACTGAGTGGAGACATGCCATGAATGAAGAGTTTAGGGCCCTTAAGCAAAATGAGACTTGGTAATTGGTGCCTTTACCAGTAGGGAAGTCTGTAGTTGGAAATAGATGGATTTACAAAGTGAAGTTGAAGCCTGATGGAACAGTCCTGAAATACAAGGCAAGGTTGGTTGCAAAGGGGTACAGTCAGCACTATGGAGTGGACTACACTGAAACTTTCAGTCCTATGGCAAAATCTTCCACCATAAGAGTCATACTTACTCTTGATGTTTCTTTCAACTGGCCAGTGAATCAGATTGACATAAATAATGCTTTCCTTAATGGACCACTACAGGAGCATGTGTACATGGATCAACCAGAAGGTTTTATTGATACAACAAAGCCTCAGTATGTGTGTAAGTTGAAAAAGACACTCTATGGCTTTAAAGAGGCCCTAAGGGCCTGGTTTGATGCTTTGAGGACACAAATGTTGCAGTGGGGTTTCACTCAGTCTGTATCAGACACATCTTTGTTTATGTTCAGTTTGAAGAATCAAGTCCTTTTTTCTTTTGGTGTATGTTGATGACATACTTGTGATGTGGAATTCCTCATCCTTGATCCAAGTTCATCGATTGTTGGATTCAAGATTCTTTCTCAAAGATTTAGGACAGAGTCACACTTCTTAGGGATGCAGGTATCCAGAGACTCTACTGGACTGTACCTGAACCACTCCTACTATGCTTCACAGCTGCTGAAAAGAATGAATATGCAGTATCTTAAGCCATGTCCCACACCTATGGTGCCTGGAAATCATCTTGCTCTAAAACAAGGTGAACCTCTTGCTAACCCCAGTCTTTACAGAAGTGCTATAGGTGCATTGTAGTACTTAACATCTACCAGACCAGACATTGCATATACTGTGAATGTTTTGAGTCAATACATGCAAGATCCGTTAACTAGCCACCGGCATGCCTTGAAGAGACTTCTGAGATATGTTCAAGGGACACTGAATCATGGTCTGCATTTTATTCCCAGCAATGACCTGAAGCTACACCTACATGGGTTCACTGATGCAAATTGGGCAGCTTGCCCTACTGATAGAAGATCAACAGGGGGTTACTGTGTATACCTTGGGAATTTTTTAATCACTTGGAGCTCTAAGAAACAGTCTATGGTAGCAAGGTCCAGTTGTGCGTCTGAGTATAGGGCTCTGTCTAATTTAGGTGATGAGATTTAGTGGATAGTCCAACTGTTACAAAAAATGAAGTTCAGGTTGCCTTCTGTACCAATACTGTGGTGTGACAATACATGGGCAACTAACTTAGCTCAAAATCCAGTATATCATGCTAGAACAGAGCACATTGAAGTGGATGTTCACTTCATTAGGAACATGGTTCTTGAGAAGAAGATCAAAGTCTGATGCATACCATCCAAAGGAACAAGTTGTCGCTTATATTCACTAAACCTTTGTCTATTTCAGTGTTTGACAAGTTTAAGGGCAAACTCAATCTGGTTGATTCACAGTTTCGTTTGAGAGGGGCTGAAAATAATAATGTCCAAGTGTAAATGTTTGGTAGTGACACTTGGCAGTCTCTTAGATTGACACACTAGATTCTGTTGTATAAGAAAGTGTGTCTAGATTTTATATGTATGATTGCAGTAGCAAAATCTTATCCTAATGAAAAACAATATTATCTTCATCTAAGAGTTTTTCATCCCCTTCAATGGAGATTGCATCTTTCTGTTAATTTTGTTTGTCAAACTATGTATGGATTTTCATTGCGTCACTGTGAGGAAATGCTGCATGCAGGAGTAAAACATCACATTTGCCAAGTAATATTGACTAGTAATTTTGGTACTCAATCGGCATCTTAATTTGTGGGATACGACATTGACACGCCCTAAAATCATAATACAACTCTACCTACTACCCTTTGCTAGTAAATTAAAGTTTGTGTTATAGCCTTAATTAGCTTAGCCACGATTGCAATTATCATAAACCAATATATGGAAATAAACAATCATGCTGTAAAACTTGTGTTTCCTGCAAGTTATGGTAGTGCGCATTGAAGGTGACACCTTAATTATAACCCTAGCACTACCCTTATGTCTACTAGTTAATGGAAAAATCTAGAGCCTGGGAGATCAGCATTCTTCCAATATATATGTTTCTTGTCAATGGATGAAAAAGAAAAGAAGTCGATTGAGCTCCTATTCGGATTGAAGATTTCTTCCATGATCAGGTGGCTGGAGTGCAGGAGATAGATGAACTGAAGAGACATATTGCAGAGGTTAAAGTGGCCAAGAAAAGAAAGGAACAAGAGCATGTGATCTATGCTATTCAATTTCTGAATTTACAGGGATCTTTAAGGTCCGAATAATAACGATAGGGGGTGGGTTTTGACCAAGCACTTAGCTTTAAAATCTCTCCTCGAAGCTTATCTCAACCATAGTTATCAGACCCGGAAAAGTCACTGGGTCACCGGGTCACTGGTTCAACCGTTGGGTCACTGATTCAACCGGAAAATTTTATATAGTAGTAAATTATATATAATATCATTAATTTTTATTTTTTTAAATAATTCATATTCAATTAAATAATGATATGAAACTATCTCATCTTATGAGCTACCATTTGGAAACTCAAAGTATTGTTTATCTAATTATCATAAGAAAATACAAGGGTTAAATATATCATCGACTCTTAAATACTTTATTGATACATGTAACTTTAGATTATTTGAATGTTGATGTGCTTATTGTTAATATTAGATTAGAAAAACTAAATGTATTGTTTGTTGGAAAGTATGACTTAAATTCTTTAGCAAAACGTTAAGTAAAATGTTGCAAGAAATTTATAAGTTTTTTAAGTAAAAATGTGATTTTGATGTAATATATATATATATATATATATATATATATATATATAGCAAATAATAAGTGCATATAAATATTAAATAATTATTTGCCTCATATCGGAGAGATTTGAGTATTTTTACGGCATAAAACCAATTCTATACCTTTTTCATATTTTTTTTTCATTAAATTTACTTGACCCACTGGTTCAACCAGTGCCCACCAGGTCACCAGGTCACCGGTTGAACCGCCGGGTTTACAGGGTTTGAGTCGGTCGCTTGTTTAAACAGGATGATGCTTGAACCGTCCCGGTTCCTTGACCGGGTCACCGGATCGAACGGTTAAACCGCCAGGCCGGGCCTGGTTTGATAACTATGATCTCAACAGATAAGTAGTGCTATTATTCTAATCCTCAATGTACGTATGAGGTTAGATCAAAGATCACAAGTGGTTAAATGTGGATTAGATTATAGTAT
Source organism: Gentiana macrophylla (assembly GCA_026214975.1). Lineage (NCBI taxonomy): Eukaryota > Viridiplantae > Streptophyta > Magnoliopsida > Gentianales > Gentianaceae > Gentiana > Gentiana macrophylla. Next base: position 4,050,007 of record CM047811.1, on the reverse strand, counting down.
AACACTTGTTAGATCTTTATTCAACTCGATACAAGTGTAGAATGACATGAATCAAATTGATCAGATCAGATAAGCAATGCAAAGATAGTTTGATTAGAATGCAGATACTGTGTGCTAGTTCTAGTGAAATTATGATGTAAATACACTTTGATCATGATAGATAGCAGTAAGTAAACATTAAAAGAAATCAATCAAAGAAATGTAAAGTGCAGAATATGGAGAACTTAGAGATTTAGACATGTTTCAACAATTTTGTATGAAAAACCAATCTTGCAATCAACCATGTACCAAGTTTTGTCTCCATTTAATGGGATATTTTTTATTCAGACGGCAATGTTACAAATAGAGAGTTTACACCTCAAAGCAATTCACCAATCTAGAGTTGTATTTCCAAGAGAGTGTCAGAATTCACTCACACAATTACACAAGTACAATGGATGAAACTAGTCTCACAATTCGATTCCAAAGAAATATTGTGTATATAATGAATTGATATTACACCTCTTGATTAATCACAACTTACTTGTGATACTTTGATTGTTCTTCTAAAACAACAAAATGTTGAAGACTAAAAGAATGAGTCTCAAACCAGCTTTGCAACAAGCTACAAGCAGACAATGCACGAGAAAAATAGTATATCAACGATGTCTCAAATCAAAACCTAGGATAAAGAGTGTAAGCCAAATTTAGAGTTTAGAGAATATGGAACAAATCCTTAGTTCTCCAATCTCATATGAGCCCCATTTTATAGGTAAGATATCAAAGAACAACCCCAATTAGGAAGTAACCATATGCTTCAAATTGTGGATCGAAATTTCGATCGCTTAAAGCCTAGAAAATTTCTTCTCTTCTTCATCTCTTTTAAAGTTATTTGAGTAGAATTTTAAGCTCTTAGTGGATCACCGATCTGTTGGAGAAGAGATAAGGAAAGCCAAGCAAATGAATCATTGAACATATGCATATGTGAAAACTTTTTGCACATTTGTGTCCCTTAGATCAAACCATGATCTTATGGCTCTCTATGAGTCATTGTGGCTGATTTATTTAAGGCCTTGTACCTCAATTAATGATACATAATGTATCAAACTCATATCATATGAAGGCATCTTGATCAAATTGTATGATATAAAATCTTGATAATTTTTTTTATGTTTTCATGATTTGTGTCTTTGATCTTGATACGTAGCTTGATAATATATTGTAATACACTCGTATAATACAAGTATTAGATCAATAAATCTTTGTGGCTTGTACGGTAAGTGATACAATTAAATTGGTATTAGTACATGATAAATCATACAAATACAGTATCAATAGTGAGAGGGTTTTAACCTTTAATGAGGGGAAACACTCTTTTGATGACATGAAACAAAATATCATATAAGATTAAAGCTTAAAGGTCGTAGATGACTGTTTTTAATCTAAAATGGGAAAAAAGGACAGAAAAAAAGATAGTGGTTGAGAAAGACAAAAGCAGCGTGCATTCTTACATGGTACTACATGTTACTTGTAGCAACATGTAGTAACACATGTAAGAATAAAGTGTTTTTGTCCTTCTCAACCACTATCTTTTTCCTTGTCCCTTTTCCCATTTTGTATCTTATTTTGTCCTTTTGCCCCGCACTCCTAAGATTAAACCCTAAGACATAGAATTGATATGCAATTCAACCCAATGTCAAAGTACCTCATTACCGGTTGTTTTATCTTTGAAACGCTTCAAACAACACATCATTAAATCGGGAGTGGTTTAAAAGGACAAAAGAGGGGAAAATAGGAATCGTGACAATGGAAATTTAAATTGGGTGATAAGGACAAATCCACTGCTCATAACCCCAAATCTATCTGCTTGTCGCAGCGAGTGAACTGATCTCAAATCTAATGTTCACTATCACAAAGGGAATAAGGACGTGTCCTTTTACCAAAATAAAATTTCACCGTCCTTTTCCATATTTCTATATTCAAATTGTCCTTTTTAACAATAAACCCCATTAAATCATGGGTATTGAGAATCGATACTCAACATGAATGATCAACTTGAATATAAAAAGTAGAGGAAACACTCGAAATGGTTGCGTGTAAGTTAGCCCGGAGATGAATGAGGAAGAGAAGAATTTTGCAAATAATTTACGGAACCGAAATGGAAAAGGAAACACATGTATTGTCGGTGAATCTTTGTGATGAGTTATTCCATTGGAGTGTAGGAATGATGTAAACAACTCCAATGCTGAAGGGAATCCATCATTGCTAAGCTAAATATCGTTACAATCTTTATATGTTTGAGCATTTTATTCGACAAACAATTTAAGAAGACTTTGAAATTGTTTTACAATAGAGTGAATGAAATTGCTCAACCAATCGATTTTGATGGTAAGTTTGTGAGGCCTCAATGTGGGTTCCTACGAGTTCGCCTGCAGGTGAGCATTCTCGAGTAGGGGTGGAGTTGATGTAGGACACTTAAATTAGATAATAGTTTTTACTCGGTATTAAATTAAGTAGATAGTCATATGAGTCTTCCAAGTGTAGATTTTATCTAAATGGACTTTTTAGCATATAAAATTTCAAGTTCCTTAGTTGTTAGGTCATTATGTAATAATTATTCCTCTTTTATGAATGAAGCTTGGATTCAGCTATTGTTTATCCTTTTTTACGGTATAAATTTTCTACACCACACAAGTACATGCTTCTTGGTTTGAAGTTTCTTTTCCCTTCCTTTTTGCTATTAAATAAACCCACTAAAGATTAATTAAATAAGAGGATGCATAAATAAAGCAATTTGATGACGATGGTCATGACTGCTATAATGGCCGAAAGGATCGTCAAAATTGGCGACGAAGGCTTAGACTTTAAGATATTGGTGACGAAGGCTTATCTTTGTTGTAACGCAAGAAAAGAATCGACAAGAGCAACTTTTGGCCATTAACAACAAAGGCCTAAGTCGCTATAACAAGCGAAAGTGTCAACGACGGAAGGAGTTTACGTTGTCATTTTTAGGAAGTGGCTCCATTCTTGACTCGTGGGAATTGCTCATATAGCCTTTTTTTTACTTGTCATTGTCTATTTAGTCCTTGACTAAACATGTATTTAAAAACAAAAGGAAAAACCTTATTTTCCTGTGTTCCCAAATTGCCCCAACCTCCATCACCCCAAAATCCCCAAAATTCACCCGACACTTAGCCAAATTCTCCATCTTCTTCTTCCTATCAACACACACATAACACACAAAACCTTGTTTTCCGATTCTTCCCAAACTTTGCTCTCGTTGTCATCGTCTTTTTCTTAAAATCGCTTACCTAGCTCCAATTTCTCGAGTATTTATGCTCTTCTTATCATCCACACGATTTGAATCGAATTTTCGGATGGAGGATCTTCAAGAAATGCAATTTTCAGAGGAGGATCTTCAAGAAACGTAATTTTCGGAGGAGGATCTCAATATTGAATTGATTGGTAAGTAATAAATAATTTGTTGTCTTTAATCGATTTAAGTGTGTTTGTGTCTTTAATCGATTTAAGTGCGTTTAGTGTAATGGGTTGTTTGATTTATAGTTTATGATGAATTTGATTGTGAAATCAGACTGTGTAGCTCTGCTTTAATTTGTGGTATATTGAATTAAGTGTGTTTATGATAATGCATGTAGATTAATTGACAAATGGGTTGAATTGTGAAATGGGTTATTTTATTTGGAGTTTATGATGAATTTGAATGTGATTGGTCTGGTTTAATCTGTGGTATAATGAATTGTTTGTTAGATTTTGTATGTGAAATGGATTAGTCGTTGGTATATTCTTCTTGTTTGATCTAATGGTTTTTTTGTATCGTAGTAAAACATGAAGCTCAAATATGAACTAACATCGGAAGACAGGACCAAAAAGTGTCATATATTCAATAGAAGTTCCATCGATAAAGCCTAGCATGTGTTTGAAAAGTTAGACGCTAAACACAAAAAACTGTTTAAAGCTTCATGTTTCGGTAATTTACTTGAAATTCGTGAAATTATATTGAATCAACTTGTTCATCAGTTTGTGATGAGGGTGGCAAAGGCTGAAAGGGAGGACGAAATTTGGTTTGTTGTTGGATAAAAACAACTAAGATTTGGTTTAAAAGAGTTTACGCTTGTTTCGGGACTGAATGTTGGCGAGGCTGGCTTTGGTGATCAACAAAAAGTAAAATCTAGTCCGATTGTTACAACTTATTTGAAGAAAAAGACATCAATAATGAGAAAGGATCTGCTCGACATGTTTGATCGAGCATGCATTAAGAATGAAACTGATCGATACAAACTGGGATTGTTGGTTGTTTTGGCTTATGTTGTGTTGGGTTGTGAGGAGAATTTACAGTTGGATAGGTGGTGGTTTGATTTGGTGGAGGATCTGAATGCATTCAACAAGTTTCCATGGGGGAGCTTGTCTTATAAAAGCACCATTCATGTATTCAATTGGGACTAAGTTATTGGTTCAAAAAGGATGTGATCAAGTATGCATTGTATGGATTCCCGCATGCTTTCATGGTATGTATTCGAATATCAACATTGTTGTAATTCGGAATTCTTATATAAATGTTGAATAAATTTTGTAAATGTTATGATATGTAGGTATGTGCAGTTGAAGCCATCCCGTATTTACAGAAAAAAATGGATCCTTGTTAACACAAGAGGTCTTCCAAGAATGGTGAAATGGGAAGTGACAAAGAGGGCGAGCTCTACGAAAGTTGAAGCTCTTTTGCAGTTGTAACAGGTTTGATTAGATATGTTTTTAGGTGTACTTAAATTCTGTTGTGGTTATTATGATGTTTTAATTCATATTTATGAAACGAATTCAATGTAGATAAAAGTTCTACCAAAGCTTGTTCCAAGTGTAGCTAAAACACGTAAACCATATTACGTCGCATTAACGAAACACAACGGTTATTGTACCGACCACGGGGAGGATGATACGGAGGACAACGTGGAGGCAGTTTCTCCCACGCAAGAAAGGCCTCAACCCGATATTGCTTTGAAAAGGAAGGTGGAAGTTTTGGAGAAGATGGTGGATGCTTTGCAAAAGAAGGTTGATTTGATGGCGGGTAATTTAGTTTGTGAAAAATGCAAAAATGTCATGAATCCTTCTAGTGACATGGTTGGAGGTCATGAAAAGGAGGAATCAAGAAAAAATGAGGAGGACATGATGGCGGATGATGGATGTGATGAGGAGGAATAATTTGAATCAAATGAGTCCGATATGATGGCGGAGGGCTCGAATGAAAAAGTGCATTGGAGCCTATAATGGCGTTGCATACTTCTGTGATGGCGGAGGTTGGATGTGATGAAGAGGAACAATGTGAATCAAAGGAGTCCGGCATGATGGCGGAGGATATGAAGGAAAAAGTGCAAGGAAGGTACATTTTTAAAGTTCATAATGTTTTCTTCTTTTTTATATACTAGTAATTAATGAAAAAAGCATGAACATTTGAACTGTGAATACTGTGTTTTGACTCGGTTTCCCTAGTAGACTCGACAACCGAGGATAAGACGGTGATTACGGTGGAAGATGAAGATGAAGAACCAGAAGGTACTTTTTAAAAAAAATATTAACATAATTTCGATTTATTATGTTAATGAGTAGTAATCTTAACTAACTACTAGTTTATTTAGAGGAATGATTGCCCTTGTTGGTATGGCATGGATCACGTATGGTGCGGAAAATGGAACATGTTGAAGCGAAGCCTCCTATTCGTCCCTTGAAAAGAAGGAAACTTAATGTTGATGTTTACGATCCGTACGGAAGCGGATCCCGCTTGATGGAGTGCTATGAAAAGTGGCTAGTTGAAGTTGGAGATGGCAGGTACGCCCAATTTTTGTTCCTTCAAATAAAACTTTAAGTCCTTTGTTCATTTTATAATAATTTTAATTTTGTAATCCAAACTTTTTTACAACGGTTTGGTTGTGCGGTTGGTTGATTACGAACTTCCATTTTGTTCTTTGAAAGTCGTTGTTGATGGTGGTGGAGCATTGCCAAGCTTTGTAAGCCTCGCTTTATTTTTAAAGTTGCGGCAAGATATTAAAGTATGTGCTTTTAGGGTTTGGGTTTAGTGATATATAAATTCCGGAATGCAGATTTTGGATAGTGCGTTGTGCGAGATCCGGAGACGCAGCGATGCACACCCGGCATTGTTTGAATAAGATGCCTATGTTCTTGATAGCCGTTTTGCATATTTTGTGAAAGTTGCCTTCAATGACTACGTGGAAGGGAAGAAAGGGATAAAGAGAACAAGGGATGACAAAAGTAAACTGTCGAATGTTGAAACAATTCCTAAAAAGTTACATAAAACATTGTTGAACTATGTGCATGGAAAAGCTCCACATGTAAGCAAACCGTGGTCTATTTGCCGATATTTTTATGATCAATTGTTGACGCATTTCATTGATTTGTATTGATGATTGATATCGACGAGCGGAAGATATATATGTATGATAGCCTCCCGGGGCATGTTAAAAAGACAGTCTTAGATGGTTGGTTGGAGCCACTTCAAGTCGGAATACCGTACATGTTAAAGAACTTTGTAGTGGGTTATGAGAAGTACAGTTAAAAGAAGTTCTCGGTTGAGAAAGTGACAGGCCTGCATGTTCAAGGAAATGGGTAAGTTTGATTTCATATATTCAAAGTGTAAATACATTTCTTAAAAATAGTTTGTTAATCTCGAAGTCAAATCAAGCCTCAAAATCAAATCAAATCAATACAATAAGATATCAAAATCAAATCTAAAACTGTTTGATAACTTAATCCATCTGAAATCTGAAATGTTTAATTTTGACATTTTGTTTTACAACTTTTTAATTATATATATATATATATATATATATATATATATATATATATATATATATATATATATATATATATATATATATATATATCTATGATGCATACGAAACATACATTTTTTTTTGGAAAAACGAAGCATACATATTTCTATACAAAAGTTTATCATCTAAAATGTTAAACGTATACACATATATTCATATAGTATTTTTTTTTTTTTTTGAATAATTCATATAGTAAAATGGTATATAAATTATCACAACATTGTCAAGCATAACACCATTATGTTGCAATAAAAAAAAACAAAAATAAATAACGTCACAGCATTTTGTAATATAAAAAAAAATAAAGTCACAGCATTATCCCTTTCAAAAAAAAAAAAAAAAAAAAAAAAAAAAAAAAAAAAAAAAAAAAAGCATTATCAGGTATAACCCTTTTTTTTAGGAAATCATTTTGCACTTTCAAAACCGCCTCATTTCAGCGTTAAGCTAGATTCCCACGTCTGAAAATTATGTATTGGAATTGAATGGCAATTCAGATCATCTTATTTTGTTAAGTGATATTCTAAAATGTTACCAAACACTCTAAAAATAACTACCACTTAATATATTAAGAATAAGTGCTGAATAAAATTAACAAACAGGCCCTTAGTTTTTAAGACGATGTTGGTTTAACTTATTTGAATATTTTGTAGGGTTGATTGTGGCATGTTCGCCATTAAATGGATTGAGTTCTTGACAGGGAGACAAGATGTGCGATCTCTTCAGGTTGAATACATGCCGATGTGGAGAAAGAAGCTAGTTATGAATTGTCAGCATGGCGCTTTGAGCCATAAACATTTTAAGCCGTTTAATATTTTATAATGCTTTGTACTACTTTTTAACATTAAATGCTTTCTGCAATTTAACATTTCTACATGTTTAACATGTTATGATGTTTAAGCTTGTTACAGTATAAGATATTGAATGGAATGTATGATGCAATCACAATTTCCTCACAAGTTTAAGCTTGTTACAAACATCATTAATAAAATTCGATGATGTTTGTGGGAAAAAAATTATTAATAGAGTTTAATATTATATAAAAGGCTTTTAAATGAGATAATAATTAAAATAAATACAAAGACTTTTAAATGAATAATGATACAAATACTGCATGACATCACAAGTTTAAGTTTGTTACAGCACATCATTAATAAAATTCATGATGTTTGTGGGAAAAATTATTAATAGACTTTTATAGGAGGAGATAATTAAATTAAAAAACTAAAAGTTGGTGGTTATATTTAAATGAGATAATAATTAAAATAAATACAAATTAAAAAACTAAAAGTGGGTGGTTATATGTCATTATTAAGAATTTAAAGCGTTGTGTTTAATAAAGAGGCATGTGAAGAGGTTATTTGAAGAATGAAGCGGCATGTGAACAACACAAGTTTCAAAGGATAATTCAAAACCTTTGTAAATTAGTATTATTTTAAAGCATTCATGAAAAGATAAAGAATGCATCACAAGTTTAAGCTTGTTACAAACATCATTAATAATATTCGATGATTTTCTTGGAGAAAAATTCTTAACAGATCGACTTTTAATATATAAAATACTTTGAATTGATTAGATAATAATTAAAATAAATATAAATACTTTTAACCGATGAGATAATAAAATAAAATAAATACAAGTTGGTGGTTATCATATAATGAAGGATTAAAATGAAAAGATGCATCCAAAAATGATAGTAGTAAATGTTATAATTATCCTTTACAAGTACATTTACAAAATCTTTCAAATTCCCCTGAATTAAATTAAAATAAAGAGTCGCATGTGAACAACCTATTTAACGGAGGAGTTTAAAACCCTTGTTTATTTTTTTGAAAAGGAAAACCCTTGTTACAAAAGACAATTCCAAAAAAAAACCCTATTTTTTCAAGCATTGATAAAATGAAAATTAATATGAATGGGAGGAGTTTTTCATTGAAATGCCTTTTGAGATCCTTTGTCATTGAAAATTGCACTTAATAATAATTAATTGATGCATTTATGACACAAATATAGAAAATATTTAATAATTGCACTTAATAATAATTAATTGATGCATTTATGACACGTATATAGAAAATATTTAATTAATTATAGGGGAATTTGGTTATTATTACCTTTGTTGGTTTCTTTGCTAGTTTTCATTACAAGTTTAAGATTGTTAAATAGTTACTGCATGAGAAAAGAAATGTTACATAATTTTGAAAGGAACATTGAAAAAGATGAACATAAAACTTTCATTAACAATGAGATGAACTTAAAAATAAAAATAAAAACATAAAACTTGCATTAAAAACAAACAAACATGAACATAAAATAAAAATAAAAGTTCATAAACAAGAAATAGTAACAAATAATTGGTAGGTGGATATCGGGTTTTTATGCACCATAACTTTTCTTTGAAATTAGACAGGGTTCAATCTTTTGCCCTGACGCCTTGTGTTGCAAATCTTGACAAGTTCATTTATCTTGCTCTCGTAGATCTCCATTTGTTCTTTGACATTAGCCAACTCCAAATCCCTTGACTCTATTTCCTCAAACAACTTCATGTTGATCATTTCCATTTGATTCGAAAGATCGGGTTAGGTTTAACATGTCTTTTCTTTGTTCATTCAATTGATGCTTCAATTCCTTCATTGTTGGGTGATTTCGTTTCCTTCCATCTTTTTCTTCAATTAGTTTCTCGATTAAATTATAATCTTGGCAAATATGTGTATCATCATATCTACATATATATATATATATATGGGAATAAAGAGCTATATGGGGAATGAAGGGTTGTGTCATTCTAGTTGAATGGATGTATGCTCCAATATTTTTTGGTGGTTATCATTTTATTTTTAATTTTGTACAAACCATTGTTTTTTTGGTTAAGAATAAAACCCTTGTTATCCAAACGTCACAGATATCCACATTTAAAGGGTTTTGAATCGGTTAAAAATTATAATAAATTGAAGAAAAACATACCAAACGTCGGCTATATCCGAACCCCTTTGCAAAGGTGTACATAAACCATCTATAAATACCACATTTTCCCATTGTAAAATTACAATAAAATTATACAGAATACAAGCAAAGTAAAAGCAAAATCATGGAAGCAATTAGAATCGATTGACGCCCGAGATGTGAGATGCATTATGAGGTTGACTCAAGTAGTAGAAAGCTTGATGAAGAGATTGAAGCCAGAGATTGTGAGATTGCTTATTTGAAAGATAACATTGAAGAATACAAGAAGATGATCAATATTCTTGTGAACCTTTTCAAGATGATTCAAAGAGAAAGTGAATCCCTAAAGATTTCAGAGATACCGGAATATTGACGCATTCTTATTTGTTTTTTTGAAGTTTAATTTTTGTGTTTTTGAAGTTTATGTTTTGATTTTTCTAAGTTTAATTTTTGTTTTTTTTTAAGTTTATGTTATCTGTTTTTGTTATGAACGATGTAATCCAAAATGAGTGTGATATTTGTTTTTGTTATCTGTTTTTATGAACGATGTTTTGTATGATATTTGTTTTTATTTATAAATGATGAATATATTATAAATCAATGGTAGGTATGTTTTAATCTTGATCACAAGCTTAACCTTGGTACATTATTAAGTATTTTGAATCGCATTATGTTCACAGTATATTACAATAAAAGAAAATTATTTTCCCAGAATAAGTATATTACAATAAATAAAAAGTTTTTTCTATGATTCCCAGAATAAATATCTAGTATATCCCATGTTTTATGTATCTAGTATGTTAAGAAAATACTACATCCGTCAAAATATAAGTCTGTTTGGCATTTTCGATTTGTCCCAAAATTTAAGTCATAAATGAATATATATTACAATAAATACATTATTTCCTATGATTTCATAATTAAATAATATTATAACGTTCCATTCATTTTTTTTATTTTTTTTGAAGAAACCATTCATTGTTTGATACTGTATAATATATACATTATATAAAAAAAAAAGTTTGCAAAAAAAATTTCAATGAATCAATGAAAACTCGATGGAAAAAGATGAAGGAATCAATTCCATTCCAAAAAGAAGAAAACAAAGAGGTATACGCATGGGATTCTGAAAAGGTACAGATTTGATTGGTTTGGCAGGGGGGACAGGGGCAGGGGAATGTCGGCTGACCGTGCATGTGATGCATCGTTGACCGTGCCGCCTCAATCTCAATAATTTCCTAAGGGAAAAAAGGACCGTAACCTCTTTGAAGGATTCGGATGATTTAATGGGGGGAGGGGGCGAAATAATTACTTTTTATTTTTATTTTTTATTTTTAGATACACTACTATAGCAAACCCGAGATAACATTTAGTAATCCGTAACGAGTGTGATAAACACGATACACCTACATTAACCCGAGATAACATTTGTTATTCCGTAACGAGTGTGATAAACACGATACCCCTACATTAACCCGACATTTGGTATTCCGTAACGAGTGTGATAAACACGATACCCCTGCATTAACCCGAGATAACATCAGGTAATCCAAAACGAGTGTGATAAACACGATACCCCTACATTAACCCGAGATAACATTTGGTATTCCGTAACGAGTGTGATAAACACGATACCCCTACATTAACCCTAGATAACGTTTGGTAATCTGTAACGAGTGTGATAAACACGATACCCCTGCATTAACCCGAGATGACATCAGGTATGCATTAACCCGAGATAACATCAGGTAATCCAAAATGAGTGTGATAAACACGATACCCCTGCATTAACCCGAGATGACAAGGGCCACCTCACTATATAAAGGTTCACTTGCAAACATAACACAAGCACTTCTCATATCATTCATACAAACATAATACAAACACTTTTCACCTCAAAAAATGCCACGACGCACTCCAACATCGCTTACTCCCATTCACTAACCACATAAACCATTTTCATGACTATGAGAGAAATCGGTATCACATAGTCGATGATGTGTTCAACGACGTACACCCTAATCGCTTTGAGAACTTGGGGTGGCAAAAATGTTCGTGGTTAACCGGGAGATGCGCACATCCATCCGTAAGAACAATTATTGCTCAGAATGGGTCAAGCCCCATAGAAATGAGACGCATTCATCGCCGCTTGGCCAATCAAGGCTGGAAAAGGTTAGCTCAACACCCTGTTCGTGTCAATGTTGGCATGGTACGTGAATTTTATTGTAGTGCTTCTTCAATGCCTGATAACTGTTACGCAATTGTACGTGGAGTCCGCTTGGATTACAGTCGTACTTTTCTTAACAACTATCTTTGTTTACCTATTGCTTCTTCTATGCCTATTGATGTTGAGTACGTTGACGAGACTCGTGCTCTGGAAGCTTCCGTGCATTGCGTTTGCCCGGGTGCAGTTTGGTTTCGAAATGATGATTACAACGAGCTCGCTTTGCCGTTTAGCCGTATGGCCGGTGAAAGTGAATATTGATGTCGTTTTGTCCAGCTTTAGGTTATTGCCACCTCGTCATTCGTGACACCGCCTCAAAGACAACAACTTCTCCTCATTCATACTATCATGACTAATACACCTATTGATGTTGCTGACATAATGTTTGTGAAATTAGAAGAGTGACCGAGAGTACACGTGAAGTCGGACTTCCTTACGGGACATTCATCACCGCCATAGCAGAGGAAAGTCGTGTGTAGTTTTATATGATCATGAGATTATCGAAGCATGAATCATAATGTATTAACGAACTTGTTTTATTGTAATATCGTTTATTGTAATATATTTGGTAATTTCTTTTATTTCATGTGGTTATTGTTTATTGTAAAATATTTTATTTTAATCGCTTATTGTAAGATATGTTTTTTAATTTGTTTGGTAATATGTTATGTTTTCTTATTGTAATGCAATAATAATGCGTGATATATAATGTTATTATATATTTCATTGTTACTTTGTTGTAATAATTATTACTTATTTCACTATATACATATGTATTGTTGTTATATAAAAAGATATGTACGGTATTGTTGCTTACCACCCAAATCTCGCTTGTTTCCTCCAAAATTTCCCCAATTCATTACCCTAATTTTCGCTTCCGCTACCTTTTCCCCAAAATTCGAATTTTCTTTCAAATTTCAAAAGAATTGACGGCAAATGAGTAATTAGAGCATAGGAACTCCTCTCTCATCCTCCATTCATCCAATTTTCTTGTTTTGTCCCCTTCCACCGCTGCCACATTCTCCCCTTCTCTCCCCAAGAACCCTAAATTACCTTATCCCATCCATAATCAATCGCTTGGAGCAATGTTTTCAGAATTCGCAGTATTTCAACTGTGTTATTTGTAGTATATATTCTTCCTTAAAAGTTATATTCTTATTTGATTAATTTATGTTTGCGATTACTAAGGGTGTTTCAATTGATTTCGCATAAACAACCCCTGCGTGCTTACTCTTTCACGAATTTGCGTGTATTTGATGTGGTTGTTTTGAAAAGTGATTTCTTTGCTTTGTCTCGCTCGAAAGAACAAATATCTAATCAATGTTGCTACTTTTTATTCGTGAAGAAAAATGTGTTGTAAAGGGAAGATAGTAACCATTTCTTTAGCACAATATTAACTAAAATTATAAGTTTTGAACTTTCAGAACAAACTAGAATCGATTGATTCTTTGTTTGACTAAAATTAACGCTTTGAACTTAACTTTATATTTAGCATATGACTTTCTCGATCAATATTGGTGGAACTTTGATTAAATACTAAGACGATTGTTTGATATTGACATTACCGCTGTTAGAGGAGGATATGGTTGTTATCAGATTGGCTTGTTTAAGTTAGTTTGCTTTATCCATCCCTGCTTTTTTTTCCATGAGCTTATGGGTCGCTATGTTAACAATGTGTGAGCAGATGGTATATGCCATTTTATCTTCTTTTATCTTAGAAGAATAAGTGTGAACATCTTTTCTTTGATTAAATACTAACATCTTTTCTGTTGAGCCTATGACTTATTGTTTTTCAAATAATAAACATTTGAAACTGAATTTGAACTTGGACACGTATCTGAGCTTTATCATCTGAACTTGGACAAATATTTGAGACCGTATTTCATTGACTGTTTGCAATTCCCCCACTTTCTTTAAGACTATGAATCAAAACGAAGCTGGATGTTTAACGATTTCTGGATCTTCTACCAACATAAATGAAGCTCAGCTATTTCATGGGAATATATTTTGCAAGTGTGGCATTCCAGCTAAATTGATGACATTAGGTACAAAGAAGAACCCAAACAGAAAGTTCTTTACTTGCGATTTATACCCGGTATGAATTCTCTTGACTCGATTTTTTTTTTTAATTTTATAATTCCAGCTGCATTGATACAATAATACTCCCTCCGTCCCAATTTAGTTTAAATATTAGTTATGGGACTTGTTTTGGGACATCCATAAAAGGAATAAGTCCCAAACAATTTGGGACGGAGGGAGTAATTTTTTTTTATTCACTGGTTTAATTTCTTATCTTGCAACAGCATGAACTCAGATGTAAATTTTTCCTTTGGCATGATGAATTGTCTTCATATACCGGGACACAAGAACCTGTCAATAACTCCTTGAACCTGGTGCGGAAAGTAGTTGTCAATCAAAAGGAGATTGAATTGTTAAAGAACAAGCCAGAAATGGACGTGGAAAAAATGGAACAAGTTGAGATCAATGTTACCGAGTTAATGAAACGTTTGGAGATCACAAACAAATGGTGAGGAAGGACAAAGATAGATTGATCGTCTCGAGACACTAATTGAGAAGCTTAGGCGTAAGAACGAATCACATTCAATGAAAAAGAAATTATTGACTATTATGGGGGTTGTATTATTATGTATTTTGTATTCCATGTTGGTAATTAACAAACATTGTGTTGTACCAGTTATGGGTTTCCTTAACTATTGATATTTTCACTTTTGCCAGTTTAAAACACAATTTATTTGAAATTGTTAGCAATTATAACTTAACATACTTGAAATTGTTACCACTTACAACAAAACATGCTTAAACTTGTTATTATACCAGTTACAAGACAACATACTTTAACTTGTTATAAAACCAATTACAACACAACATACTTATTAGAATACTTAAAACACAACATACTTCAACTTGTTATAAGACCGCCATAACACAACATACTTAACACAATATACTTTGAGATACGCTAAAAAGAAACATCATCACCACCATCATCTTCACCAATCAATCGCGAACAACTAGTTTTATTATGGCCTGCTTTTCTTGCATTTACCACAATGTATAACCCTTTTCCCGCCTCCGGTAGAATTCTTCTTTTTTTGATGGACGTCCGATAGTCTCTTTGTCACCGTCGGTGCCAAAACCTTCATGTTAAGCACATCAACGGGATACTCACAATCTGCTTCATTTATCAAGGGGAAACTTTGAGAATAAGCTTTCCTCCAATATTCGCTGCTATAATACCGAATGCAATAGTCGTAGACGTGCTTCCCTATGTGCTTGGCCACAGCAACAGCATGATAGCATGGAAATCTATCTAAATCGAATTTATTGCATGTACACTTGAAAACATCCAACTCAACAATGTAAGCCAACATAGTATCGTTGTCAAACACTTCATACTTAACGGGAGAAACTACATTAACCTTGAACTTCCGTACTCTATTGTATCTTTTTGTCATTCGTTCTTCTCCTTTGGGAGTGAGCATAGAAACACATTCTTCGCCACGTTTACTTCGTTCACCAAACCACTGCTGTAAAACCTCCCGGATACGTTCAAGTAAACCAACTATTGAAAATTCTCGAGCACGCAATAACTTGCGGTTTAAAGACTCGGCATGGTTAGTTGTCATTATATTGTACCGTAAACCTTTAAACTGAGATTTAGACCAGAAAGGAAATGATGCTTCTTCCAAATACTCATCAAGTTTATCACATATTGCGTATAATTTTTCCCAAAGGCACCTTAAACTCTGAAATAGTATAGGCCTTCGCAGCTGGCATAAAAAACGTCGACACATTGCGACCAGGATAACGACCCCTCAAATTCTTTTGGATGTGATATACACAAAATCCATGGTGCGTATTCTCAAACACATTACTGAATGATGTTTTGATACTATCAGCACGATCAGAAATTATTGATAGATCGCCGGTGTCACCTATAATGGGTTTTAACTTTGTGAAAACCAGTCCACGAAGGAATGTTTTCGTAATCAACAACAAATTACGTGAATTGGAAATATTTGACCATTTCCATCTTCATACGTTGCCACAAGTAGAAACCCTTTGTAACGCGTTTTCAAAGGTGTTCCGTCCACAGAAACGACTGGCCGCATATACTTGAACCCCTCTATACTTGCACCAAGTGCCATAAAACAATATAAAACTCGCTTTTTCCTTTAGTTTCAATCTCCGCCACAGCTTCCCGGTTTCGCCTCCAACCTATGAAAATACTTAGGTAATTTTTCAAAACTCTTTTTTGGAAATCCCCGAACCAATGAATTCGCATAACGCTTCGCCTTGAACGCCTTGTGATAACTAATCTCATATCCAAACTTTGACTTAAAATCAATCATCATATCCTCGGAGAGTAAATACGTTGGCGTCTTTAAACTTCGAAAAAGTATCGTCCCAACTAGCTTGTAAGAAGCATGTCTGCGTGATCTTTCCGACGAAGCATAAAAAGGGGCAAGTATGCCTACTTGAATACTTTCGAACTTCAAAGCGCTTAGATGCATCAAATTTGCTTGCTCATGAGACGCCATTTGCATCCTTTTACTGCACATAATACCACATAGAGCTTTTTGGTGGAAGATTGCGTTCTAACTCAAAATGATACTTCACAGCTAACATCTCAACCTTAAATACCAACAACGATTTGTTTTTAAACAAATCCTTCACGTACTAAGGTACATACCCTAGTGGTTATCACTAGGGTCAACCCAGGCTCCAGTGGTAGGAGACCTGGGTTCGATTCCCCTCCCCCGTAATATTAAGTCTTTCGTTTCCCGGCAAAAAAAAAAAAAAAAAAAAAAAAAAAAAAAACAAATCCTTCACATGAATGTCTACATCTTCAGGAATGCTCACATGAGGTACACCCACATTACTTGGAACAAGGCTACCATTTGTGGGTTGCGTTGCATTCAAGCGATCTCCATCATTCGACGTATCAACATTTGTGGGTTCCGTTGCATTCAAGCGATCACCTCCATTCAAGTATCAACATTTATGGGTTCCGTTGCATTCAGCGATCACCACCATTGAAGCCAGCATCATTCAAAGTATACATATTTGACGTTTCCTGTGATACTAAAAAAGCATCTTCATCCAAATGCATCAATAAAGAATCTTCAAATATCTCATTACCCTCAAATCTATCAACACTTTCTCTTCTTCTATCAAAAACCTCTTCTTCAACACATGTCACTTCACCAACATCCATTTCGACACTTGGTTCTTGAGTTCCCGATTTTAAAGATGTCTCTAAAATACACTTTCTTTAATCGCAATAACATCAACATTTGGTTCTTGAGTTCCCGAATTCAAACATGTCTCTTCAACAAATCTTTCTTTAATCGCAATACCATCAAAATCCATTTCAACACTTGTTTCTTGAGTTCCCATCACATAAACTACAGGATCACATGATTGTTGACTTTCAATATAATTCTGAACATGTGTTACTTCCACTTCAATATCATTGTCTTTTTCATTTCCCTTCTTTTTCAAAATAACTAATAATAAATCTTTGTTTAGATCACAAACATTCAAGAACCGTCTCACAAGCTTATCACCATTAAGTAGCATCGGTCTAGCTTTACTAACGGGGGGCATAACTTTCATATGAAAATCATACAACCTTGTATCAATTCTCAACTCTTCTTTCACCTCGTCATACAATCCATCAAATGAAATGTTCTTTGGGACGATTAAAATAGTCATCACTTCGTCTGTTTCACATCCTACGTACTTCCACGACCAAACACCATCATCACTCTTTTCAACCTCAACCGGTAACAAACATAAAACGAAACTTCTTCTCGAGCCTTCCTTAACCACGACGCACCAACAACTTCTTCACGCCTTCCCGCTTTAGTTCAATTCAATACAACGATTACGATTAAATTACGGATTGAAAAGAATATGACCAAATTTTAAAGGCCCTGTTTCTCAATTTTAATTCAACTTCTTTGTTTGCTAATTCAAGAACAATGACAACCCTCACGCAATTAAAAATCGAAGAAATCAACATAAATACCATCTTTGTTTGCTAAGTATTGTTGTTTCGTCGTCCACGCTTCTTCGTGATCGCTTTGTCGTCCACGTTCTTCGACTACTTCGTCATCCCCTGCTTATGTTTCACCTTCAATGTACTTTTATATAATGATATCAACCCGAGATGTCGTCAACTCAAACTTGCTATCTTCTTCAAGGGAGAAGATGGGGGTGTGAAGGAGGTGGAATGGCGGGTGAAATGGAGGTTTTGTTTTTCCTGATTTTCATTTCATCATATATAACGTCGGGTGGGTTAAATTAAGGTTGGGGGATTGGGGATTTTGGGGGGAAAAATAATCAAGGGTATTTTCAGAAATTAAAGGGACCGGGTTGGGTTAAATTCCTAATTATATTTCTGAATTGGATTTTAGGGTTAGAACGTGGAATTAGGGATTTGGGGGGAATTTGGGATTCGAGGGCATTTTGGGCAACTTAGGTGTAAATGTGTGATGAGAGTCTTTTAGACAAGAACTTGTTCTGAAAAAATCATATAGCCAAAAACTTTGGTCAAACACCCTTCTTAAACACATGCCCCTTCTTGACTTTTTGGGCTTTCATTTGACATGTGTACAATTATTGTGCAGTACATACATCTTGGGAACAAAGGTATCTTTTAAGGTTAGAAAAGAAACATATCTTGAAATTTATATTGCAGGTACAAACGACCTTTGTAGGGCCACGAGGGTTGTTGCCACTCATTGGCTCTAGAAAACTATTATTATACTCCCTCCGTCATATTTTATTTGTCTCGTTTGATTTTTCACATACATTAAGAAAAGTGTAGTTAATGCTTTGAATCTAGTTAAATGATTAAATATTTTTACATTTATGTCATTTAGGTAGTTGTTGAAGCATTTAATACTACAAACTTTTTATCGTAAATATTGAAAAGAAGGAAGGATATTTGAAGAAATTTGACAATAAATGCACTAAGTTGACACTTATAACAAACCAAAAAACAAATATGGACAAATAAAATGAGACGGATGGAGCATATATTATTTATTTTATCTATACTTTTTAAACTTTATGTTTACCCCAATCATCCATCATAATTTCATCATATAACAACATTATTTACATAATTTCCAAGTTCAGTTGTTGTATAATGTGGTAGACGCGAAATTTCATGAATTAATTAAATGACCAATTCTCATAAACAATGAATGAATCTTTCTATTAATACTAGTGAACGTGAGTCGTGCAAGGTACGGCGGACCCAACATAAATCGTTACCAACGATAATATCAAAGAATAAATCCCTAACGTGAAATAAATTGCGTAAGCTTAAACCGTAATAATTCAAGGCACAAGACAAATAGAGCAACCGAAACATATCACATTCTCTCGCAAGAGTAGCTCTTTCTTAGAGAGGCGTGAAGATTGTGAATCACTTCTCTTGGTTTCCAGCCCTATCGGAAGTTTTCACCTACAAAATAAACCACAATATGTTGTATCGGAGAACAATGTCATAAAGTCGATCCCTTTAGTTTCGACTTTATGTAATGAAACATTATAGAAAAATAATAAGCGGACCATAACTACTACACGGTCCAAATCTCCCGACGCGGCTTAGTTTCGGATCATTAATATCTTGAAAATGAGTTTCATTCATTTTCTATATGACATTCTCTTTCTTATCATTAATGAATACATCATTGATCTCGTGTTCATTCATTTGGTGAAAAAAACACACGTGTCAAACGGTGCGAAGAATATAAAAGTGATTTGGTATTCCAACGTCAATTTTAGTGACGTTAAATATTATGCTTGCCGTTCGGTTCCACCGACGTTATGTTGTTCAAAATAATAAAAATATTTAATGTGGTGTCCACGTGGGCACACCTTCTTGGCGCGGATATTTGTTTGTCCTTTTTTTTGTTGTTGTATTTTATATCTAAACTTGACTCATCTTTCATCGTACACTACACAGTAGAACTTCAAATCCGTCTGTCTTTCCCATTTTTTTTTATACCTTTTTTGCACAAACTACTAACGGTACACGTTTGATAAAAAAAATACACGGTTGTATACAATTGTTCTGTCGAAATCGAATTGAAAATTTTCGGTTGATTGAAATTTAAAATTGAATCCGCACTGTCTGTTGGAGGTAATAAAAATAAACCGTTATGTTGTTCAAAATAATAAAACATTTAATGCGCATCCACGCGTGGTCACACCTTCTTGGCGCGGATATTTGTTAGTCCTTATTTTTTTATTGTTGTATTTTATAAATAAAAAACACTCATCTTCTTATCGCACACTATACGGTAGAACTTTAAATCAAATCGGTTTTTCTTCTTTTTTTTTTCTTCCTTTTCTGCACAAATTACAAACGGTTCACATTTGATAAAAAAAATACATGGTCTTATTCAATTGTTCAAAATCGAATCGAAAATTTTTCGGTTGATTGAATTTAAAACTGAATCCTCACTGTCTGTTGGAGGTAATAAAAATAAACCGTATCGAAATATACACTTTGGTTCGGTTTATGTAACGGAGAGTTGAACAAAAAAATTCGGTTTCTGTATAACGCTAACCGAAATTCTGGTTTTTACCGAAGGGGAAAAAAAAACCGCTGTTAAAAAAGGAAAAAAAAATGAATCGAAACGTTACACGTTTGATCAAAAACACGGTTTTATTCAATTGTTGAGGTGAAATCGAATCGAAAATTTTCGGTTCATTGAAATTTAAAACTAAATCCGTACTGTCTGTTGGATGTACTAAAAATGAACCGTATCGAAATATACACTTTGGTTCGGTTTATGTAACGGAGAGTCGAACAAAAAATTTCGGTTTCTATATAACGCTAACCGAAATTCCGGTTTTTACCGAAGGAAAAAAGAAAACTGTTGTTAAAAAGAAATTAAAAAAAAATAAAAATGGCCACGTGTCAAGCTAAGAAGGTGGCCACATGGCAAATGAATCAAAACATTACACGTTTGATAAAAAAAACACGGTTTTATTCAATTGTTGTGTCGAAATGGAATCGAAAATTTTTGGTTGATTGAAAATTAAAACTGAATCTGCACTGTCTTTTGGATGTACTAAAAATAAATCGTATCGAAATATACACTTTGGTTCGTTTATGTAACAGAGAGTCGAACAAAAAAATTCGGTTTCTATATAACGCTAACTGAAATTCCGGTTTTTACCGACTGAAAAAAAAAGAAGAAAAAGTGTTGTTAAAAATAAAATTAAAAAAATGCCACGTGCCAAGCTAAGAAGGTGGCCACGTGGCAAATGAATCGAAACGCTACTCGTTTGATAAAAAAAACACAGTTTTATTCAATTGTTGTGCCGAAATGGAATCGAATATTTTCGGTTGATTGAAATTTAACACTGAATCCGCAATGTCTGTTGGAGGTATTAAAAATTAACCGTATCAAAATATACACTTTGGTTCGGTTTATGTAACGGAGAGTCGAACAAAAAAATTCGATTTCTATAAAACGCTAACCGAAATTCCGTTTTTACCGAAAAAAAAAAAAATTTGCCACGCGTCAAGATAAGAAGGTGGTCAAGTGGGAAATTGTGGACACACCATATTAGCATTTATAGATATAAGATGTATATCAATCCAGCTGATATTTTGGGAGTTTTTTCCACACCTACACGTTATTGTAACCGTCATTTGAGTAAGAAAATAATTTCTATTCTAACCGAATTCAAGTCAAGATGTTGGGTCGGTCATGAAGCACATGTGATATTTGCCGACTAAAACTCGATCGGCAAACTAATCAATATTCGACCTCAAACAGAATCATAATCCTCCACCCGTATAAAATTTTCAACTTAGTCGGTAAGTGCGTAAAATACAATTTTAAAAAATTCACATGTGCATTCTAAGAAGTCCAATCGATTTTCTTTTTGAAATAATTAAATTCTTTTACTTTTATTTCCGGTTGTACTCTTTAATCAGTCTCGCTGAAAAAATGGTATCAACTCAAAATATTTTTGTTGATTTGATTGATTTATCCACTTCTGAAAATGATATAATTTTTACATGCGACTACGGCAATTGTAGAAAAAGTTTAAACTGTGAATATATGAAAAACCTGTTTGAGAAGTTGGTCAGGATCACCTAAATTGAGAAGAACGTCAACGGAAGATAAACCGATCATTAACAGGTATGTTCATTGGATACATTTACTTTATGAATTAATAATAGTTAAAAAGAGTTATTTAGGTGTTGATCACTTCAGGCTACTATTCCATCAAACAACATTGCCGTTATATGTAATTTGAGAATAAAAATGTAAACAAAGTAGCAAACATTCAGTACTAATGTGGGAATTTTATTTTTTTTTCCCTTCACATTTAGAAGTAATACAAAAAAGCCTCCAATAAAAGCTTCATGTTGGAAAGACCACACTCGAGAGGCTTATAAACTAAACCCACAATAACCCCCCATATGCCCAACAAACGGCAACGCCTTTTTTAGCGGTTGCCGATAACCACAAAACCTGCCAGTACCCCAAAAATTTTGCAATCTCACAACTTATCATACGCCCACACACACACACACAAAAAAAAAAAAAAAAAAAAAAAAAAAAAACTGTATTCCAGCAAATTAATAGAATCAACTGCCTAAATGAACAGCTTACAAAAAGGGAAAGAATAAATAAATAAAATAAAATAAAAAAATGGGGTCATAGAATCATCGCACTCAATGGCATGATTATATCAAACTGCCTGCCCACTCAATTATTTGGTTTTGTTTGGAAGAAAATCTTTTTCATAAAACAGAAAAAGGAAGGGGAGCAGGGGAAGAACTCAGATATCAGCCATAAGCACTTAAATCAAGAAAGATACACAATAATATATATATATATAGAGAGAGAGAGAGATGCACAAGCACAACAAGACATTCTCAAGCAGAAAAGTATGCAAAGTTGAAGAATACAACATCCCAGACATGATGCTAACATGCCCGTAAGCAAAATCATAATGCATAAACTAATAAGACAGAGAAGTAGAGAGCATGGTTGAGGAGCATAGAATTGAAAAGTAGCAACACTCACCTGACAAATGACAATTCAACCTACCATAGCAGCAATTTGGAGAATATCCAGTTGCCTCTATAAAAAAACATTCACACAATCTCCAATCAATCTGTAGCACCCGCTACCACGGAATACCAAAAGGAGGAAACAGAATTACTCAAAAGAAAGTTGCAACCTACCTCTCATCAAATCCCCATTTAGGAAGGAACATATCCGCAACATAAAAACATACCCCTCCCCCTGAAAATGTTCAAATACAATATATGATGCTATAGTCAAGCTCAATATGGGCGTGAGCGGTTTCCCCCATGATAATTCCTATCAGGACCAGACCCGCCGTCTCGATAGTTATCCCTACGTCTGTCACCACCGCCATAACCACCACCTCTGCCTCCTTGACTGCAACATAATCAACTAGCTAGAGTTAATTCACCACACAAAAAGTAAAAACAAGCCAACACTAATTGTCAGTTTTGCAAGAGGATGATAATCACCTTTTTTTAAGAGCATACAAATTAGCTTTCACTCAAATATAATGAGATGCACAATCAAGGCCAATAAGGATTAGAATGCACAGAAGAAACACAATGACAATGATAAAGCCACCAAAAAAATAAATAAATAAGATGACAGTTGAGTATCACATCAACCACTCAGTACGAGAGGAACAAGTAGTCAGTTTTTCCATATACAGGGTCAAGCATGAAGCACAGCCTATGCGAGGTCCGTGGAATCGAGCAATATAAGGTCAAACATAACATCTTGAATTGAAATGAGAGAAAAAAAAAAAAACTACAAAAGCAACGAGCTAGCACGTCATAACAGGAACTTTCAAAAGGTGCCAGATGGAATAATATACACTGCTTGGATGCAAAAGAAAAGATTTCGCATAAAACTAATTGCCAAACTTAGACTATAATGGCATGCTAGATGAGATGTAATAACTGGATAAAGACAACAGTGCCAATATAACAGAAAAGAAAATTTCCCATTCACATGACTCGTGTATCTTTCTGGTTCAAGAGAATAGTGGGAAGGCAGGTCCAACTAGTGTAGCATCAGGCAGAAGCTGGCAAAGCTGGCAGATGAGTCACTTGAAAGTTGCAACCAATAAAAAAAGTATACAGGAAGTAATGAGAACAAGATCCAAACCAACTAAACATCCAGAATACACACTTACCCAGATCCATATTGCGGAGCAGCTTTTGGTGCAGATTTTTCAGCCATAGCCACGCTTATTTTATGACCTCGTAAATCATGATCTGATAAAGCAAGAGGGAAGTAAGAACACAAAACGAATATTTAAATCCCTTAAAAGAAAAGGTTGGTGAAAATCCCAGAAAAGGGAGAAGTCAGTCATGAGAACTAAAGGACAATTAAACAGGCCAAGGTTGTACTATTAAAAAAGCCTCCAGCAGAATGTGCAGCAGATGGATCTTCAAATGACAAAACAGCATCTCCTTTATTGTTTCCTTGTTCATCTGTGTAAAGCTTTATACTCCAGGGCCACTGGTCCTTGTAGCCTCTCTTCTGCTTGACCTTTGCAACCTTGTGCCAAAAAAGATAAGCATTAATTTTCCTGCTCCAGCACATCTCAATAGCACTATTGCTTTACATTTCTATAAGCCTTCCGATAACAATAGCAATATATGTTTCACAACGTATACAAAAGTATCCAAATAAACCACATTTCAAACTACGCCCTACGGAATTTTGTATAAATTTAATATATACATTGATATTCCTCGAAACTATAAGTTGTAGTCAGAAAATTTACCAAATGTCCATGCCCCAGCGTCTGTTCTTGATTAGTAAAAAGGTATACTTTACGACAATTTTATCACAGCCAAAAACATGCTACACACTCATTTTCACCCAAATGACTAACACAAAAAGGGAACAAAATCTAAAAGAAGGCATCACAAACAGAAGTGCAATGGTTATTTGCAACTTACCAGCCCAATGCTTCCAAAGAGTTGTTGAAGCTCATCAATGGTCACATCTGGAGGCAAATTTGATATATAAATTCTCGAGTTATCACATGTTTCCCCACAATTTTCATCACACTGTTTGACTTTGTCAGATGCATCAGGCTGGCTTCCACCATAGCTGCTGGTTACATTTCGTGAACTACTGCCATAACCACCAGATGATGGAGGGTATGCAGCAGAACCACCAGTGTAGCTTGAAGGTGGAGGGACAGCATCAGGTGCATAACCAGGGTTACCACCATAGGCATTTGGTTGTGGAGCAGAGTTGCCATCACGCCCTCCATAAGATGAAGCAATTGGAGGACGCTGATTGTAGCCACCGTCATCTCTTCCTTGACCATGACCGCCACTGCCGCCACCTCGTCCTCCATCGTAACTATCACCTCTTCCCCCTCTATTATCACCATAACCACCCCGACCTCCTCCACCAGTGTAATTATCTCCCCGTCCACCTCTATTATTTCCATATCCCCCTTCATTGCTAGCTCTGTTGTAACTGCCACCCCCTCGGTCACTGCGATCTCCAGTACCAGCAGAAGGAAGAGAACCGCATTTGTTACATTTGTCTCTTCTAGCAAAGTTCAAATTCCATCTACATCCACATGTTGCATAAAATGAGAATCCAACAAGTAATCAAAACCACAATTATTTCAATATCTGCAATGGCATTTCTGGTTGAAAACAGAAGTCTATCAGAATGTGAAAGAAAACTAGCACTGACTGGATTTGTTCAGGAAACTGAATGTTGCCGATATAGATCGGCAGGGAAAAGTTACCAATTCCTTTATTCTATCCATAAAAGTAAACACTCAGGAAAGCAGGTGAAGAGGAAAAGAATACCAAGTCAAAACCATACTTAAACAAAGGAAAAGAGGGGAAAGTACACATTCCTTGATACATAAATCAGGAATGCCCATTGTTATACAAAAAATACCAAATAAATAGGGAGTCTTTTGGTTTTGTTTGTTTCATTTTGGGAAGTAGATTCGACGCTAACATTAATCTTTTCCATCCACATCAGCCTACCATTCTTCAGTTTTCTTGATGAAGTGTAAATGCAGATGGATTAGAGATTAATCACTCTTTTTTTGGTCAATTTTTTACCAATCCAAACTAAGGCAAGATTGTTCATATACATCATTTAACTTTCTAAGAAAAGTAAAAGACCACAGATCTAGGGAGATTACTCTGGATTAGGGCAGCGCCAGTCACCCTCTCGGTCGCTGCCACCACGGCCGCCCCCTCTGCCGCCGCCGCCGCCGCCGCCGCCGCTGCTGCCACGGCCGCCACGGTCTCCTCCTTGATATCCCCCGCCACCTGTATTCAGAAACCAAACATGAAAATGACAGACACGGCAAAGCTTCAACCACACGTCAGGAATTTAAGAAACAGTTTATACCTCGACTCTGTGTATTACCACCGTAACCTCTGCCTCCTCCGCTCCCACCACCTCGGCCGCCACTGCCCCCGCCTCCCCCATAGCTATCTGAACCACCATACGCTACGCTTCCACCAACAGAACCTCCATATCCTCCACCAGAGCTTCCATAGCCTCCACCGCCGCCTCCACCAGAGCTTCCATATCCTCCGCCGCCGCCTCCACCAGAGCTTCCATAGCCTCCACCGCCACCATAACTGCCATTTCCGCCGTATCCTCCACCGCCAGGCTGTTGACCGGATCCGCCGCTCTCTTGCCCGTACATGCTTAGAGCGTATTGAAAGGATGCTCGACAGAAAGCCCTAAGCAACTAGGGTTAACTAATACCAAAAATCTTCACACGTCGTTTATATAGTATAAAATTAAAAGCCTTTACCATGGATTATATTTCCCTTAACCGTGGTTATATAATAGACCGGCCTTAGCATTTTAACCAATTCCCCATAAACCTATTAAACCGTCTAGGTCGGTTTTTGGTTTTTTCTTTAAAGAAAGAAAAATATCACAATTTAGTGGATAGCAGTAGGGCAGTAACGAAATTCAACGCAGTAGGGTTCGAAATTTCATTCAATTTTTCGAACCTGCAGGTTCGGTTCATTTCAACCGATCGAACCTTAATTTATGAGTTTCGGCTCGGGTTCGAATGGAATATTAGGAAGCATGTGTTCGGTCAGGTTAAACGAACGAACCATTTGTAATAGAATAGAGAATAATATATATATATATATATAGGGTTCTTCTTCTAACCTACTTTGATTTTAATTTCCTACCAAAGTAAAGGATAAGGTATCTGAAATATATAAATGCAGTAGGCGTATTTACAGAGATATAGAAATCAGTCGTAAAATTATATAACAAAATGGAATGTTTACTTAATCGATTCCGTCGATAAATAACATACTTTAATCCAACATGTATAAGCCAACAACCCTAAACGCCACACCCTGGCTTAAAGTGGGGTATAAACGGCTACAAAAAAGGATAAAGTTTTATTTATCTTGAGAAAGGATTAAAACTTGTTATACAATTAAAGTTTTAATTCATCTCAACCCTTTTAACATACATGTATACATCCTAATTTAATTCCAAGACCAAAATGTATTTAAATTTATCTTCACATTATATTTTAAAGACTTATATTCTTTTAGCTTTATCATTAGGCTAATACAAAATAAAAAATTAAACAAAACAAAATTAAAAACAACTTACAATATTTAAAGTTGTAACTTAAACAAGAAATTTTATTACAAGCTGGGGTATTTGTTACAAGAGGGAAGGAGAAGGAGAAGAGGCGAGATAATTCTCCAGCGTAATTTACATATAAGCTTATGAGCCTATTTATAGAAAATCCAGCAGAAACGACAAAAAAACTTTTCAAATAGTAAAAACGCATTTATTGCTATAGTAACTGCCAAAAATTCCTGATGAACAGTAAAAGTGAACAGTAATTTACTGTTCATGTCGACCAATAGTACCAACAATTATTTTTGATAACGTCAGTGCTGACTTCAATGCTGATGTCACGGCTGATGCAATAAACTGATGTGATTTAATCTTCGTCAATTTTTTCCTTTTCCAATTCTTCTAGTTGTTTCATGAAATGATGAACATCTTGATCAATATCTGCATTGGGATCTTGTGCATCTTCTGCCATATTTGTAGAAGAAGCCATAGATGTATCGATTTTAGGTCAAAGCTAAGCGCAACTATTAAACCCAAAATTCTTTAATAGATCTTTTTTGATTTCTTTCATAAATTCTGACAAGATTTCTTGTTTTGAGACAATTCCTTTGATCTTCAGTTTTCCTGTCAAATTTTTCAAAGGACTTTGTATGCTTCTATTACAAGCGACTTAATTGTTCATCCAGTCAATTCTTCCAAATAGCTAATTTTAGCATGTGATCTCTTGGTATAATTCATCACCAAATATTTGACTGTTTGTGGATCTTTTTTAACAATTTTGTCCAAAATTTTGAAAAATATTTTCTTTAAACATGGTAACTTATCTGTAGATATATCTACAATAGGTGACCATTTCAAAATCCAATGAATAGAAAATTCCAAAAGAAATGTAATGAACCAGGCGTTCTATTAGATGTCCTTGCTCATTTAATTACAAATTTTGGGAGAAATATCTACCCAATGTAAATATAAGTCTTTGAACTCTTACGGTAAAATTTTTATAGAAGGTCCATGTATTAACCACCATTGTTGAAACCAATTTGGTATATATTCCAGATGTTTATATACTTCTGGACATACTTTAACAAACCAAGTATGTTTTTGCTTTCTATTTTCATATAAGAAAACATTTGTAAAAACTTGGATATAATCCCAATAATTATATTTTATAGCAATATTTTTTCTTGTGAAAAGATATTCTTTTCTTTAAATAAAGATAATCCCCATTCATTTGGGAGATAAATTCTTTTATAATAATTTTATGAAGGTAT
Organism: Gentiana macrophylla; assembly: GCA_026214975.1. Classification (NCBI taxonomy): domain Eukaryota; kingdom Viridiplantae; phylum Streptophyta; class Magnoliopsida; order Gentianales; family Gentianaceae; genus Gentiana; species Gentiana macrophylla. The sequence goes on along the minus strand of CM047811.1, from coordinate 4,021,044 downwards.
ATTCCTTCCGATCATTAGCCATAAAATGTGTTATTTCACATTCGAAGCTTTCAAAATATTTTCATAATATGATCATTGCTTATAAGCGATTCTTTGTAAATGGATTATTATCCAAATATTTTTCCATTAATGACCATGGGTCATTTTTCTTTATATAATCATCATATTCAATAAGGAATATAATTCCTTGTTTTTCATTTTCTTGATAAGTAATATCTTCTTCTTCCGATATTACAACATTCGCATATGAAGGTATTTCTTCAGTGGCTTTAGCCTTTCCTTTCATTTTCTTATATTCCAAGAATTCTTGGTATAATTTATCAGAATTATTATTCTGACTAGAAGAAGATCCAGAGATATTCTCTCAAACTAATGTCCTATTACCATGTTTGAACAAGGATATTACCTCGCCCACCTTCGCCACCACGATAGGAGTAAAACCCCTCTTCCTCTGGAAGTAGAACTCATTCCTGCAAATATTCACGAGTTAGGAAATCAGGCAGACTATTGTCTTCACCTTTTATATGAATAATATGAAAATCAAAAGGGGCTAAACGAGCTTGCCATCTTGCAAACATTTGTTTAGAAACATCATGTTTAAAATCTTTATTAAACATAAATTTTCTTTGATTTACAATCAGTATGAATAAGAAATTTACGATTATATAAATCATCCTGAAATTTTAAAACACATTTAACAATAGCTAGAATCTCTTTTTTACTATCTGAGAATAATTCTTTTGACTGGTATTCCATTTACCAGAATGAAATCTAACAAGATAAACTTGTTTTGTATTTGGACAAATTTGTTTTAAAATTCCTCCAAATCCTATATCTGAAGCATCTGTTTCAATTATTTTATCCCATATAGGATTAGCTAACATTAAACAAGGTAAATTAGCTACCTTTGTTTTAATTATTTTTACAGCATTAGTATGCTGATCAGACCAAGGTTTTGGTTCCTTTTTTAATCTATCATATAAGATAGCAGCATCTTTTGCTAAATCTTTATAATAAGCGGATATATAATTTAGATTTGCTTAGAAATCTTTGTAATTGAGTTTTATCCATAATTATATCTCTAAACTTTGAAGCAAAATCAATACTCTACTGAATTGGAATAATATTTCCTTTTTCAATATTATGACCTAGAAATCTAATTTTTGTCTGAAATAAAGACATCTTTGGTTTAGATATAACTAGTCCATTTTGGATTACAATTTTTCTAAAAATATCTAGATGTTTAAAATGATTTTCAATCGTTTTTGAAAATACTAAAATATCATCAATATAAACAATAATAAATTCACTATAAGGAATAAAAATATCATTCATAATTTTCAAATTCGGAAGGGCGTTTTTAATCCAAATGGCATTACTCTCCATTCATAATGTCCAAAAGGAACATTAAAATTTGTTTTATATTGGTCTTTTTCAAAGAATTGAATTTGCCAATATCCGATTTTAAGTCAAATTTAGAAAATATGATAGAATTATAAAGTCGATCTAATAAATCCTTTTTATTAGGAATAGGTGATCTTATCCATTTTAAAACTTTATTCAAAGGTTTATAATTTATAACCATACGAGGTACACACTCTCTTCAATTTCACTATGTTTATTAACATAAAATGCAAGATACATGACCAAGAAGATTTAGATGGTTTTATTAAACCTTTTTGTAAAAGAGACTCAATTTCTTTTTTACAACGCTCTAAATATTCTCGAGTTCATTCGACAAGCCGAGCTTTTGTCGTAATTTTCTTTTCATCAAAATCTTCCTCATAATGAAGTTCAACCATATGTTTTTTCCTATCCCAAAAATCATTAGGATGATCACTACATATTTCAATAGAAAATCTATGAAATAAATTATCAATTTTTTCTTTAAGCTTTGAATTTAAAAGCTTTTCATCTATAGAAAATGTATTAACTTCTTGTTTTAAAAAATTTAAATGTAAATTTTTATGATCTATAAGATCCTTAATTTGATTAAGAACATTTGGTATAGGTCTAGTGATAAAGTCAAATTTTATATCTTTACCTTCAAATGTCTGTTATACCTTTAGCATTAATATTAGTTAAAGGGTATAATTTTTCAATAAATGGTGTTCCAAGTATAACTTGGCTAGTCATATTTTTACTAATAAAAAAACTTGTAGGAATACAAATATTATTTGTACAAATATAAGCTTTTGGAAGTTTAAACTTTATATCAAGTTTTTCACCACCCGCATGACTAAGTGTCATAGTAGTTTTTTCAAAATATTGTGTGGGAATTAATCCTTCTTGGATTACATTCATATCTCATACACTATCAATTAAAGCAATTAATTCACATTTATATGAATTATTAATTAGTAAAGTAATTTTCACATACCATTTTTGAGAAAATATAATATTTAATTTATTTAAAAAATTATCTTGTTACAATATAGAAGATAAATCAGTAAACTAGAACTAGCTTTATCATTAAATTTACTTTTGATATTCAAGAAGTGAAATTCTATCTTCGAGATTTTTATTAGAATTTTTAATTTTATTATCTCTGTTTGAGATAAGTTATTTCTTTTAAGAGTTCATTAATCGTGGTTGGTTTTTCCAATTTGATTGTCTATCTTTTAACATTTTCGGGACATTATTCATAGAATATGATTCCTGAGAACTTTTAATTTCTTTAGATTCATCAAAATTGGAAGTTGATGGATCCAATTGAATATTATCAATTAACTGAGATCGAAACTCAGGGTCTTTAATTAATTTAAGAAATTCAAAAATATTATTGTTAGTTAAAACATTTATTTCTAAATCTTTAAATTGTGAAAGAATTTTATAAAATTCTTCTCCTTCTTCCTTATCATGTTTAATACATTGAACATTTTGTACACATGATTTACAACACGTATCTGTGTCAGAAGAGCTTAAAGATTCATTAATTAATTCTGATAAATTATTATCAAAAGATTGTTCATCAGAACTGTCAGAAGAAGATTTTTCTGATTCTGAATTAAGAAGTATTTTTGAAAGACTTAATTTAAGTTCATCATTTTGTAAATTATCAATTTTTTTCTTTAATTTACAACGATTAGCGTAATGACCAATCTTACCACATTTAAAACAGGTTTTATCTGTTTTATTATTTTTCTTAAATTCTCTTTTTTCTAATTTCTTTTTAGAGTATTTCTTTTTCTTTTTCCCTTTATAAAAAGGATCTAAAGATTTTTCTGATTTATCTTTCTTCCTATCTTTTAAAGATGTTTTAGAAGAGGATGGCATATCCATACCAAATTGATCACAAAATCTACCTAATTGTGATTTTTCAGATAAATTCTGTCTTTTAATTTGTTGATTTAATTTTATTTCATTACAAAGGGCTAAACCTTCTTGTATAATAGTACCTATTAATTTACCATATGTATAATTTTCATAAGGTATATTAAGAAAATCTTTTCTTAAATTTTTCCTAACCTTTTCTTAAAAAAAAGATAAGGTAATCCATCAATAAATTTGGATTTCCAATGAGAAATTTATTACTTTACGGTAATTCCATGACTTTCTATTTAAAACGTATCTTTATACCAACGAAAATCTGTCAATGTTTTACATCTAAGATTTTGTAGTAAAGTACGAATATTCTCACAATTATCAGTAATTCTACCTGTGAAATGTTCAAGTATGGTAGTTACTAAAGTGTAAACCACATTTTCTACCACATTATTATTTTCTTGTTTAACCGTATTTAAAATATAATCTTTATCAGTTAAACTTAAATAATTATCCCACCAACCTTTTAATTGGCCAGTGAAACCTGCAATTATCATTTTTGCAATATTCTTATCAGTATTTCCTATAGATTTACATATAGTACTATACATTAACATTCTATGTATCATACTATAAATTTGTTTATCAGCGTTACCATCAAGATTCCACTCATAAATATTTTTTCCTGAATAGCTATTATTAATAACATATTCTTGTTCCTCATGGAGTGTATCCATCGGGGAAGGTCTTGTATAATAATAATTAGGTGAGTAGAGACGATCAAATATTTTTTAAGTCTGTTTATTTCAAACTTGACCGTATGTCATATTTCTTAGTTCCAATTGTATTAGTCATATCATGATCTAAAGTATTTATTTTTAAACCTTTAAATTTTCTTCAATCAAACTTTCTAACTCTCCCTTAGGTTTTAAAATAAAATCTTTAATTTCAGGAGGAGGTTGAAGATGTGATTGAATAACAATATTATCAATGTTTACATTATTATCCTTAATATTTTTATCCATTGATAAATTTTGAATAACAGAATTAATTTTTTCTGTTCTTTCAGAAATAGCTGCTATTTGTTCGCCTAAAACATTAAGATATAAATTAGTATAATTTTGATTCATTAATAATTGATTTAATTCTTTTAATGTAAAAGTTAATGAATCATTATCAATTAATTTAGAAAAAGCATTAAAATTAAGTATTTTTCCACTTTTTCAATTGAAAAAGCATTTGTGGAGGATATATCACTTTCATAAATTTTTCTCCTTCTAATTTGAAATCTCGTTCAATTATACAAAGATAATCCTGAACGTATATAGAAATAAACCAAGGAATAAAAGTTATTATTTTATTTTCTTTTTCAAGAAAACTATAAAATTCATTTTGATAGTAAATTCTATCTTCACTTGAAATATTTTCAAAAAACCAATCTACAAAAGTTTTCCATCTTTCTAATTTAAATTCATTTTAATTATTTCTTGCCAAAATGATCCCGGATCAAATCTATTTTTGGTGTAAAATTCATTTAGAAATTAGCATCCATTTCTGATTCAGTAGGATCTTCCGAATCATTTATACCTTTTACTATATTATTTTTATCTATAGATAAATTCTTAACATAATTTTCTCGTATTTGAGAAAAAGTATCAACTTCTCTTAATTGAGAAGTAGAAGCCCTAGTGGTTTCATAAGGCATTTGAATATTTTCAAATGGAGAAATAAAAGATCTCATAGATGATGATCTTGATATATTTCTTGGAATATTTTCCAATTGTGAATTCATTATGACAGAAATGTTTCCATCTGAACTCTGAAATATATTAGTCACATCCTGACATATTACAGGTGTTCTTGGTACTGCATTAGCAATTTGCCAATGATCTGGTAGAGGAATTTCCTCCCATTTAATTGATCTGCGAGTCGTAATATTTGACTTACTAAAATTTGTTTCAATTAAAATAGTTTCATTCAAAGATTTATCTTTGATTTTACACATAGGATTTAATGTGTGTAAAGGTTTATAATATATCCTATAACATATACAAATTATTTCTGATCCAGGAGCATAGTTATATCCATGCGTTTTAACATTCATTGTCAAAGAGTCAAGAATTGTAATATCAGATAGAGATAATTGTAAATTAGGATAAACATCAAAATAAACTGGACCATGTGCCAGACTAGATTGAATGATTCCCATTAATGATTTTTTCCAATCTAAATTTCTACCATCTCTAAGGCGACAATAAAACTTTCTGGAAGATTTTCCAGTGTAAGAGGTTTAAAAGCGATTTGAACTAAACCAATATGAAGAAATTTATGTGTTCTTCATAAAATTTATATCCTTTTCACTAAGTAATTTAATTATCATTTCTTCATTATTTAAAGAGATAGATTCTTAAGGTTTTAACAATTTGTTTCAAACCTAATTTTTCGAATGTACCTAATTGGTAAATCGTTTTGGTTCTATCACTGGGATAGTCCATTTATTAAGTAAATCCAGTTTACGGGTAACTCAAATTCTTGTGTAATAGAATTCTTCATTCTATCCGTATTTCTTAACATTTTTTAAGAAAGTGTTAAAATATAACAAAGAAGATAACAGTAAATACTGCCATGGCTCTGATACCAAAGTAAAGGATAAGGTATTCCTAATAAATCCTTTTTATTAGGACTTGGTGATCTTATCCATTTTAAAACTTTATTCAAAGGTTTATAATTTATAACCATACGAGGTACACCTCTTTCAATTTCACTATGTTTATTAACATAAAATGCAGTACATGACCAAGAAGATTTAGATGGTTTTATTAAACCTTTTTGTAAAATAGACTCAATTTCTTTTTTACAATGCTCTAAATATTCTGAGTTCATTTGACAAGGTCTAGCCTTTGTCGTGATTTTCTTTTCATCAAAATCTTCCTCATAAGGAAGTTGTACCATATGTCTTTTCCTATCCCAAAAAGCATTAGGATGATCACTACATATTTCAATAGAAAATCTATGAAATAAATTATCAATTTTTTCTTTAAGCTTTGGATTTAAAAGCTTTTCATCTATAGAAGATATATTAACTTCTTGTTTTAAAAAAATTAAATGTAAATTTTTATGATCTATAAGATCCCTAATTTGATTAAGAACATTTGGTATAGGTCTAGTGATAAAATCGAATTTTATTTCTTTACCATCAAAATGTCCTGTTATACCTTTAGCATTAATATTAGTTAAAGGGTATAATTTTTCAATAAATGGTGTTCCAAGTATAACTTGACTAGTCATATTTTTTACTAATAAAAAACTTGTAGGAATACAAGTATTATTTGTACAAATATAAGCTTTTGGAAGTTTAAACTTTATATCAAGTTTTTCACCACCCGCATGACTAAGTGTCATTGTAGTTTTTTCAAAATATTGTGTGGGAATTAATCCTTCTTGGATTACATTCATATCCGCACCACTATCAATTAAAGCAATTAACTCACAATTATATGAATTATTAATTAGTAAAGTAATTTTCACATACCATTTTTGAGAGAATATAATATTTAATTTATTTAAGAAATTATCTTGTTCTAATATGGAAGATAAATCTGGTAAACTAGAACTAGCTTTATCATTGGAATTAACTTTTTGATATTCAAGAATTGAAATTCTATCTTCAAGATTCTTATTACAATTTTTTAATTTTATTATCTCCTGTTTGAGATAAGTTATTTCTTTTAAGAGTTCATTAATTGTGGTTGGTTTTTCCACAGATTGTCTATCTTTTAACATTTTCAAAACATTATTCATAGAATATGATTCCTGAGAACTTTTAATTTCTTTAGATTCATCAAAATTGGAAGTTGATGGATCTGATTGAATATTATCAATTAACTGAGATCTAAGCTCAGGGTCTTTAATTAATTTAAGAAATTAAAAAAATATTATTATTAGTTAAAACATTTATTTCTAAATCTTTAAATTGTGAAAGAATTTTATAAAATTCTTCTCCTTCTTCCTTATCATGTTTAATACATTGAACATTTTGTACACATGATTTACAACACGTATCTGTGTCAGAAGAGCTTAAAGATTCATTAATTAATTCTGATAAATTATTATCAAAAGATTGTTCATCGAAGCTCGTCGGAGAAGATTTTTCGATTACGAATTAAGAAGTATTTTGAAAGACTTAATTTAAGTTCATCATTTTGTAAATTATCAATTTTTTCTTTAATTTACAACGATTAGCATAATGACCAATCTTACCACATTTAAAAGCAGGTTTTATCGATTTATTATTTTTCTTAAATTCTCTTTTTCTAATTTCTTTTTAGAGTATTTCTTTTTCTTTTTCCCTTTATAAAAAGGATCTAAAGATTTTTCTGATTTATCTTTCTTCCTATCTTTTAAAGATGTTTTAGAAGAGGATGGCATATCCATACCAAATTGATCACAAAATCTACCTAATTGTGATTTTTCAGATAAATTCTGTCTTTTAATTTGTTGATTTAATTTTATTTCATTACAAAAATTAAACCTTCTTGTATAATAGTACTGTATTAATTTACCATATGTATAATTTTCATAAGGTATATTAAGAAAATCTTTTCTTAAATTTTTCCTAACCTTTTCTGCAAAAAGATAAGGTAATCCATCAATAAATTTGGATTTCCAATGAGAGCTATTACTTTCTGGTAATTCCATGACTCTATTTAAAAACGTATCTTTATACCAACGCGAAAATCATCAATGTTTTACATCTAAGATTTTGTAGTAAAAATCTGAATATTCTCACAATTATCGATGAATTCTACCTTGTGAAATGTTCAAGTATGGTAGTTACTAAAGTGTAAACCACATTTTCTACCACATTATTATTTTCTTGTTTAACCGTATTTAAAATATAATCTTTATCAGTTAAACTTAAATAATTATCCCACCAACCTTTTAATTGGCCAGTGAAACCTGCAATTATCATTTTTGCAATATTCTTATCAGTATTTCCTATAGATTTACATATAGTACTATACATTAACATTCTATGTATCATACTATAAATTTGTTTATCAGCGTTACCATCAAGATTCCACTCATAAATATTTTTTCCTGAATAGCTATTATTAATAACATATTCTTGTTCCTCATGGAGTGTATCCATCGGGGAAGGTCTTGTATAATAATAATTAGGCTGAGTAGGACGATCAGCATATTTTTTAAGTCTGTTTATTTCAAACTTGACCGTGTCATTATGACTACTAGTTCCAATTGTATTAGTCATATCATGATCTAAAGTATTTATTTTTAAACCTTTAAATTTTTCTTCAATCAAACTTTCTAACTCTCCCTTAGGTTTTAAAATAAAATCTTTAATTTCAGGAGGAGGTTGAAGATGTGATTGAATAACAATATTATCAATGTTTACATTATTATCCTTAATATTTTTATCCATTGATAAATTTTGAATAACAGAATTAATTTTTTCTTATTCTTTCGAGAAATAATTTGCTATCTCGTTACTTTAAAACATTAAGATATAAATTAGTATAATTTTGATTCATTAATAATTGATTTAATTCTTTTAATGTAAAAGTTAATGAATCATTATCAATTAATTTAGAAAAAGCATTAAAATTAAGTATTTTTCCACTTTTTTCAATTGAAAAAGCTTGTTGTGGAGGATATATCCCTTTCATAAATTTTCCTCCTTCTAATTTGAAATCTCGTTCAATTATACAAAGATAATCCTGAACGTATATAGAAATAAACCAAGGAATAAAAGTTATTATTTTATTTTCTTTTTCAAGAAAACTATAAAATTCATTTTGATAGTAAATTCTATCTTCACTTGAAATATTTTCAAAAAACCAATCTCTAAAAGGTTTCCATCTTTCTAATTTAAATTCATTTTTAATTCTATTTCTTGCCAGTGATCCTGGACTGAAATCTATTTTTGGTGTAAAATTCATTTAGAAATTAGCATCCATTTCTGATTCAGTAGGATCTTCCGAATCATTTATACCTTTTACTATATTATTTTTATCTATAGATAAATTCTTAACATAATTTTCTCGTATTTGAGAAAAAGTATCAACTTCTCTTAATTGAGAAGTAGAAGCCCTAGTGGTTTCATAAGGCATTTGAATATTTTCAAATGGAGAAATAAAAGATCTCATAGATGATGATCTTGATATATTTCTTGGAATATTTTCCAATTGTGAATTCATTATAATGAGAAATGTTTCCATCTCGAACTCGAAATATATTAGTCACATCACGACATATTACAGGTGTTCTTGATACTGCGTTAGCAATTTGCCAATGATACAGTAGAGGAATTTCTCCCATTTAATTGATCTGCGAGTCGTAATATTTGACTTACTAAAATTTGTTTCAATTAAAATAGTTTCATTCAAAGATTTATCTTTGATTTTACACATAATAAGATTTAATGTGTGTAAGGTTTATAATATATCCTATAACATATACAAATTATTTCTGATCCAGGAGCATAGTTATATCCATGCGTCTTAACATTCATTGTCAAGGAGTCAAGAATGTTAATATCAGATAGAGATAATTGTAAGTTAGGATATACATCAAAATAAACTGGACCATGTGCCAGACTAGATTGTATAATTCCCATAAGAGACTTTTTCCAGTCCAAATTTCTACCATCTCTTAAGGCAGCAATAAAACTTTCTGGAAGATTTTCCAAAGTAAGTGGTTTAAAAGCAATTTGAACTAAACCAATATGTAAAAACTTTTGAGTTTTTCTGTAAGGATAAATATCCTTTTCACTAAGTAATTTAATTACCATTTCTTCATTATTTAAAGAGATAGATTCTTCTGAGGTTTTAACAATTTTTTTTAAACCTAATTTTTCGAATGTACCTAATTGGTAAACCTAATTAGCACTTATATTCTTTTAGCCTATCATTAGGCTAATACAAAATAAAAAATAAAAAATTAAACAAAACAAAATTAAAAACAACTTACAATATTTAAAGTTGTAACCAGAAACAAGAAATTTTATTACAATTTGGGGTATTTGTTACAAGAGGAAGGAGAAGGAGAAGAGCGAGATAATTCTCAGCGTGATTTATATATATAGTTTTTTTAAATATAAAATAGTTCGAGCGAGCGTGTTACGTCTGATTCGGCTCGATAGACGAATATCAAATACCTACCGTTCGCTCGGCGTTCGAAGGTTGAATCGAACTCGAATCGAGCTTTTTCGAGCGAATCAAATAATCGAATCGAATCTTCGACGTTCATTTACGGTACTAAAGTAGAGTAGCCAAAAAACCGTGAACCGGACCGAACCGGATTAGCGGTTCACCGCGGTTTAAGGGACGATTCGGGTATTTTGGAACGAGAATCGGACGAACGGTGGTTCAATGGCCCGGTCGGAACCGGTTCTAACCGGCCGGAACCGTACCGGCTCCAACTGCTAGATTTCAAACGGCTCTTTTTTCCAATCATTTCAAAAAATCCTTTAAATACCCTATTCATTTTACAAATTCTTTACAGATACTCTCCTCTCAATTCTACACTTCTACTTCTCTAATCTCAAACTCATTTCTTTGTTTGTAATCAAGTTTGTTTAGTTGTTAAAAACAACAATCAAATTTACTTTACGATACCGATTTTTGAAGTTGTTCTGATTTAATCGTTACTCCAATACAGTTTTAGCTATAAGTAAATTTAGTTTGCATTTTATTCAACTCATTTTTTTACAAGTGTAAAAAATAGGGCCAAAGACCCAAAAGTCACAAAAGCGAACTTGTTGTTGAACTTATAAGAATGAAAAGAATCATTGAACATAAAGACACAAATTAGATAGATAGACTGAATACTGCTTAATGAAAAAAAAAAAAAAAAAAAAAAAAAGAAAGAAAGAAGAAGAAGGGACAAGAGGCGTACCTGGACAAAAATAAAAACAAATAGCCAATATGCAATATAACCTCACGCTGTTGTTGTTTGGTTTTTTTTTTTTTTTTTTTTTTTCTTTCAGGCGCTGTTTAGGTTTTTTTTTTTTTTTTTTTTTTTTTTCAGGCGTTATTTTTTTAACCGATGTATTGTGTCGCGATACAATGACCACCCCGTCATTGACCACCGCGATTCAATGACCACGCGACGCATTGACCACCCCGATGCATTGACCACCGCGGCGCCCGATCGATGACCATAACGATCACGAGACACGCGATGAAGTGACACGCGACGTAGAACACGGCGATGAAGGACACCGCGATCGCGAGACACCGCAATGATAGTGACAACTGCGATCACGAGACATCGCGATCGATGACCACCCCCCCGATCTGAAATCTGCGATCTGCGAGAGCCGCGTGCGAGACACACCGGCGAAGTGGCGTCATATTGTATCGATTTATCGCGGTGACATCATAATGTATCAATTTATCTTTGTGGCGTCTTATGGTATCGATTTATCGCGACGGCGTCTTATTATATCGATTTATCGCGATGGCGTTTTATGGTATCGATTTATGCGATGGCGTCTTATTGTATCGATTTATGCGGTGGCGTCTTATTATATCGATTTATCGCGATGGCGTCGTGCGGTGGCGTCGCCGACGATGGCGTCGTATTATATCGATTTATGCGATGGCGTCATGCGCGGTGGACATCATGCGATGGCGTCATATTATATCGATTTATCGCGGTGACATCATGCGGTGACATCACGCGATGACATCATGCGATGACATCACGCGATGACATCACGCAGCGATGCCTTATTATATCGATTTATGCAATGAAGAAAATCCAACGGAAATTTCATCAAATATTTACACAAAATTCTAGGGTAAACATGAAGACAAAAATTCCATATACCATTCACCATTAAGCCATTGCTAAACATTAAGCACAGCTTTATAAGCCTTTTTCAGATTGATAAGAAGGCAAGACAGACTGCAGTTTATAATTCGCCACCCAACCAACTCTAATATCCTAAATGTTATGGTGTACAACATAATATTACATACCATAGCAGCAGTAACCTTCCTCTTCGGAGAACCACGTTTGGATACACTTGAGCTATAACTCATTGCTCCCCCAACCCTTCTAGTGGATTTTGGATTAGATATAGGCCTTTAAAACATGTCAGGATGAGAAAAATTAACACCATATATAGCTGTCAACAGATACAAATACAAATTAACAACATATTACCTGTTGACTGAAGCTGATGTTTGAACGATAAAAGTAAAAAATTGAATGAAAAAGTAATACATGGCAAGATGGGATAAAAGAATACTCCATGGCAAATTAAGGAATTGTTTAAATCTATACCTTAATCATTCATACAAGAGGCTCAAAATAATCATGACTTCGTAAGTACTCAAAAAATCAGCAGACAAGTTAACTATCCATACTAATCATGTAAGCTATATCAGCAGACAAGTTAACTCACCATACTAATCCTGTAAGCTATATCAGCATAGAAATTGTTACCTATCCATTTTAAACAAAGCAAATGCTGAAAGATTAGTGGTTCAAAGGACTATTTTCTATATCCTTTTCTACGAATTTTCCTAAACAGCCTCAAGAAACTATCACTTCATTGGGGCTCAATAAAATGAGCCCCCAAAAATTAAATGTTAAGCATCAGAAGAAGACAAATAAATCCACACTAAATCAGGAGTTCAGCACCTTAACAAGGCAGAATGCACAAAAACAACTCAACAACAAGACACAACTGCAAACAATCTAATAATGACATAAATTTAAGCAGCCATAGTATTGCTTCAGTAGAAAGACCAACAGAGAAGAAACCGGTTAGGAATAATAAGCAATAGTGTTCATACTCGCATTACAATCTTTGCAGCTCTTTGTTCCGAACAAAATCCATCAAAGGAGTAATCACGGGAGCTTCCTTTCCAGCGCCTAAGTACCAGAAAAGAACATGAAATAATTGTTACAAGAAACGGTAATTTTCATTTAAATCTAATTCTTATCTCTATTCGCGATTCACAGGAGCTTCCTTTTCATCAATCTCACTCTATACGACTGACCCATTTCGTCGTTACGGCGGCTGCCGCTGCCGCTGCTCTCTGCCGCCGTTGATGGCCCATTAATGCCGGAAACCGATTCTGCAGTGGAGAAGGGTGCAAAGGAGACGCTTCGGTTACTCCTTAGTAGGTCTAATGAGTTAAACCCTCCGTTGACGAATTCGTTGCCACCGGTGTTGACAATCAGAGACGAGAAGCAAAACATTCTTGCAGTTGGAAGCAGGGGTTTGTACATCGGAACAAGGGGCGTTGTTGATGTGAAGAAAAGCATAACAGCTAGTGGTTTGGCGGCTTCACCATCTGAGACACGCCTGTTGAGGGTGAAGGTGAGATTAAGAAATTTGCAAGGGTAAATTAGTAAACTATGATATAATGTGTCTTTATAAATCAAATGATTCCTTTATATATCTTTATAAATTTAATAAGTATAAAAAAAAACTATACTTTTAAGTAAATAAACCTAAAAAATATAACATAATTTAAAAATAACACAATTTACATATTAAAAAAATAACACACTATTAATATTATATTTAATAAAACAACATTTATAATCAACTTATATTTAAAATCGAATAAAAAACATTCGCTTTGGTTATTTTATATTACATTCAAATTTAATTAATAGTAATTTGTTATTGTAGTGAAAAGAATAAGTATTATATGAAAATGTAAAAAATAATTATTAATAATTTTTAAAACCGTGATCTGAACCGGAAGGAAACCGTGTGAACCGTTGAACCGCCGATTCTGAACCTTAAAACACCGGTTCCAGAACGGCACAAACCGGGAAAAAAACGGTGGTTCGGCCCGGTTCCAGTTCGGTTCATGCATTTGGCCAGGTTTAGATAGCAGGTCGTGAGCTTGGCCCCCTTTTTTGAGACTGTGGGCAAGTTCCATTCTCAACATGTATTTATGGCATGTTTGTTACGCATGAATGAAATTGAATGGAATAAAGTAATAGGAATGGAATGGAATTAATGAAATAAATTCATTCCATTACTGCGTTTGAAATGTGAAAGAATGGAATAAAAAGTAGGATATGGTGGAAGTGGTGGGTGGGGTAGCCCTACCCCACACGCCACTGGACCCTACTTCTCTACCCACCATACCTTACCTACCATCTCACCCTACCTACCCTACCCACCACACACCTACTCCACCCTACCATACATTACCACCCCACCCTACTTACTCCACCATCACCCTATCTTACCCTACGCATACCCTGCACCTCTCTACTCTCACTCCACAATCACCCACCCATACTCTACCCTACCCACCCATACTATACCTATCCTACACACCACCACACCCTACTATACCTACCTTACCATCTTACCCTACCTTACCTACCACACCACCCTACCCACTTCTACTTTACCCCACCCTAACCCACCACCACATCATTCCCTACCTTACCCACCACCCCACCCTTACCTACTTTACCCATCATCTATATATGCTACATACCCCTACCATTACCTACTACTACTCTACCCTACCCACCCTATCCTACCCATCACACCCCTACCTACCTTACCCACCCCGACCTACTTTACCCATCATCTATATACGCTACATACCCCTACTTACCCTACCCTACCCCTACCCATCATACCTTACCCACCATCCCACCCTACCTTACCTTACTCATCTCTACCCTACCCACCACCTCACCATATACTTTACCATCACCCCATCCTATCCTACCCTACTCTATTTCACCATATCCTACCTTACGCATCTTACATGCTTTACCCCACCACCTACTCTACCCTATCCCAACCCTACCTACCCTAATTCATCACCTACCCTAACCTACCCTACCACCCACACACTCTTACCCCATCACCCACGTGTTTTGTTGATTTTCTCTTTATTCCATTGCATTCCATCCATTTTTAGAAGGAATGAAAATAGACATTTTTCATTCCATTTTGGAATAAAATTTCATTCCATTCCATTCCCATAATCATACATGGCGATTCCGAAATCGTGCGTGTGAAATCTAGGGTTCTTTCTCTCGGTGATAACCTAATGGAGCTCCTAGATTACATAAAACACTGAAAAGAGGGGGTGGTTGTGAGATGTTTTAGACTGCACTTGATAGTGATCAAGCTGTCTACGTATCCAATGTCCCGATTGGAATCAAGTCTCCATAGTTCCTTACGGATTGTTTATATAGCCCTTGTGCCATAGGATTAGCGTGTGACGTGTCCATGGTGGACACTGATTGGTGTGTTTCCTAAGGAAAAAGGATTATGATTGATTGATCTCCTAAACTTTATGAGATAATTGTGATTTCAAATATTTATTTTAAATGATAAAGATTATAGACTTTATGGCCCGGATTCCTTCTATAATTATCGATTCGAGCGTGCGCAAAGGCCTTGGTCCGGGGGACCTGGGCCGACCTTATAGGTCGGACGTGGGTAAGCTTGAACACAAGTAGTGGTCGACCTGCAGAGGTCGGGATACTACTGTGCCTATATTGCTCGGAGGTCGGCCCTAAGCATTGGCCGGCCTAGAGGAAATTGGGAAAGTATCCGAATTACTCTAGCTCGGGTATTGGGAGTCATGTCCTTCTAAACAACATGTCTCTCTAAACTTAATGTTGGGCCACCAAAGAGGTGCCACGTAGGTAAGTTCAATTCCTGGCATCGTCGCCATAAGCCCCTGAGATCCAAATGAGCTCTCGTGAGGTCGGCTCGGATCTACTTAGATTGCAGCCGGCCCAAGTAAGTTTACGAGTGAATCAGGGGCGTTATAAGCGTAGTTATGACCGTCCCGGAATTCGGCGTCGTTACGGTAAGCTCAAATTGAGTACGATTTTCAAGATGAGCTTGCGGGATATAAACCTATCACATCAAGCATCATTTCTCCACTGTCATTCCATCGACTATCCTTTTACTGCAGCCTCCTACTTCCATCGTTCTCCTTTTTCATCCGCTTCCACGCCCTTATTGATGTCTGATTCAACTGAGGAGGAACCGCTTACTCCTAGGACTGAAACGATCATAAAGGAATCTTGGGCCAGGCCTGTGGTCTTTGAAGAGATCCCGTGGGTTCCTCCACAACCGAATTCTGCTGCTTCTTCTTCCAGCCCTTCATCAAACACTTTTGATCATCTTTTCAGGTATAAAATTCAAAATGCCACTCAAGATATCATGGGGAGTCATGGAATGGTTTCGGTTTTGACTCAAGGCAGCGTAGTGTATATCTGTCGGGAATATGGGGTAAACTTGGAATAATTTGCACCTCTGCTCCCCGTGGATCAATGTCTGTTCACATCCCGTCCCCGGATAGGTACTTTGCCATTTATGAATCCCAACTGAAGGCCGGGCTGAGGTTGCCGTTGTGTCTTGACCTTGTATCAGTGTTACGACACTACAGGATAGGTGCAGTTCAAATGGCTCCCTCCGGAGTTAGGACGGTGGTGGGGTTTGCCGTGTTGTGCCGGGCGATCAGGGGTGCGGTTCTCGGTGGGTCTCTTCCGAGTCTTTCATCGCATCGTGCAGAGCCTGGGGCTGAAAGGATGGTATCATTTTTCCCGTCGGTCGGGAGTAAAGGAAATGATGCTTGAAGGCCCTAAGTACAACTCATTGCGAGGGCGCTTCTTCTTCATTCAAGACGGTGGGGACTCTATGCTAGGGCGCTGGAAAACAAGTTCCTTGAAAAAGGACGAGTGTCCGACCCTCCCGAACTCAACTCAACTGAATGACATTCAGAACGCGGGTATCGTCCAGAGGCTGCGTGAACTGCCTTCTGTGCTGATCGCTGCAGCTCGTCTAGCTGAGGCTAGCCCCGATCCTTACGTTCCCTTAGACAGCGATAGTCGTGATATTGGTAAGCGCCGTTACCTTCTTGTTCTTGTAAACTTTTGTATTGACGTAAGTAATGTGCTTTAGCTTTTCTTGCAGTAAGGACCCTGGCCGGTTCCAAGCCCCCGGCCCTAGGGAGGGGGTGGAATACCGAACCGAGAGGGCAGCCGTGACCGGAGAGCCTGTTGTCGGGACCAGGCGACCCGGACCATCAGATCCTCTCTCGGGGCCCACACAGCTCGCCTGTTGTTCGAGATGGAAGATGACACTCTGGCAAATCTCCACTCTTTTAAGAGGGACTTAGATGCTCCTATCATTGAGGTGGACGAGGAGGAGGATGAGTACGAAGATCTTCTCGCCCTAGATCGGGAGAAGTTGGTGCAGAAAAGAGGCTGGAAAAGATAAGTAGGACCGATGTTGGATTGGGTTCGGGAAATCACAACGAGGAATCATCTGAGGTTCGCCGAGGGGATAAGGAGACCGAGGTCGACCCCCACACTTCACTCTATTCAGATGATCCGGTACAGGATGTCTCTCAGATGTCTGACATGGATCTGCTTGAAGCGGGCTTTGAGGCCATGAGATACGTAAGTTTCATTTCCTTGTATCCTTGACACTCATCCTTATCAGAAGGTTTTAACCGTATGTTGTGCTTACACAGGGATCAGTTGTGGGTCAAGAGATCTTTTGCCGACTTGGACGTTCGTCCGCTGAATGAGAGAAGAGGACTTCTGATCTGAAGTCTAGAGACAATCAAATAAAGGAACTCGAGGAACAACTAAAATCACAAGTGGAAAGGACAGTGACTTCAAAGTCTGAGTACGATGTTACGCTTTCAAGAGTTCATGAATGAACACTAAGAGAAGAAAGCCGGCTGGACGGTCATATAGTGAGGCTTGAGAGAGCTCTCGGCTTCGCAGGCAATCTGTCTCGAGCTTTTCCCGCTTGTCTCTGGGGAGGTCTCGGCTCTAGCCGTTAGAGATTACAAAGCTTCTTCTGTCTTCATCGAATCTTTAAAGCGGTTGTTGAGCCCTCCCGTGAGGGCTAGCTATATGCTGGGAGTAAACGATTGTACGGCCCGTTACCCGGACCTGACTATCGACAAACTACCTCACCCAGACTTGTACATTCCTGGCGCCGAGTCGATGTATTCTCTTCGGTTGAAGGAATTTCAAGCGGGGGTGGACCTTGCGGCTAAATACCCTATAATCGGCCAACATGGCCGACCTTCTAAGGGGAGCGAACTCTCAGGTTCGACCCCTGGTTCTTGATAGGATCAGGCTTTTTATGCATGTCTAAGTGTAGACCTGGTAATTTGTATTTCAGCGTCTTTCTGTAATTTTGATATTTATTAATAAAACCAGTTTTTCCAAACCTTTCAGCTTTTTGTTCGATTGTAATTCAGATTTTGTATTTTGTATGGTTTTTTATGATCATCATCGTTGCCCTCTAGTATGTCATGCGTATGATTATTGGGGGATGGCATACTTGTACTAGGTTGTATGTAGTATGATTAGAGGTTAGTTCGCAATTAGTTTAAGTTACCGCGAGC
Source organism: Gentiana macrophylla (assembly GCA_026214975.1). Taxonomy (NCBI): domain Eukaryota; kingdom Viridiplantae; phylum Streptophyta; class Magnoliopsida; order Gentianales; family Gentianaceae; genus Gentiana; species Gentiana macrophylla. The sequence continues at coordinate 4,002,373 of CM047811.1, read as the reverse complement.
AGGGCCAGGTCAAGTCAGCTTCTCACGTGTAAATGGGACGAGCAGGGCCAGGCCAGTGTTGACTTCTCGTATTAAGGCACGACAAGCAGGGCCAGGTCGGACTGACTTCTCACGTGGAAGCATTGACGGGCAGGGCCAGGCTAGTGCTGACTTCTCGTTTTAAGGATGGGACGAGCAGGGCCAGGTCGGACTGTCTTCTCGCGTGGAAATGGGACGAACAGGACCAGGCTAGTGCTGACTTCTCATTTTAAGGCACGGCGAGCAGGGCCAGGTCGGACTGACTTCTCGTGTGGAAGCATTGACGAGCAGGGCCAGGCTAGTTCTTGTTGGAAAGGTGTCCTAAACCCAATCGGGTTGGACCGGATACAGTCTGTTTAGTTCATGTAATAACTTTATTATGATTAATAAAAGCACTTATGTTATTATATATTGTTTGTCTTCACATTATTTGTTGTATATATATATAGTAACGTCCCTAGTATCAATCTGTGATAGAGAAACCATGATAGTGATTATGGTTGATGAGATCTCTAATCACTATAACAAGGTTGGTACTTAAATGTCTCTAGTCTTATATATTATCAAATGGGACATTGATAGTATAATCAAATTAGCACGTATTGGATGTCTTATCTTTTTTGAAGATAGGGATAGATCTCGTCCCATCGAAGTGTAGAGACACTTGGGTATGCGTGGGCGTGTATTAGAGAATGCGTACATTAGGCGACTTCACTTACATTAAGTGTCACACTATGTGGCGGTTGTGTAATTATCCTTTTGACCGAGTCTTCATGGCATCACGGTGTGGATTATCATGCTTTGACACTATTGAGATTTCTCCTAACCACGGGCGATCATGCGGTAGTGATTGGGTATGATATTGAAGCATCGCGGAGTATACATGATTGGTCATCCGGGAATCGCGTATCCTATGATTGGGATCAAATATCCGAAATGGCCTTCTTATAAGGAATGTCTAGCTCTCTAGAGAATCTTTGCAAAGTGGGAGTAAATGTGTTATTCCGAGAGAGCATGATATCCAGATTATAAGATTCGATCGTTAATGTATTGACACTCGAGATACGATCGATCGTATGGATATTATTACATCGATAGGATTGTAAGTTACACGGTAACTACTTCACATGAAAGGTAGTAGTCATTGCTTTTGACTCTTCCGATGATTGGGGTCACGGTGTGTTGCTGGACGCTATCCCGTGATCGTTAGGCATGAAGGGTATTTTAGTAATTTGCACTTTGTGTCTACGGCCAACATATTCGGAAGCCTATTGGGTCACACACATATGAACATTGAGTCGGATTAAAATGCGGTTATAGTTGATAACCAAATAATGAAAGTTTATCTCTAGACTATAAAGGTTATAGTGGTAAATTAATATGGTGGTATTTATTTATTATGAATAAATAAAATACAAGATATTAATTATATATAAATTATGTTAATTAAAGAATATTCCGGAAGTCAATCTTTTGGGATATGGGGCGCCACTTTTGATGTGTATAAGATACACTTGGATTGTGTACTTTAATTAATAAGATTGCCATAATATTAATATAAGATATTAATTGATTTTGGAAAAATAGATTTATGGTAATAAGATAATTGTAATCAATATAAGATATTGGCAAAATAAATTATAATTAAATAGATAAATCAATCTAGAAGATTTTCTTTATTTTATTGGAAAAAGGTTTTCTTCTCCTACACACTATTGGGGCGCCACTTATCATTATAAATAAGAGGTGGGTGTCAAGTTCTTTTATACAACACAATTGCAAGAGCTCATAGTTCTTGTGTAAAATAGAGAGCTATCCATAGTGAGTTTGTGAGGGAAGAAAAGGTCCAGTCTAGCAGCCGGAGTTTTTCCGGTAGCAATCCAAGGAGGATTCCGGCAAGGGTTCGTGTGGATTAGCGATAGAGGCCGGACGCGTGGGCGGCTTGCGCGTTGAACTACTCTCCGTTGGCGGTCAAAGCGGCGATCTTATAGATCATCCGAGGTATAACCGTCAAACTACTTAACGTGTTTATTGCATTAAGCGAAGAACGATCTAGAAAAGGAAATCAAATTTTAAATTCCGCTGCGTTAAACTAGTGATTTCCTAACAGTGGTATCAGAGACAAACTTCGAGCTTAAGCAATAAGCATAAATTAATTGCGTAGTATTTAATTGATAGATGCAAGATTTAAATCGCGAAACGTTAAAAAAAAATAGGGTTTATGTGGGTCGCCGATGTGGCGCGCCTCTTCTCAAGGCGGCGGCGGTGGCCCTGGTGCCGTCCGTCGGTCGCCTTCTTCCGATGGGAGATCCACCCTTTTCGTTTTGTGATATTTATTGTGCATAGATATCTCGTTTGTTTAGTTGTGTCGTATGGCCAACCAATGGTTCAAATAGTTTGGACCATTGAGAAACCATATGACACATTGGCATTTCCAAATTTTGATTTGGAATAGGCCTAGGCTCTTTTCAAATATTTGATTTGTAAAAGACCTAGGCCTAGGCCACTTCTAAAATTTTGATTTTGGAAAGTGGCCAGGCCTAAACCAAAATTATTTGGCCTTTCCAAATATTTGATTTGGAATAGCGCTGAAGCACTTTTCAAAATATTTGATTTGTAAAAGCTGGCGCAAGCCACTTCCAAAATTTTGATTTTGGAAAGTGGCTGTGCCTGAACTAAAATAATTTGGCCTTTCAAATATTTGATTTGGAATAAGCGCAAGCCCCTTTCAAATATTTGATTTGTAAAAGGCTTAGCTTGCAAGTACTTCAAAAATTTTGATTTTGGAAAGTGGCGAGCCTAAGCTAAATTTAGTTTTGGAAAGGAAACAAATAGGAGACTTTATAATTTTAATTTTATTTTGAATAGTTCAAATTTAATTGAAATTAAAATCGATTTAAAATTAAATGTTAATTTTCGATTAAGTCATATAATTATTTAAAAGTTATTTAATTATTTGACGTGATAAAATAAAGACGCATGAGTAATTAAAATTAGAATTTAATTTTTTTCATAAGATAAAATTGTATGGATTAGATGTGTAGATATAATGTGATTATATGGACCCCGATTGATCATGAACTTGACCAATAGGATAGATGGGAATGTTTTCTTTATGTTGGTTTTTGAAAAATTGTCTTAGGCCGTTATGAAGAACGTGACCTAGTTTACTTTTTGCATTTATCCCATTCCCGTTAGCTCCCACCGTGTACGGCGGGTGTAATTATTAGATAAATGATTATGTAACAAGAATGGAGCAAGAAGTTGAAGACCAAGGATAGATAAAGAACCCATTGGCGGTTGCAGATACCCTTAGTTTGTGACCCGCGGTTTCGTCAGTTTGTATTCGAAACCGCACCTAGGAAAAGTCCATGATCATACCGGTTATTTTATGCACAGAATGTTGTGTATGTTTTACTTTATATGATATCGTAGTAATATGCACATAGTAGATGAGACCATAATTAAACCAAAATTAATTAAGTGAATTAATTTAAAATTATTCCCACGCCAAAAATCGAGCCAAAATTGTCTCCCAATATTATAATGACGGTGAAGAGCCCTTGTTCGGATCAAGCGATCGGCCTCGCCGGGAGTTAACCTACCACGGGTATATCGTTATTATTGAGATATGATCGTTATGAGATCTCATTAATATTAGGTTACGACTCGACTAGAATCTTGCGGTGATTGGCCCTCGTCAGGACCGTCTGATTTTAGAGACAAGGGGTTGACTATCACATAGAGATGTGAAACGTCAAAGAGTTGACTAGTCGACCACCGGAGTCGCGTGAGATCATTGGTAAGAGTACCTACACGTCGAAATTATCTCGGTTGATTGGCCTCGTCGGGAATCGAGGTAACTAGATGCGATCCCAGCCACTAAAGAATTAATTAAATTCTGAAAGCCAATAGGGAATAGTTGGCTAGTGGGAGTAAAACCTTATAAAATTTTAAGTGCAAATTTAGGGTTTTATACATGAGCTTTTACTTATTCTATCTTTATTTATTGTTGTAGAAAATGTCAAACAAATTGAACCTTCGTTTTATCATCGAAAACAAGCTTGACGAAACTAATTTTCTCGATTGGGAAAGGAACCTCAAAATCGTTTTGAGGCACGCGAAGATTGGCTATGTCTTGGGCGAGGCCCTACCGGAAAAGCCAGCGAGGCTCAGTTTGCAGATGTTGTCGAGAAGTACAACAAGCACTTTCGACATTTGTCTTGATGCTACATGTATCATGCTTGCTTCTATGACACCTGAACTGCAGAAACAACATGAGTCTATGGACGCCTACTCTATCATGGTCCACCTAAAGGAACTCTATGCTTCTCGGCCTCTACTGAGAGGTACGAGGTCTCGAAGGCCCTCTTTAGTTGTAAGATGGCATCTGGGATTTCTTTGTGGGGTCACACGTGCTTAAAATGATCGTATATAGAGAGGCTTGGGAAGTTTGGGCCACATGTTGGAGCGAGTTGAGCATTGACTTGATTACTCGCAATCTCTACCGATTTATTCTCGCAGTTCGTGATGAACTATCACATGAACAAGATAGATTGCTCCTTGCGAGTTATTGAACATGTTGAAGACTGCTGAGGGCACCGTGGGGAAGGGAAAGCAAGTGTTCTTTGGTCACTTCAAGCAAGGAGGCAAGGCAAAAGCCCGAGAAAAAGTCCAAGAAGGCGAAGGTCGCACCTAAGCCAACGCCTAAGATAGCGAAAGACAAATCCAAGGATGCTTGCTTCCATTGCGGTGAGACCGGACATTGGAGGAAATCGCAGGGCTTCTTGAGTACCAAGAAGAAGCATTCGATGCTTCGACTTCGTGTATATTTATGATTGAGATCAACATTACTTCTTCTAAGTCTAACAACTGGGTATTAGATCTTTGGTTGTGGTTCTCATATTTGTACGAATATGCAGCACTAAGAAGAGCTAGAGATCTCAAGAAAGGAGAGGTGGACTCTGGCGTTGGAAATGGAGCAAGTGTTCTTTGCACTAGCCGTAGGAGTTTATTTTCTTTCATTGCCCAAAGGGCTAGTACTAGAACTCAATAATCGTTATTTTGTTCCTCTTTTACGAAGAGCATTATTTCCATTTCCGCATTAGATGTTGATGGTTTTTCATTTACGTTTGAGAATAAATGTTGTTCTTTTTCACGTGATGGAATCTTTTATGGTACTGGCATACTTAGCAATGGTCTCTACATATTAGATATGAATGTTGACGTACTTAATATAAATAACAAGAAAGCCAAAACAAATGACTTGAATGAATCCTACTTATGGGCGCATTTCCAAACTCCATAAAGATGGAATGTTGGATCAATTCGATTACGAATCGTTTGATACATGCGAAGCTTGTTTACTTGGCAAGATGACAAAGTCACCTTTTAGTGGCAAAGGGATAAGATCCAATGAATTGCTCGAGCTCATACATACTGATGTATGTGGCCCAATGTCAATTCAATCCAAAGGAGGATACTCTTATTTTATCACTTTCACTGATGACCATTCTCGTTATGGTTATATATACTTAATGAAGTATAAGTCTGAAGCCTTTGAAAAGTTCAAGGAATTCAGAAGTGAAGTGGAGAAACAACTAGGTAAAGAAATCAAAACACTTCGATCCGATCGAGGTGGAGAATATTTAGATGGAGAGTTTCAAGACTATTTGAAGGAGAATGGGATTCCACCTGAATGGACCCCTCCAGGGACGCCTCAAATGAATGGCATATCTGAGAGGAGGAATCGTACTTTGTTAGACATGGTACGATCCATGATGAGCTATGCAGTTCTTCCAAAATCGTTTTGGGGGTATGCTCTAGAAACCGCATCCTATACACTGAACCGAGTTCCATCAAAGACGGTTGAATCCACACCATACGGGGTATGGAATAAGAGGAAACCGAGTCTAGCCTATCTTAAACCTTGGGGTTGTCCGACTTACGTGAAGAGGATGATGCCCGACAAATTAGAAGCTAGATCTGACAAATGTTTATTTGTGGGTTATCCTAGAGAAACTAGAGGATACCAATTTTACCATCCTGAGGAACAAAAGGTGTTTGTTTCCAGGACTGGCCACTTTCTAGAAAAAGAGTTTATTCTGGATAGGGTCAGTGGGAGTAAGATTGATCTTGAAGAAATTCGAGAACCACTTACGGATAACAGTCCGTTGATGGAAGTAGAGGAGACACCACATACAAATGTGGCGCCACCTCTACCGTGACACACTAAGCCCCCGAAAGATCCACCAGGGAACGCCGTGAACCCGAAAGGTACACTGGCGTGTATCTTATGGAAGATGAGGACCCTAGAACTTATGAGGAAGTGCTATTAAGGCATGACAAAGAGAAATGGCTGGAAGCCATGAATTCTGAAATGGAAACCATGAAAGACAACCAAGTTTGGAACTTAGTTGATCCACCTGAGGGAATAGTTCCTATAGGGTGCAAATGGGTCTTTAAGAGAAAGACCGACATGGACGGTAACGTGACTACCTACAAGGCTAGGTTAGTGGCAAAAGGTTATAAGCAAAGACAAGGAGTTGACTATGACGAAACCTTTTACTTTGTTGCCATGTTAAAATCCATTAGAATTTTGCTCGCTATTGCGAAGATACCATGATTACGAAATCTGGCAGATGGATGTGAAAACAGCTTTCCTTAACGGGAACCTGTCTGAGGAAGTGTATATGACACAGCCTGAGGGATTCACAACCAATGACGCTGGGATTGTATGTAAACTGTAAAGATCCATTTATGGATTAAAGCAAGCTTCTCGGAGTTGGAATCTTCGCTTTGATGAGATAATCAAACAGTTTGATTTCATCAAGAACGAAGATGAGCCCTGTGTTTACAAGAAGGTTAGTGGGAGTGCCATTGTGTTCTTAGTGCTTTATGTAGATGACATATTGCTCATAGGGAATGATGTGCCTATGTTACAATCGGTCAAAACTTGGTTATCCAAGAACTTCTCAATGAAGGACTTGGGTGATGCAACCTATATTCTAGGAATAAAGATCTATAGAGATAGATCTAAAAGGTTGCTTGGTCTGTCGCAATCCACCTATATAGACAAGATCTTTGAAGAGATTCAACATGGAGCGATCAAGAAAGGATTGCTTCCCATGTCACATGGGGTCTACCTGTCGAAGGAATGAGTCCTAAGACGAGAGGAGGAAAGGGGCACAAATGAGTAAAGTCCCTTATGCTTCGGCAATCGGGTCTATCATGTATGTCATGTTATGCACAAGACCGTATGTCTCATACCTTTTTAGTATGACTAGTAGGTACCGATCCAATCCAGGTGATGGTCACTGGATTGTTTGTCAAGAATATCCTCAAGTACTTGAGACGTCACTAGGATATGTTCTTGGTTTTCGGGAATGATGATTTAGTATTACGAGGTTACACGGATGCCGCCTCCAAACCGACAAGGATGACTTTAAGTCACAATCTGGATTTGTTTTCACGCTTGACGGCGGAGCGATGAGTGGAAGAGTTCCAAGCGAGACTACTCTGCGGATTCTACAACGGAAGCCGAATACATAAGCAGACCTCGGGGCGGCGAAGAAGCGATTTGGATGAAGAAGTTCATTACTGAACTTGGTGTGGTTCCCTCCATTGAAGGTCCAGTGCCTCTGTACAGTGATAATAATGGAGCAATATCTCAGTCAAAGGAACCAAGGTCTCATCAGAAGTCCGAACATGTGCTACGGCGCTATCACTTGATAAGAGAGATAGTAGATAGAGGAGATGTAAAGATAGAGAAAGTCCACACGGATGATAACATAGCTGATCCGTTAACCAAGGCATTGTCTCAAGCTAAGCATGAGAAACATGTTCACTTGCACGGGCTTAGGCATATGGGTGATTGGCTTTAGGCCAAGTGGGAGATTGTTGGAAAGGTGTCCTAAACCCAATCGGGTTGGACCGGATCCGACCGGGTCGGGTCATTTACAATCTGTTTAGTTCATGTAATAACTTTATTATGATTAATAAAAGCACTTATGTTATTATATATTGTTTGTCTTCACATTATTTGTTGTATATATATATATAGTAACGTCCCTAGTATCAATCTGTGATAGAGAAACCATGATAGTGATTATGGTTGATGAGATCTCTAATCACTATAACAAGGTTGGTACTTAAATGTCTCTAGTCTTATATATTATCAAATGGGACATTGATAGTATAATCAGATTAGCACGTATTGGATGTCTTCTATCTTTTTGAAGATAGGGATAGATCTCGCTCATTGAAGTGTAGAGACACTTGACCATGCGTGGGCGTTTATTAGAGAATGCGACGTTAGATCGACCCCACTTACATTAAGTGTCACACTATGTGGCGGTTGTGTAATTATCCTTTTGACCGAGTCTTCATGGCATCACGGTGAGGATTTTCATGCTTTGACACTATTGAGATTTCTCTTAACCACGGGGCGATCATGCGGTAGTGATTGGGTATGATATTGAAGCATGCGGAGTATACATGATTGGTCATCCGGGAATCGCGTATCCTATGATTGGGATCGAATATCCGAAATGGCCTTCTTCGAAGAGAGCATGATATCCAGATTATAAGATACGATCGTTAATGTATTGACACTCGAGATACGATCGTATGTATATTATTACAGCGATAGGATTGTAAGTTACACGGTAACTGGCTTCACATGAAAGGTAGTAGTCATTGCTTTTGACTCTTCCGATGATTGGGGGTCACGGTGTGTTGCTAGACGCTATCCCGTGATCGTTAGGCATGAAGGGTATTTTAGTAATTTGCACTTTGTGTCTACGGCCAACATATTCGGAAGCCTATCGGGTCACACACATATGAACATCGAGTCGGATTAAAATGCGGTTATAGTTGATAACCAAATAAGGAAAGTTTATCTCTAGACTATAAAAGTTATAGTGGTAAATTAATATGGTGGTATTATTTATTATGAATAAATAAAATACAAGATATTAATTACATATAAATTATGTTAATTAAAGAATATTCCGGAAGTCAATCTTTTGGGATATAGGGCGCCACTTTTGATGTGTATAAGATACACTTGGATTATGCACTTTAATTAATAAGATTGCCATAATATTAATATAAGATATTGAAGAGAGTTTGAGAAAGTAAATTATACTTGAGTAAACTTCAACTTGTTTATTCATATTGAAAGAATGAGTATAAATAGATACAAGGGAGGCTTCTAGCTAGTAAAGTAAAAGTAACTAGAGCCGGCTAGAAATAAATGCTAGAGTCGGCTATGACTATGCTATTACATAATAAGACAAAAAATAGTTACTTTATGACTTTATGACATATTAATTGTTTATTTAATACAATTAATATGTCTCTTTGATACATAAATAACATGTTACACTCTAACGAGTTAGAGGTACAACAATGTAATATTAACTATATTTCCACACCCCCTCAAATCAAGGTTGTATATGTTAATACAAAACAAGTTTGCTACTCATCACTAAACATAAGCGGTGGAATTGCCTTTGTGAGAATATCGCATTTTGATCTCACAAGGAACATATCAAGTTGAATGATCTTGGCATCAATCTTCTCTTTAAGGAAATGTCTCACAATATCAACATGTTTGGTTTTATCATGATGAATGGATCCTCCGCCATGCATAAGGCTGAATTATTGTCACAAAGAGTGTGATAGTTCTTTGAGGAGGTCAGCTGTTTCGATCGGGACCCTTTTTATCCATAGAGCTTCACAAATACCCAAAACTAGTGCCCTGAGTTCAGCTTCAGCACTGCTTCTAGAGATAGTAGGCTGTTTCTTGCTCCTCCAGGTGACAAGATTGCCCCATACATAAGAACAAAGAGCTGTAGTAGACCTTCTCTGTCTATGTGACACCCAAATTCAATCAAGATCGTGTAAACCTTGATAGATCTCTCAGCAGACTTGGTAAAATGTAAGCCTTGGCCAGGAGTGGACTTCAGGTACCTCAGTATCCTGTTCACAGCATTCCAATGTTGCTCAGTAGGGCAATGCATGAACCAAGCAACTGCATCGACTCCATATGCAATATCGAGTCTTGTATGGGGACGATAAATGAGTTTCCTACAAGTCTTTGATATTGATCCTTCCTCGACAAAGAATGTCACCATGTAGCGAGGTATTACTACTTGGTCTCTCTGGGATACAGAGGGTTTGCATCCCAAAGATACCGCTTTCTTCAAAGAGTCCATCACATATTTCCTTTGAGAGATAGATATACCTGGTTGTTTCTTGCAATCTCCATACCAAGGAAGTATTTAAGATAGCCCAAGTCCTTGACTTGAAAAACCTTTGCCAATAGAGTCTTCAAATTCGGATCTCAATAGAGTCATCACCAAAGAGGATGATATCATCCACATATACAATAAGAATAGATCTTTTAAATTTGGTGTCCTTGATAAACATGGTGTGATCGAGTTGCATTGATGATATCCAGCAGCTTTAACCACGAGTGGTGAGTTTCCCAAACCAGGCTCTTGGGATTGCTTTAGGCCATATAGAGATTTCCTCAATTTGCAAACCTTTCCTTGAGTGTTAGGATTGGTAAAACCAGGAGGTACATTCATGTAAACTTCCTCGATAAGGTCACCATTGAGGAAGGCATTTTTGATATCTAATTGGTGAAGGGCCACAAGTTGGACAAAGAAGAGATATCGATGATTCGACAAAGTTTAGTTTTGCCACTCGGTGCAAAAGTTTCTTTGTAGTCAATGCCATAAGTTTGAGTGAAACCCTTGCAACTAGTCCTGCCTTATACTTGTCAATTGTACCATCGGCATTGTATTTGATGGTAAATATCCACTTGCAAATGATCGTCTTCTTGCCTTTGGGGAGAAAGTTAGATCCCAAGTATGATTATCCAGGAGGCGATCATTTCGATCCGACACCGCCCTTCCACTTATCATGTTGGAGAGCTTCCTGTATATTCTTAGGAATAGAGTGAGAATCCAAGTCCTGTGTAAACATGGCAAATGCAGGTGATAACTGATCATAAGATAGATAATTATGAATAGAATGATCGGTAGTGCAAGATCTCTTTCCTTCCCGATATAGCAATAGGCCTATCATCAATGTCGTGAGTTTCTTTGAGAGGTCAGAAGGTTCTTTGAGTGTCGGCAGCTCTCGGGTCGATGAGACTCGGTTCGTGAGGTTGCCGAGGGTCGATGAGACCGCCGAGGTCGATGAGGGTGCCGAGGTTCATCTGCGAGAATCGAGAGTTCTTGAGGGTTAAGATTTTGCTGAGGGAAAGGATTTAGGTCAATTTCAATCGTGTTTCCATCGATGGCGCCTCAGTGGACTTGTTTGTAGTAGGAGTCCTTTCAAAGAATTTTACATCCATAGAATTGTAAAATCTCTTTTCGTAGGAGAGTAACACTTGTAACCTTTCCTCGCCCTTTGCATATCCTAGGAAAATGCACTTGTGAGCTTTGGGATCAAGTTTGCTTCATGTTGGGCATGTATATAAACAAACACAAGACAACCAAAAGATTTTAAGAGGTAATTGGGAAATAAGATGAGGCAGGAGAGTGTGTGGTCGTAAGGGTTTGGATATGAGTTTTGAAGCCTAACACTCTACTTGGGAAGTCTGTTGATTAAGTATGTGGCGAGTTAATATAGCTTCACCCCACATATACTTTGGAACATGTGTGGTGAACATGATTGATCTAGCCATCTCTGTAAGTGCCTGTTCTTTCTCTCAGCAACCCCATTTTGTTGAGGTGTTTCCACACAACTACTGATATGGACAATTCCCTTATCCATTAAGAAATTACTGAGGTTAGACTCATAGTATTCAAGTGCATTATCAGTCTTTAAGATCTTGATCTTAGTGTCAAATTGAGTAGAGATCATGTTGTAAAATTCAAAAACTGTTCCAACTTCAGATTTATCCTTCATTAAAAACAACCATGTGTTTCTCGTATGATCATCAATGAAAGTGACAAACCATCTTTTCCTTGTTATACTTTTTACTCTTGAAGGTCCCCATACATCACTATGAATTAAAGTGAAGGGTGTGGAAGGCAAATAAGGTAGTTTGGTATACACAGATTTGGTAAGTTTTGCAAATTGACAAATATCACATTGAAGATCATTGACATTACATCCTTTGAATAATTCAGGAATTACAGACTTTAAATAACCAAAACTTGGAGGTCCTAGTCTATAATGCCATAACATGATATTGTCTAAGGTTTGAGTGCAGTCACTGAGGCGATTCGGTCTTGATCTTACTGCCTTCAGCAGGTTGACCACATACAATCCGACGCGGGTGGTTTAGCCTCCCAATCACTTCCTGTGAAGAAGGGGTCCTGAAAGTGCAATGATTCTTATTAAACACAACAATCCAATTTAAATCTTTTGCAAGTTTAATGTGAGATATGAGGTTGCGCTCTAATTTTGGAACAAATAGGACATCCTTTAGGCATATCTTATTAGTGAGTTTAACATTTCCAAAACCTTTTGCATGAGAGATAGATCCATCAGCAAATCGTAATTTTATGAGGTTGATGACATGGAACAAGGTGAGTTATGAGGTTTTTATTGCCACCATATGAGAGGAGGCCCTAATCAACAATCCATGTTTCATTACTAATAGAAGAGTAGAATTTACCTCGCTTTAGACTGAGTAGGCGAGTCAAGAGAGGGACTACCTTCTTTTGTTGAGTGAGGAAAGCTTTGAATGCAAAGAAACGAGCATTCAACTTGTTATCATTCTCCTCTTCATTGACATGCCCGCTCGACTTTCCCTGGTAGGCTTGGAGGATTTAGGCATGCCATGTAGCTTCCAAAGAAGTGTCCTTGGTGTGATTTGTGCGCTTGCGGTGCTCATAGAACAACTTTCCAGATTCGATCAAGAGGCTCCCGACAGCCTTAGAAACCTCAAGAGCTCCCGACAATCAAAGCAGGTAGCACTTTCAAGGAGGTTGTCACAGGGGAGTTCAAAGAAGATCACTTTTCTCCTCGCTTTCCTCATGTTTGACTTCAAAGAAACATGGATTTGAGATGGGGAGAGGTTTTGTGGCAAGAATTCTTCCCCTAACATCATCAAGAGTAGGATTCATCCAAGAAGAAACTTGAATACTCTCTTTTTCTCAATAATGTCCTTATAAAGTGCAAAAGATCCTTGACATCATTCCAGGTGAGTTTCCAACATATCTAAGTGTTGCCATGCCTAGATAGGTTGGTTGAAGTATTGAGTTACTGAGACATATCTCCTTGTCTCAGCTTTGAATCAGTGTTTCAAGCTCATACACTTCCGATGTATTGTCTTTCTTGGAGTAAAGATCCTGGCATTATCCTGATCTCCTTTGCAGATCATACATCATAAAGTTCTCACTAATCTCTTTTGTCATTGATCTTGTGAGAATGGTCATGACTTGATTATTAGTAGTATCCCATGCTTCAAATCTCGGGTCATCTTCAAGAGGGGCGGGTTTAGAGCCGGGACGGTATCCCATCTTACCTTGTCCAGAGATGTACATTTTCATAGACCTTGACCACAAAGAAGTAGTTGTTGCCATCAAGTCTATGATTTGTGTAAGATGAAGAGTCAATGACCCTAGGTTTGTCGAGGCAAATTGGGACTCAACCGAGGTGAGAAGCTTCAGATAATGAAGACATTCTTTGATTCAAAGAAGTGCCGAGAATTTGCAATGATTCGGGAGTTTAAGGCTCGATACCATGAAGAGAGTTTGAGAAAGTAAATTATACTTGAGTAAACTTCAACTTGTTTATTCATATTGAAAGAATGAGTATAAATAGATACAAGGGAGGCTTCTAGCTAGTAAAGTAAAAGTAAATAGAGCCGGCTAGAAATAAATGCTGTAGTCGGCTATGACTATGCTATTACATAATAAGACAAAAATAGTTACTTTATGACTTTTAGGACATATTAATTGTTTATTTAATACAATTAATATGTCTCTTTGATACATAAATAACATGTTACACTCTAACGAGTTAGAGGTACAACAATGTAATATTAACCATATTTCCACAGATATTAATTGATTTTGGAAAAATATATTTATGGTAATAAGATAATTGTAATCAATATAAGATATTGTCAAAATAAATTATAATTAAAGAGATAAATCAATCTAGAAGATTTTCTTTATTTTATTGAAAAAATGTTTTCTTCTCCTACACACTATTGGGGCGCCACTTATCACTATAAATAAGAGGTGGGTGTCAAGCTCTTTTGTACAACACAATTGCAAGAGCTCATAGTTCTTGTGTAAAATAGAGAGCTATCTATAGTGGGTTTGTGAGGGAAGAAAAAGTCCGGTCTAGCAGCCGGAGTTTTTCCGGTAGCAATCCAAGGAGGATTCCGGCAAGGGGTTCGTGTGGATTAGCGATAGAGGCCGGACGCGTGGACGGCTTGTGCATTGAACTACTCTCCGTTGGCGGTCAAAGCGGCGATCTTATAGATCATCTGAGGTATAACCGTCAAACTACTTAACGTGTTTATTGCATTAAACGAAGAACGATCTAGAAAAAGGAAATCAAAATTTAAATTCTGCTGCGTTAAACTAGTGATTTCATAACAGTTCTGACTTCTTGTTTTAAGGCACGGCGAGCAGGGCCAGGTCGGATTGACTTCTTGCGTGGAAATGGGACGAGCAGGGCCAGGCTAGTGCTGACTTCTCGTTTTAAGGCACGACGAGCAGGGCCAGGTCGGACTGACTTCTCGCGTGAAAAGTAGCATTGTGCTAAAAAATGTTGCACTTATTCATAGAGTAATGACAAGAAAATAATGTTTTATTCATAATGTCAAGAAAATGTGCTAACAAGATTTGTAAAAAGAAAACTCAATTTGCAATAACAGCTGAATAGGGGTTGTTCATAAAATCGGTTTTAGGGATAGAATTTCCGCAAGTTGTTAGCATGCCAACTTCCGGGGATGGTTTTACCGCTAGAGTCGGCCAACTGATAAGCACCCTTCCCGTGCACCTTGACCACTTTGTAGGGACCTTCCCAGTTTGGGTCGAGTTTGCCCTGGGGCCCCTGTCTGCTGACTTCATTTTTACGGAGCACCAGGTCTCTTTCTCTAAAGTATACATGTTTTACTCTACCGTCATAGTATTGAAAAAGTTTCTGCTTGTATCTGGCCATTCGGATGAAGGCTATCTCTTAGTTCTCTTCCAAGTCGTCTTTGGAGTGCTTGAGCTCGACGTCTCTATCTGCTTTTGTGTAGAGCTCGAGCCTTGGTGAGGGTAATCCGACTTCAGCAGGTATAACTGACTCGCTCCCGTAAGCTAAGGAAAAAGGTGTTTCCCTTGTTGCCAAACTTGGGGTTGTTCGATACGCCTATAGGATGTTGGGCAGATGCTCTACCTAATTTTCTCATTCTTATTCGAGTCTTTTCTTCAGGCCAACTTTGATCTTCCGATTGGTCTGATCGACCTGCCCATTCGCTTGCGGGTAACCTACTGAAGTGAAGTGCTGGGATTGAAGGATGTAGGAGCTTAGATCTAAACGAATTAGATCTATGCGCAGCGGATGAATCACGATTTATATATTACAATACATAAATAAATGATTTAACAACTACAATGGGGTTAAGAAAATCATACCAATAGAAAGAAGAGAAGCCAAGATCTTTGGACGAGAAGCCTTGATCTTCCAATGTGTTCTCCAAACGGTGGTTGGTGGACACCCTTCTTGATATGAGAACCTCCTTGATATGCAACACCAAGAAAAACTTATAGTTTTTCTTCTTCTAAAACCCAAGACAAGAAAACTAATTTTTCTCTCTCTTTTCTTTGGTGTGTGGGGCAAAAATTGCAAGTGTGATTTACACTTGGAATAACTCTCCCTTTATAGGAGAGTAAATCATTGGTCTCCAAGTTTTAATTAATTAAATAAATAATTAACTAAATAAAATAAAAAGATATTTTCCTTAATGAATAACTGTGACATGTTATTGACCAATAGTAATTCAAATAACAAGTCATACAACTAATCACATAACAAGAATATCTTTTATTTTCCATAACACAAGAAAATTAATTCTTGTGCTAATTAAGACCAAAATGGCGCCGCCTCTAGGGTTTTTTAGCCCACATAAAATGTCTTTTATGTGTATCATATTATTTAGCCCAACTAAATAATATCCATGCATATCAATTAATTAGCTCAGCCAATTAATTATTTCTGAGGCCCGAATAAACAAGAATATAAGCCCGAATTATGGAAGCCACACTGGGGACCATGAACCTATAACCAGTAGCTACAATAATTAAATATATTATTCATCGAACAGAATAAATATATTAAATTATTAATTACAGGATTACGCCACCATATACCCGAAACTGAACTCTACCAATTACAGATATATACTTATACTCAACCTATAGAGTGAATAAGCCTCCATTGATATAATCACTACATACGGATTAACCCTCCATAGACTGTCCACTCTGTGTGGGATGTCTCCGTAAACCCGACACAGAATGTCTTATCCTTATTTACCATTAACCCCCTGATGACCAATTAGTACACATATCTGACTAGTAGCTAATTAGTCAAATGTGAACTCCCGGGATCGATCACTTTCTTAGGGCTAACAAATAAGGGGACTGTCTCTCTACTTCCCGCAGGAAGGAATGGATTCCATGTCTGTGAAAATCAGAACTACTCACTTATCAGGAGATAGTGCCAATGAGAAGTGACTTGGAACACATATTTAAGTGAACCGCATCTAACACATCAAAGACTACCCCGAGATAAGTAGCACCATGTGATCACCTCAGGATTAAGGTTGATCCATATATGATCCTCTAATGATTTAATAAGATTCCTCGATTACGGAATTATATCGAGAAATTCAGATTAAATCGGTCCAGTCCTATATGAATGCCATCATATATAAATGCCCCACGTAGGTACCCTCTACCGACAGTCCGGATAAGACTATCACACCCTAAGGTGTTCTGGGCGCATTATTGGTGTTTTAATCAAGAGACCCTAAACTCTGATTAAGTTCACCATGGACTAACAATTTAAGCATATCTCCACTAACTCAATCCTCACGTGTAATCCATACACTGAGTTAAGTGGTTACATACAGATATACTTAGGGTTTGCAGCAGTGTATTACTTTACAAGCACAAAGCAAGTAATAAGGTAGATAAATTCTATCATCCATTATTAAAAACAATTACACAAATTGTCTTTCGGGCACTACACCTAACAATCTCCCACTTGCACGAAAGGACAAGCAACAATTGTTTTTAGAGCACACCCTTTCTCATCTTATTCACAACACTCTCCCACTTGCTCTAAAAGTAGATGAGACATATCCATCAATTCCATACCCTCCAAGCACTCGACTTGGTACACTGATTAGTTAGGTTGTCGACTCGAGACAATCTTTAGGATTGAAACGTTGCCGGTCCTTCGAATCAGGCGGTACTCTCTCTCAATATGCTTTTGACTTCTTATGACTGAGAAGATCCTTATAAGCTATCTCTTCACTGTTTTCATGATGAAGTGATATCGGCTTATCAGACCTGGAATTACTCCCAGACCAAAAGGGAAATTCTATGCACTATGAGTAAACACTGAGCCCGAGATCAACTTAATGATCATCCTTAATCTGACTACAAGTCAGAATCAGTGTAGTCAACCACATTCAAGTTTGAACCTGAATATACAAGCATATGATTCCTCGTTCTCTAAAGATACTTGAGGACGTACTAAACCGCTACTTATTGCTCAAATCCAAGATTCGATTGCAATTGACTCGTGTTAAGCTGTCTTGACCTTATCCCATAGAGACTCTGTCCCATTTTCTCTTTATCCGAAGATTCGGAGAATCATTCCTGAGAGGTAGGGTAGGACTACTCTCGTTGAATGTTGCATCCGTATATGCAAGATCATCTTAACCAATAAGACGGATGGGATAGCCAATGACTCATTCTTGTGAATTTGACCGAATCAAATTCTTAGAATATACTTCAGATAGCATACCCATGTTGTTTCCAATCATTTATAAACACTAATACTACTACTTTACCAATATTGATATTTAGTCTACGAAAGACTTATCAATATTCTGGTCAAGTCCGCATATTTTAAAATATGTGACTTTAAATGACCGAGATGTTCTCTTACATCCACAAAAGACATAAGTCCCGGCAGTCTGTTAGTAATACCATCCGCAACGGAAGCGATTTTATGGATCTAGATCTATAATATATACGTATAAATATAGATCACCTTGGCGACTGATACCACTGTTAGTAATACCATCCGCAACGGAAGCGATTTTATGGATCTAGATCTATAATATATACGTAATAAAACAACTAGATCTATATCTACAAGGGGGTTGTAGTACATACCTATTGGATCTCTAAATCCAATTCGAAGAACCGCAACAAGAAGATTGAACAATGATGTGAAGAGCACCACGATCTTCCGTACGTGTGATCCAAGCAACTCCCGTGGAAGGAAATTCTCGCCTCGAATCCTTCCGATATGCTACCCGGAAAATCTCCAAGATTCTCCCTTAACTCCCTTGGCGAAAAATTTCTTCCTCCTCTCTAGAGGTGGAACTCAAAATATTGTATGTGTTAAGGCTTGGAGAACTCTCTTTATATAAGAGAGTAATCCTTGTCCTCCAAGGATTAAATAATTAAGAGATAATTATTACATTAACCCTTTTTCCAAATAAAAGATAAATAAAATAATTATCCCAAACAAATTAGGATAAATCATATTATTATCTAATATTCCATGATTTATCATTTAACAAATAACGATAAATCACACATTAAATAATTATCCAAGAAAACTAATTTCTTAATAATTAAATAATATAAATTGCATGCGCACCTTTCTTTAAAATTAAGGTCACGCACCTTTTCAATATATTTGACCAAAAATTAGGTCAACACACCAATTCGGGCGAGTCCACTTAAAATGTCTTTTCCGTGTATTTAATTATTTAGCCCAACTAATTTAATAGTCCACTAAACAATTAATTCACATATCGTTTTAATAAAGTCCAACAAGAACTAAATTAATATTATTAGGATTCGACGTCCGAGAATAGCTATGCTATATTAGAGGCACGTCGGGGACCATGGACTAATAATCAGTGTCCGATAAATCAAATAAATAATTATCTTACGAACAAAATAATTATATTCGATAAATCAATCACAGAATATGCCACCATAATCCCGTGATCGCACTCCTCCGATTATAAGATTATATTTATCTCCTCACGAGAATAATAATAAGCGTCCATTGATATAATCATTACATATGGATTAATCCTCCATGATTATCGCTCATTCTAAATCGGAAATTTCCGTTAACCCTTTTAGAACCTCTTATCCTTATTTACTATTAACCCCTAGTGATCAATTAGTGTACATAATCGACTAGTAGCTAATTAGTCAAATGTGAACTCCCGGGATCGATCATTTTCTTAGGGCTAACAAATAAGGAATCTGTCTATCTACTTCCATAAATGGAAGGAATGGATTCCGATATCGTGATAACACGTACTACTCACTCAATCCAAAGACAATGCCAAGATGGGGTAATTCGGACCACAGACTCGGTGTAATCCTTAACCGCCAAGTCAAACCTCATAATCGATTCAAGCGCTTGATCGTGATCACCTCGAGATTAAGATATATCCATAAATATGATCATCCATTGATTCGATAAGACTTCTCGATTACGGAATTATATCGTGAACTCTAATCAAATCGGTCCAAATTTATATGATATATCTATCATATATAAATGCCCCATTAGGTTCTCTTAACCGAAAGTCCGGATAAGACAATCACACCTATTGTGTTCTCGGCGCGCATTAATAGCACGTTAAAGGAGAGACCCGATACTCTCGATTAACTTCACTACGGGCTAATTGTATTTTAGGTACATCTTCACTAACTCAATCCTCCCGTGTATATACCATACACCGAAAGTTAAGTGATTACATAAACGATATACTTAGGGTTTTCGTAGTGTAAATACTATTGTCACATCGGTGAATATGAGAATAATAAACATGAATAATAACATCATTTCATTTATTAAATAAAACAATTACAAAATTGTCTTTCGGTATTACACCTAACAATCTCCCACTTGCACGAAAGCATGTGATTAATTGTTTTAGAGCACACCCTATTATTTAAAACTACAAAGAAACTACATCTCCCACTTGCTCTAAAGCAATGGATACTCATCCCGTATTTTAGTACCCACAAAACTTATCATAACCATTTCAGATTCCAAAGTACACTCCGAGTATGCCGTCGTAGGATGTACTCGGGAGCACCTATATCTGAATGTCATGGGTCTTAATGATCAATCAGTTGTCGGCTCGAGGCGATCCGTAGAATCGAAACGTCGCGGTCCATCTAATCATGTGGTACTTTCCCAATATGCTCTTGAACTCAAGTGATTTCGAAATCCTTATAAGCTACCCTTCATCGCTTGCACAATGATGTGGTATCGGCTTTCCAAATCTAGAATCACTCCCAGTATATGAAAAGGAAATCCTTAAGCTATATCGCCTCTCTAGCTACTACAAAAGCCGCTAATCACCCACTAGTTAAAGTCGAGTTGGCGTTATTTGGATTCTTCCAGAAATAGCTTCAACACAAGAGTAAACACTCGAGACCGAGATCGACTTAACGATCATCCTTAATCGACACAAAGTCGAACCCGGTGTATTCTCACATATCCAAGTTCACAATTGAATATGCCCGCATATTATTCCTCGTTCTCTCAAGATACTAAAGGACATGCTAAACTTGCTTTGTTAATCGCCGAATGTAAGATTCGATCAAAATTGACGTTCAACAACTCGACCATCTCTTGTCACAAAGAGAGTCCATCCCATTTCTCTTTATCCGAAGATTTGTAGAGTCATTCCCGAGGCATAGGGTAGAACTTCCTCGTTGAATGTTGCATACACAGATGCATCATCTTAACCAATAAGATGGATGGGAAACCAAAGGATCGATTCTAATGAATTCGACCGAGTCAAACTCAGAGAATGTTGTCCAAATCTTTATTACAGAGAATTGTGGCATTGTCGATTCTGTCTTCGCTAACACACCCATGTTGATTCCAACAGTGCAAACGTTATCCTTCACAAACACTAATATATATGTATATATTCACTATCAGTACTAAAAATTGATATCCGCACTTCAAAAGACTTATCAATATTCTCGTCAAATCCATATATTATAGAAATATATGACTTCCAATGACCAAGAGGTTTGCTTTTATCCACAAAGGACATAAGCCTTGATATCATCCCATCATAAGTTCATAAGGCAATACCATACATTCGAATGAATCCAGATTCCGTTTGTTTGGCAAGAAAATCTCGGAAATCACCCCATTTTTACGCTTTTGAACGAAATCATGCAATACTAAGTGGTAAGAGAGTCCAACGTCCGATTAACTCTCTACTTCTTAGGGAATTACCCCTAGACCACTCAAGCTTTGCTCGAAAGATAAACTTTCGTATTCATTCTACTCTCTTCCATGTAGATCCAATTACTCCCACTCGGGCCCGAGGCGCTCAGTGGTTCTACAAGAGTATGAACAGAATCCTGAGTCTTCGAACTCCATTCACGGGGGTTATGGCTATTAAACCAACCTCTATTATCGTAATCCTATACTTTGCTCACAAAAGAGCCATAGGTCATCAATCGATCCTCAAACTACAAAGTCCGCAGAAATCAGAATGGGTAATGGATAAACCATACTCCCAATACTTACCGGATGGATCAAATTTTGATCTAGTTTAGTAGTATTTAGTGTTATCACCAACAACCGATGTTGGATGTGGTCTGATTTTAATCGGCCAGTAACTACCTTGAGTAAACGTGCTTCATGGTTCAAGGTTTCTTGTTCATGGATTCTATCGTAGCGATGCAACAAAGATAACCGCCCCTTCCCGATGTCAAGAATCGATAACGAACCTTTTTCTCAATGCTACAAGATATATAACGATTGGTCATCGACCCGAACGTGTACGCCGAAATTCCCAGTCAAACCATCAAGCATCATGTGCTAAATGCTTATATTGACGGAATTTGGGTGAACCGAATCCACTCATTATCCGTTAATTCCAAAGCACATTCTAGGTAGACTTCTTGGTTCTACACTTCAATGTAAACCGTTATTTCACTTCCAATATCTTTATTGAGTTAAGCAGTGTATTGTGGCACATCTACAACTATGTAAAGGCAATTCAGTGGTTTCTTCCTTAGTGAAAGCATTTCACTATGAGGCAGACCGAGCATTCCTAGGACTATGTGATGGCCCATTTCTGAGTATAGAATACTCCACCTCCGACAAAATCAGAGACACCTTTGAATATTTTGGATAAACTTACCGGAGTGTTTGAGTAGTTGTCGACTAGAAGTCACTACTCATAAGCCCCTACTAGCTTGTATCTTTCATCAAACCCCGAAGGTCGTCATGAACAAGCTATGTTACTTTTTATAACCATTATCCTTTCCGATTGAAAGGAAAATTAGTCATTGAACCTTTAAGACAATCTAACTTGATGCCTGGAGAAAGGAATCACCCTGAACCAGCCTTGTGTCTTGTCTTTTAGTGGACTATGCACTAACTGTGGAAAATGAAGAAGTGTTTATCTAAATATAGAAACCAATTGCTTTTAATAGTTCTTAAGATGTGTTTTATATACTTATTTCAAAGATTTGTAAGTGGTTTTGACTTTATCAAATAAAAGTCCGAGTCTTGGATTCAGACTACAAATGGTATATTCACTTCATATACGACAAACAAATTATCGAATAGAAGGTAAATACATTCGTTCCAACGAATCTTAAACCGAAAATAAATTTTCCGCGATATCCAAGGATTGAATCCGAGATTCATTTCCTCATATCACTCCCACTATTTATAGCTAAAATTATCGCCCGTTGTCTAGTCTATTAATCGTTAATGCATAACTATCTTGTTCTTCCAAAGAACATAGTCTACGAGAAAATCACCAAGGATTCATAGGTTGGTGATCCAAATCACTTTCCTTATCCTATGGTTTTGATTTATTAATTTTCGGTTTAGCCTTAAAATCAACTCGCTTTTAGATGACTAACACTCTTAGACATACTCTCCCATTCTTGACTTTCCGTAAATGGAAACAGATTTTGAACTAGCGATTCGTGTGAGTAAACACTACTCTTGAACCGTGGGATGTCTATTTCGAGTGTTACTTGTCCGACTTGTCGGATTTTCTAATATACTAGAAAACAACAAATCATAACATTAAAGCTCCCACTAGTTTATCGGTTCCAAATACCGTCTAACCAAAGAATGCTTCATTTTATGATTTTCCAATTTTTCAATTTGAAAATCTCTCGTGTAAACACTTACACATTCTAATGTTTCGAGAAAAATACAAATCATAAAACTCCCACTAGTTCATCGATTCCAAATATCGCCTAACTAGCAATATTCATGATTTTCCGATTTTTCAATTAGAACGATTACGTGTGTAATCACTACACACCTAAAATTCACTAGAAGAATTTCAAAGTCCGAAATCACCTTTGATCAAACTAAGTTTGTCTTCCGTTTGACACGAATGACACTTTAGTGACATGCCTATATGTCACTCTGGTTTTTAAAAGGCTTAAGAGAAAATATCTCTTTTGAAAAATAATTTGCATTATCGATTAACTAGTTCAACGCCCTAGTTACTTTCCACTTTTTAACGAAGTCAATACTAGTCAATTATAAATTTTAAGCAATTTAGTAAGGGATATAATGTCGTAAATAAAATGACATATATTAATTCAAGTTTAACACTACTATATTTATTTTAGGAATTGTAAACTAAAATTAAGTCTACTCTACCATTCCAAGGTTTTAACCTCGCATCTCGATGCCGCCGTATGGTAGGTCAAAGAGATGACGGTTAAATTGAGACAATCTCATCAATGAATAACTTGTGAGAATCGAACATCCCACGAGAATCGAACATCCCTTTATTCATTGACTATCTTCCTTTTAGCCTAGGTATTATCAAGAATACCTTTCTTGATGAGTGTGACCTACTATATCGGATCTCTTGTAGTACGCCCGAGTGTGCCGTCGTAGGATAGGTCGGTGACCCGACGAGTACCAAATCCTATCCTTTCGGAGACCAAGCCATGAATGTTGATAGGGTGAACACCATCCGTAGGGGCGAAATCAAAGCGCCGCGCGGCGCCACCCTTCTCTCACTTACTTGTATCTATAGTAGAGGCCGTGGGGTTGGCGTCGCCTCCCCGCTCCCACTCAATAATTTGGAAGTGGTGGTGGGTTAACTAACCACGCTTTTTGATGTTAACATAAAAGCACATCAAATCAAGGATTCCGAATGGTGTCGGTAACGTAGGCAAGCCTACCCGTCCCTATTCGTTGGAACATATGTGATGATCGACGAAGTCGGGTCAAGAGAGCCCTATTGAGATTAGAAGGAATCACCCCTCCGCTCTCGGTTTGGCTTAGTCTTGCCGGACCCCGTGCATACATCACACTATGAGGGTTAAGTCGTTCGAGCGAAGCTCAATTGACCACCCAACCTATAAGCGAACCGTTTTTATCCAAGATTTGTTGTTCTTTTACCATCATTCAATCTCGTAGACACTACGAATCGAAAGCGTGATCTCGTTTGAGCTTTAAGGCGATTCACCGAGAACACACACCGAAAGGCTAACGATTTCATAACCCGTCCTCGGATCTTTAATTAGTTACTAAATTTATTAATTACCATGTATTAATTAAATTTCAACTAATTACAAGTTAGTTTGTATACATGCCTATTTTAATTACCAAAATTAAAATGCTACATGTATGCATGGAGTGGATTTATGATATGATGCATGTCATGGCAATTCCGATTTTATATCTATTTTATGATCAAACACATAAAAATAAAATTATGGAAAATTTAAACACCGAGATGGATTGTTGGTACCCCCGTATCTAATCTATTCTAGGAAAAATAAATTACAATCTTGTTGTCTTCGAGTCTTGATCTTCGAATCTTGAACTTGAACCGCCGGATCACGATCCACGAACACCCGAGAGGAGAAAAGGTCTTTTTAATTAAATAAATCCAATTTATTATAATTAATCATATATATATTTTATGGAAAATTAGGGATAAGACACAATCTGGAATATTTTTAAGTAACGGTGACAAATTACATATTTTTTATAGGAAGAAGGACAATCGCATAATTTTATAGCGAGAAGGACAAACAAAGAATCCCAAAATCGGTGAATCTCCTGATGAATCCCGAAATTAGTGAATTTAAATGATGAATTTCGACGGTGAATCCCAAAATTAGTGAATTTCGATATTGAATTTTGAAAACTAGTGAATTTCGATTGTGAATTTCGGCAGTGAATTTAAACAGTGAATTTCGAATACAAGTGAATTTCGACAGTGAATAAATAGTTTTGTCCTTTATGCAAAAGTTTCAAAAGACTGTCCTTGTACTCAATTGATGAAATATTTCTGTCCTTCTCCCTCATTCCCCCTATATTTTATTATATGCGGCTACGTACCAAAAAAAATATTTTCCAAAATTAAAATTTTTTTTTTTTTTTTTCCCCTCTGCCATACGGCAGTAATTGAGATGGAAATTAGGTTTACCAAAATTATCATGCAGCCGCATGCATGTAGAACCCTAGCCGCATGCATTTAATTATAAACAGGACTTATAGCGGCGCTTTTTAGCGTCGCAGAAAGTCCTGTAGCAGCTTTAATAAAATTTTATCCGTTTCTCCTCGTTCATACCTTGGGTTTCGTCTTGATCTTCAATTTTCCAGCAAGATCTTCATCTTTTCCAGCCCGGATATTCAAAATTACAATAAAAGATGCTACTTTTACAAATAAATTTCGAAAATTGACATAAAATAAATACAATTCCTATGCTCAATTGTTGCTAAACAAAGGAGCTACAATAGATTTAACGAGTAAACAGTACCAACCCCAATCCATCTCTTCAACCAAGACATTCATAACATAAAAATTAATCATGCATGCGTCGGCCCCTTTTAAAAAAAATTGGGACAAAAAAATCTACATGTTTTACCACTCCTAGATCTAATATTTTATACGTAATAAAACAACTAGATCTATATCTACAAGGGGGTTGTAGTACATACCTATTGGATCTCTAAATCCAATTCGAAGAACCGCAACAAGAAGATTGAACAATGATGTGAAGAGCACCACGATCTTCCGTGACGTGTGATCCAAGCAACTCCCTAGTGGAAGGAAATTCTCGCCTCGAATCCTTCCGATATGCTACCCGAAAATCTCCAAGATTCTCCCCTTAACTCCCTTTGGCGAAAATTTCTTCCTCCTCTCTAAGAGGTGGAACTCAAAAATATTGTATGTGTTAAGGCTTAGGAGAACTCTCTTTATATAGGAGAGTAGAATCATTGTCCTCCAAAGATTAAATAATTAAGAGATAATTATTACATTAACCCTTTTTCCAAATAAAAGATAAATAAAATAATTATCCCAAACAAATTAGGATAAATCATATTATTATCTAATATTCCATGATTTATCATTTAACAAATAAAAGATAAATCACATATTAAATAATTATCCAAGAAAACTAATTTCTTAATAATTAAATAATATAAATTGCATGCGCACCTTTCTTTAAAATTAAGGCCACGCACCTTTTCAATATATTTGACCAAAAATTAGGTCAACACACCAATTCGGGCCGAGTCCACGAAAAATATCTTTTCCTTGTATTTAATTATTTAGCCCAACTAATTTAATAATCCACTAAACAATTAATTCACATATCGTTTTAATAAAGTCCAACAAGAACTAAATTAATATTATTAGGATTCGACGTCCGAGAATAGCTATGCTATATTAGGAGGCACGTCGGGGACCATGGACTAATAATCGTGGCTCCGATAAATCAAATAAATAATTATCTTACGAATGAATAATTATATTCGATAAATCAATCACGAGAATATGCCACCATAATCCCGTGACTACACTCCTCCGATTATAAGATTATATTTATCTCCTCACGAGAATAATAATAAGCGTCCATTGATATAATCATTACATATGGATTAATCCTCCATAGATCGCTCATTCTAAATCGGAAATTTCCGTTAACCCTTTTAGAACCTCTTATCCTTATTTACCATTAACCCCTAAGTGATCAATTAGTGCACATAATCGACTAGTAGCTAATTAGTCAAATGTGAACTCCCGGGATCGATCATTTTCTTAGGGCTAACAAATAAGTGGAATCGTTTATCTACTTCTTCCATAAATGGAAGGAATGGATTCCGTGATCTGTAATAACACACGACTACTCACTCAATCCAAGATACAATGCCAAGATGGGGTAATTCGGACCACGACTCAGGTGTAATCCTTAACCGTCAAGTCAAACCTCATAATGATTCAAGCGATTGGTGCAGATCACATCGATTAAGATATATCCATAAATATGATCATCCATTGATTCGATAAGACTTCTCGATTACGGAATTATATCGTGAACTCTAATCAAATCGGTCCAAATTTATATGATATATCTATCATATATAAATGCCCCATTAGGTTCTCTTAACCGAAAGTCCGATAAGACAATCACACCTATTGTGTTCGACGCATTAATAGCACGTTAAAGGAGAGACCGATACTCTCGATTAACTTCACTACGGGCTAATTGTATTTTAAGTACATCTTCACTAACTCAATCCTCCCGTGTATATACCATACAATCGAGTTAAGTGATTACATAAACGATATACTTAGGGTTTTCTCGTAGTGTAAATACTATTGTCACATCGGTGAATATGAGAATAATAAATATGAATAATAACATCATTTCATTTATTAAATAAAACAATTACAAAATTGTCTTTCGGCATTACACCTAACATACAGTCAACTTTGCCATTTGTTCTAACCAAGACCCTTCATTACGAATGAATCCAGACTCCGTTTTTCGGCAAGAAAGTCTTAGGAATCACCCATATTTTCGCTTTCTAACGGAATCTAGCAAGACGGAGTGGTGGGAGAGTTCAAGGTCAGGTCAACTCTCTACTTTTTAGGGAATCACCCTGAACCACTCGGCTTTGTGCCGAAAGTTAAAATTTCTGTTCATTCGACTCTTTTAGCGTAGATCCAATTACTCCCACTTGGGCTGAGACACTCGGTGGTTCTACAAGAGGTCTGAATGAACCTGGAGTACTAAAACTCCATTCACAGGGATAAGGTTTTCGAACCAACCTTTATGATCAGAATCCTATTCAGCCCACAAAGAGCCATAGGTTATCAATCACCCCAGCAGACTATAAAGTCCACGTAACCATAATGGGTCAATGGTTAAACCATACTCCCACTGCGTTCTGGGTGGATTGACATTCTGATCTAATAGTATTTATCAGTGTATTTACCAACATCCGATGTTGGACGTGGCCTGACTAAATCAGATAGTAACTTCCTAGAGTAATCGTACTCCAAGGTCTATGGTTGTTATGTATGGATTCTTTCAGAAAAGGGTGTGACAGTCCAACCGTCACTTTCTGATCTCAAGAATCTTATAACCAACCTTCACTCATCACATTAAGATATTTCACGAATAGTTATATTCTGTGCGTGTGTGCAAAATCTCCAGTCATACCTTCAAGCACTAAGTGCTAAATGCCTACATTTACGGAAGTGGTGTGAACCGAATTCACTCCTTATCCATAAATTCCCGAGCATCTTCTAGGTAGACTTCTCGGTTTACATAATAATGTTAACCATTATTTTGCAACAATATCTTAACCGAGTTAAGCAGTGTATTGTAGTACATCAATAACTATATAGGGCAAGTCTGTGGTTTCTTTCTCAGTGAGAAACACTCCACTTGAAGGCAGGCCGAGCATCAGTCCAAAGACTATGCGATAGCCTTTTTCTGAGCATGGAATACTCTATTCTCTCGCTAAAATCGAGACTCCTCCTTGTATTCTTTCGATAAACTAACCAAATGCTTGAGTAGTTATCGACAAAATGTCACCATTCAAAATCTCCCACTAGCTTGTATCTCTCACTAGATCCCGAAGGTCATTATGAACAAGCTATGTTACCTCTTCAAATCTATTACCTCTCACAATTGAAAGGAAACTTAGTCATTGTTCCTTTGAGATAGTGTTCTAGACGGGAGATTGGAATCACCTTAGCCATCGTCATGTCTTATCTCTAGGATATATGCACTAATTAATAGATATTGAAGGGTCGTTTATCTTAATACAGAAACCTTTTACCTTTAATAGTTTTAGATGTGTTACACATACCTATTCAGCTTTTCTTAGTGGTTTTGTCTTTATCAAACAAAAGTCCGAGTCTCAGATTCGTACTACAAATGTCATCTTCACTTTGTTTAAGGCAACTGTAGTATCGAGATGAAAGTGAATCCATTTGTTTCAACGAATCTGTAAACAGAAAAATAAATTTTTCTGTGATATTCAAGGATAGAATCCAAAATTCATTTCCTCATACCACTCCCACTATTCTAGCTGAAACAACTGCCCGTTGTCTACTATATTAATTGTTAATGCACAGCTTCCTTGTTCTTCCAAAGAACTAAGCTACCGAGTCAAGTTACTCGGTTAAGAAAGTCGCTAAGGATTCATTGGTTAAGTGATCCGAACTCACTTTCCTTATCCTATACTTTCTTTAATTAATGTTTCGGTTTAGCCTCAAACTTAGTTTAGATGATTAACACTTGCAGACATTCTTTCCCATTCTTGACTTTCCTTAAAAGGAAATAGTCTTGAACTAGCAGTTCGTTTGAGTAGACACTTCTCGTGAATTGTGGGACGTCTAATGAAAGCGTCACCCAGTGGGACTAATTTTCTAATAAATCAGAAAAACATAAGATTAAAGCTCCCACTAGTTTATCGGTTCCAAATACCGTCTAACTAGCAACACTTTAATTTATGATTCTCCAATTTTTCTATTAGAAAATTTCTCGTGTAGTCACTACACAAATTTAAAATTCACTAGAAGAATTTTATCGTCCCAATCATCTTTCAAACTCACTATGATTGTCTCTCGTTCAACACGAGTGACAGCAGTGACATACTTGTTTACGTCACTTAAGTCTTGAAGGCTCAAGAGAAGTATCTCTTCCGAAAAATTAATTGCATGTAAGATTAATAAGCACAACGTTCTAGTTACTTACCACTTTTAACGAAGTCGTCATTAGTCAATTTAAAACATACATTAGCAGTCTAGTACCCTAGAGAGATATTTAAATAGTTGTAAATAATATTGAAAAAAAATAAATCCAAATTATACACTACTAATTGATTTTAGGAACTATAAACTAAGTACTTATAGTTTATCCTACCGTTCCAAGGACTTAATCTCTTACCTCAGTGCCGCCTTAGGGTAGGTCAAAGAGGTTTCGATTAATATTGAAGATCAAATTGAGAATCAAACATCTCATTTGTGATCGTCAATCACCTTTCCTTTTTCAGCCAAGGTATTACCAAAATACCTTTTATGAGTGTGACCCTCTTGTTTGATTTTTAGGTAGACCCCGAGTATGCCGCCTTAGGGTTGGTCAGTGACCCTGCGAGTACCCAAAATCCTATCCTTTCGGAGACCAAGCCTTGAATTTTGATAGCGGTGAAGGCCTTCCTTAAGGGGCCGAAATCAAAGCCGGCACGAGGCGTCACCATTCTCTCACGGTGCTTGAGTCAACAGTAGAGGCCGTGGGGGCGGCTGTCGCCTCTCCCGCTCCCACTCAATATTTTGAAAAAGTGGTGGGTTTACTGATCACGTTTTTGGACTTGATGTTACATTAATGAACAATAAATCATAGGCCCGAATAATATCGGTTATGTGGGCTAGCCCACCCGACTTATTCGTTGGAACATATGTGGCCATCGGACGGGTCATGACTAGGGGAGCTCCGTTGAGCCGTAGTGGCTCGTCGGATGGCTCAGCCTTCCCGGACCCCCGTGCAAACGTCACACGTGGAGGGTGAAGTCGATCAAGCCGTAGCTACTGTTGACCATCCAACCGTGGTTAAACCACTTTCGAACCATGTTTGCCCGTGATTATCCAATCCTTAAACATCAAACTTTCACGTAGACACTACGGAGCAAAAACGTAATCTCGTATAGGTAAGGTGGAATTCACTGAGAATCCAACACCTTAACCACGAGGTTTTGGGATTTTACTCCCTATGCTTTCGTAGAGTGGGATTCACCGAGAATCCATCACTCAACCTCGACGATTGACAAAACCCTTGATCCTCGGTTTTTACCCTAATTAGTTTCTAATTAATATCAAACAATTAATTAAAACTAATTGCGTGTTTTATACATGCCTAACTAATTCCTCGAATTAATTTCTACATGTATGCATATGGAGTGGAATTCATGATATGATGCATGTCATGACGATTTTCTGGTTCTACACATACAATCTAAACATGTATACTAGTGCGGAAAATAAACACCGAGATGGACCGTTGGCACCCCCGTATCTAATCTATTAGAAAATAAATAACCAAAACTCTAACTAGGGTTTACTACTTTCTAACATAATCTGTAGTTGTTCAAATTCTTCGATGATCGTGAAACCAAACGAACTCGGATCGTGACAAAACTTTCCAGATCTGTTCTTCACTCCTCGGGCTTCAATATGGACGGTTGGATCGGAGTTTTGACTTGTCAATTTTCTCCAGTGAGTCGCCTAACTTGCTGCTGGATCTGTCTCTTACAGCAGCGCATCAGTGACTTCCCGAGGCCGATCGGGAATCGAGATAAAACCCGATCGACCTGAAATTTTTATGGAACCTCAATAACTCCACTTTTAATAATCTGACCGGTCGGATTTGCGTTTCAACGGTCTAAACTCTTCTAGAAATTCGAGGAAGTCACAGCTAGGGTTTCTGTGAATTCTGCGTTTTTCTGTTACAGCAACATCTTTGCAGCAACGAACGGATATTGAGACGATCTCCGATCGACACCAAATTTGGAGGATGTAGGAGCTCATATCTAAAGGAATTAGATCTATGCGCAGCGGATGGATCACGATTTATATATTACAATACATAAATAAAGGATTTAACAACTACAATGGGGTTAAGAAAATCATACCAATAGAAAGAAGAGAAGCCAAGATCTTAGGATGAGAAGCCTTGATCTTCCAATGTGTTCTCCAAACGGTCGTTGGTGGACACCCTTCTTGATATGAGAACCTCCTTGATATGCAACACCAAGAAAAACTTATAGTTTTTCTTCTTCTAAAACCCAAGACAAGAAAACTAATTTTTTCTCTCTTTTCTTTGGTGTGTGGGGCGAAAATTGCAAGTGTGATTTACACTTGGAATAACTCTCCTTTTATAGGAGAGTAAATCATTGGTCTCCAAGTTTTAATTAATTAAATAAATAATTAACTAAATAAAATAAAAATATATTTTCCTTAATGAATAACTGTGACATGTTATTGACCAATAGTAATTCAAATAACAAGTCATACAACCAATCACATAACAAGAATATCTTTTATTTTCCATAACACAAGAAAATTAATTCTTGTGCTAATTAAGACCAAAATGGCGCCACCTCTAGGGTTTTTTAGCCCACATAAAATGTCTTTTATGTGTATCGTATTATTTAGCCCAACTAAATAATATCCATGCATATCAATTAATTAGCTCAGCCAATTAATTATTTCTGAGGCCCGAATAAACAAGAATATAAGCCCGAATTATAAAAGCCACATTGGGGACCATGGACCTATAACCAGTAGCTACAATAATTAAATATATTATTCATCGAACAGAATAAATATATTAAATTATTAATTACGGATTACGCCACCATAAACCCGCCCGAACTCTACCAATTACTGTATATATACTTATACTCAACCTATAGAGTGAATAAGCGTCCATTGATATAATCACTACATACGGATTAACCCTCCATGGTATCGCTCGACTGTGGGATGTCTCCGTAAACCCGACATGAATGTCTTATCCTTATTTACCATTAACCCCTGATGACCAATTATTTCACATATCCGACTAGTAGCTAATTAGTCAAATGTGAACTCCCGGATCGATCACTTTCTTAGGGCTAACAAATAAGGGATCGCCTCTCTACTTCCCGAGGAAGGAATGGATTCCATGTCTGTGAAAATCGAAACTACTCACTCATCGTGAGATAGTGCCAATGAGAAGTGACTTGGAACACATATTTAAGTGAACCGTAACTAACACATCAAACACTACCCCGAGATAAGTAGCACCCTGTGATCACCTCAGGATTAAGGTTGATCCATATATGATCATCTAATGATTTAATAAGATTCCTCGATTACGGAATTATATCGAGAAATTCAGATTAAATCGGTCCAGTCCTATATGAATGCCATCATATATAAATGCCCCACGTAGGTACCCTCTACCGACAGTCCGGATAAGACTATCACACCCTAAGGTGTGTTTCAAGCATTATTGGTGTTTTAATCAAGAGACCCTAAACTCGATTAAGTTCACCATGGACTAACAGCTTTAAGCATACCTCACTAACTCAATCCTCACGTGTAATCCATACACTTTGAGTTAAGTGATTACATACGAGATATACTTAAGGTTTGCGATGTAGTGTATTACTTTACAGGCACAAAGCAAGTAATAAGGTGAGATAAATTCTGTCATCCATTATTAAAAACAATTACACAAATTGTCTTTCGGGCACTACACCTAACAGGGATATCCCTAGCTCGGCGCATCAGGATCGGACTCCTTTGTCTTCGAACTGTGTGCCGTTATCTGATATCAATGTCTTGGGGATCCCGTACTGGCACACGATGTTCTTCCTGAGGAACTTCTAGATGGCTTTAGCTGTAATCGTTGTGAGAGACTCGGCTTCTACCCATTTGATGAAATAATATATGGCGACCGCTAAAAATATGAGGTTTCCTGGTGCTCGGGGTAGAGGCCCGATTAAATCAACTCCTCATTGATCGAAAGGCCACACAGCGATCATGGGAATCGTCTGCTAAGAAGCTTGATGCGATATATTATCGTGTACCTGACATGATTTACATCTGCGGACGAGATCTTCTACATATTGCCTCATGGTTGGCCAGTAGTAGCCGAATAGACGGCATTTTCGTGCTAATGTCCGAGCTCCGAGATGATTTCCACATATTCCTAAGTGGATTTCTCGGAGCATATAGTTTCCTTCATCCTCCGTTGCGCACCTGAGCCAGGGTGCCGCAAAAGACTTCCTATATAGTATGTTGTCAAAGAGGGAGTACTGGGCCGCTCTGAATTTCAACTCTCTTGCTAAGGTTTTGTCCTCGGGTAGTGTTTCGTTGTGAATGTAAGATATTATAGGATCTTTCCAGGTATCCTTCTGGGTGATAGGTTGGACCCTCTTGGTTTCGTAGCTTCTTTCCTGTAACAGCTCTACCAGCACCTTTTTGTTAGAGACAAAATTAGATGCCAGTTTGGAAAGGGCATCGGCTCGTCGGTTTTGGGATCGAGGGACTTGTTCGATATGAACAGTTTGGAAGGCTTTCAGCCGATCACGTGCTACAGCCAAGTACTTTTTCATGGGCTCCTCTTTAACTTCGTATTATCCTTTCACATGATTGACAATCAACTGGGAATCATTGTAGACCCACAAGTTCTTAGCTCCCAACTTAGCTGCTAAATTGAGTCTGGTGATTAGAGCTTCATACTCGGCTTCGTTATTGGTGGCCGGGAAGCTGAATCAGAGAGCATAAGGAAATTCGTCGCCCTTTGGGCTAATGAGTAGGAGTCCTGCCCCAACTCCATCCTTGCTCGAGGCTCCATCGACATATAGTGTCCAACGTTCGATCTCAGCACTTGGTTTCTGATCGGTGGTTATGGCCGTTTCTTCTACCAGGAAATTTGCTAATGCTTTGGCTTTGACCAATGTTTGAGGACGGAAATCTAAGTCGTACTCTGCTAACTCCGCTACCCATTTTGTCAGCCGTCCTGACGTTTCTGGTCGGGGTAGTGTTTGCCGAAGAGTCTGGTCAGTAACCACGACTATCGGATGAGCCTGAAAATAAGGTCTCAACTTTTTGGAGGCATGTACTAAGGCTAGTGCAAGCTTCTCGGCATTCGAGTATCTGACTTCTGGACCGTGAAGTGCTTTACTGACATAGAAGATCGGCTTCTACATATTGCCCTGTTCCTTGACGAGGACCGCACTTATGACCTCATCACATACTGCTAAATAGGCGAACATGGTATCTCCCTCATGTGGTGAAGTTAGTGTGGGCAGCTCGGCTAAGTAGATTTCAGATCTTCAAAGGCTCGTTGGCATTCTTTATCTCATCTGAATGGGTTGGTTTGTTTTAGAATCTTGAAGAAAGGAAGGGCTCGTTGGGCCGATTTGGATAAAAAAACGCCCAAGAGCGGCCATCTTTCCCGTTAATCTTTGGACTTCCTTAACATTCCTTGGTGACGACATAGTTATCAACGCTTCCACTTTGTCTGGGTTAGCTCTGATGCCTTCTTGAGATAT
The DNA here is from genome assembly GCA_026214975.1 of Gentiana macrophylla. Taxonomy (NCBI): domain Eukaryota; kingdom Viridiplantae; phylum Streptophyta; class Magnoliopsida; order Gentianales; family Gentianaceae; genus Gentiana; species Gentiana macrophylla. Next base: position 3,966,736 of record CM047811.1, on the reverse strand, counting down.
CATATACCCTAAGAATTTACCAGTCCGGACCCCGAACATACATTTCTGGGGATTAAGTTTCATTTGTGAGGTTTTGAGTACCTCGAAGACTTCCCTCACGTCAACTAAATATTGTTCAAAGGACTTACTCTTGATTAAGAGGTCGTCTACGTATACTTCCATGCATCTTCCTATCTGGTCTTTGAATATTGTATTGACTGCTCTTTGGTAGGTTGCTTCAGCGTTTTTGAGGCCAAATGGCATAGTTTTGTAACAGTACGTGCCGAACTCAGTAATGAACGAGGTTTTTTCGGCGTCCTGGGGGTCTATGGCAATCTGATGATATCCCCTGTAGGCGTCTAGGAAACCAAAACCTCCGAAGCCTATAGTCGAATCCACCATTCGGTCTATTTTGGGTAAGGGATAACAGTCATTGGGGCAAGCTCGGTTGAGGTCGGTAAAGTCTACACACATCTTCCAACTACCGTCCGGCTTATTTACCAAGACGGGGTTCGCCAACCAGTCCGGATAGCTCACTTCCTAGATGATGTTGGCTTGGAATAGCTTCGTTACTTCCTACTTAATGGCGTCTATTCGTTCTTGGGCAAAGTGCCTCTTCTTTTGGCAAACGGGTTTCCAGTTAGGCTCGACGTTCAACCTATGCATGGCTAAGGCAAGGGACAAACCAGGCATATCCTTTGTGGTCCAGGCGAACACATCCTCGAATTCCTTCAACAAGGCTATTAACTATCTTTCCCTCTGCTTTGTCATCCGAGGACCAGTTTCCCTCACTCTCGGGTAGCAACTCTTCAACAGGGACTTGTACGGACTCGAGGCTTCCGTTCGTGTCAGATGTGTAGCAGCTTCTCGCGTGGTCCACATTACCTATGATCTCTACGAGGCCTCCGGCGGCCCAGAACCTTAAGTTGTTATGCGCGAGCGAGATGATAGCTCGTAAGCTGATCAACAGAGGTCGGCCTATAATCATATTATAGGGGACGGTGCTTTAATCATCACGTACTCAACTAAAAGAGTTCGGCCTGATGGGGGTCGGCCAAAGGTGGTGGGGAGGACAAGGGTGCCCTCTGGGTAGACTGGTGACCCGGCAAAGCCGAACAGGGGAGCCGTTACCGGTGTTAATTCAGAATTCTCTAAGTACATCGATTGTAAAGTAGAGTGATACAAGATAATAACCGCACTTCCTGTGTCAATACAGATACGCCGTAGCTTGCTCCCTTCCATGGACTCCCACAACGTATTCTGTAACAACCAATTTTGATTAATTTCCTGAACCGCCACCACCGCTTACCCTCATGATTAGACCATGTCCCTGAGATTTGATAAAATAAAGGTGCGTTAGCGGTTAATACGTTGTAATTGACCAGATTCTGACCCACCATGGCCTCGATGTGAGGCCACCATTGTTAATCACCAGGGGAACAGGATCTCCGGTGCTGTAAGTCACTTCTTCTAGAAATCTTCGTCTTATGTAGGATGTTGCGGCACCGGGATGTTGATCGTCTTCTTCCTCCGGAATCCGGTTGCCATATCCTCCGGAGATGATGTTCACGTTCTTCATCTGACGCCTTATCCTTACACAACTCCATGAACATGTTATCAACGAAAAGAGGCCCTCCTTCTAGCGCCAATTGACGATTCCAAAAATCGTCTGGGGTTTTTTCTCATGGTGATAACCTAATGGAGCTCTTAGATAACAGAAAACACTAAAAAGAGGGGGTGGTTGTGAGATGTTTTAGATTGCACTTGATAGTGATCAAGATGCCTACGTATCTAATGCCCGGATTGGAATCAAGTCTCTGTAGTTCCTTAGGGATTGTTTATATAGAGGGGCTTGTGCCCTAGGATTAGCGTGTGGCGTGTTCATGGTGGACACTGATTGGCATGTTCCCTAAGGAAAATGATTATGATTGATTAATCTCCTAAACTTTAGGAAATAATTGTGATATTCAAATGCTTGTATTAAATGATAAAGATTGGAGCCTTTATGGGCCGGGATTCCTTCCATAATTATCTGATTCAGAACGTGCGCAGAGGCCTTGGTCTGAGGGGGACCTAGGCCGACATTATAGGTCGGACGTGGGTAAGCTTGAACACAAGTAGTGGTCGACCTGTAGAGGTCGGGATAGTGCTTGTGCCTTATTGCTCGGAGGTCGGCCCTAAGCATTGGTCGGCCTAGAGGAACTCATGAGAGTATCCGAACTACTCTAGCTTGGCTACTGGGAGTCCTGTCCCTCTAAACAACCCGTCTCTCTCGAAACTTAATGTTGGGCCACAAAAGAGGTGCCACGTAGGTAAGTTCAATTCCTGGCATCGTCAATACACAAACATTGGAATGGAATGAAAAATCATTCCATTCCATTCCATTCCGTCCTAACAAACGCACGGTTTGTTTGGATTGATGTATGGTAATGGAATGAATGTTTTTTTTAATTTCATTCCATCAATTTGGCATGTTTGGAAACGTGAGAATGAAATTTATTTCGATTCCAATGGAATTGCTGGAATGGAATAAAAATGATTATATTACATTGCCGACCAAACACACATGGAATGATATCATCTCATTCTATTGAATTTTATTCCATCAGATTCATTGCATTCCATTACTTTTCATCAATCCAAACGAGCCGTTAGTGGCTATTCTGAATCATACATTGAGGCGATGAACAACTATTTTGCTCGAGGTAGATGGCTACTCATTTTATTAACTTGGTCATGCACGTTTGCTTAACTTGTACATAAGTTATAAAAGCAAGTCTCACACCATTATTACATCATCCTTGTTCCTACATCGTCACTACATTGACTCGAGGCTTATATAAACCAAAGATATAACTCGGTGTCAGATATTACCTTACATAATTGCTCTTATGCACGTATATAAACTCTATGATCTCATACTAATTTGAACGTTGGAGAGGCTTCCCCTCAAGTTGCTAACCTTTGTAAGTAGTTCAAGGGGAATTTGAAAGTCAACATGCCTCGGATCCATCCCACAAGAGCCATGCATATCATCAATGATATTTTAGTATTATCAATTGACGCTAGAAGACGGGCATTTTAAGCTATCTTACCAGCAAAATCCTAAAGTTCCAACAACGATGATAGTATCTTCATTTAGCCACATTGATGGCTCTCACTACTAGAAGATCACACAATGCACGTGCTCCATCCAATCCACCTGCTAACCAACCTTAGAAGGAAGGGGCAACATCAAGTATTCAAGAAAATACTGCTAGAAGTGGTGCCCAGAAAAACAATATTGTATTGTTTTAATTAAAAATAGTAATTTTTTCTAATTAATCAATTTATTTGCTTATTAGTATCATCTAAACTAAAATCACAAAAAATCTCAAGGGGGTTAATTAATTATCTGAACATAATACTCATAAGAATTATGTATGAGGTTGAGTTTATGGTGATACTCATTAATTAATGAGTTCGTGGTGAAATTGACTGAAATTCGGGATCTTGAAATCAAACAACCATTAATACATCAAATGTAAGTAAAATCAACTAGTCTAAGCAGCGTAAATGCAAAAATTGATTTTTCCTTTTTTTGAAACTAAACTTTGATTTTTTTTGAAAATGCTGTTGACTTTGCCTTGGAACTTTGGGAGAGAAATGAAGAATTGAAGGAGAAAGGTAAAGGGATACATATATGGAAAGCATTGAAAGGAAACTTGATTAAGGGCAAAAATGCCCCCCCACCTAAAACCATCTTTTCCAATTTTATCCATCTATTCCCAAATCAGAACTCCATCCAGGAGTTCCAGAACTTGAAGAGTTGCAGCATTTCGTCCTACCGGTACATCGGTGGTTGATGAACTTCTGAGACTCACTTGGTGTATTCTTATATCTATAAGATGTTAAGAGGGTGAGCCCCAAATTGACCACGTGGCAGCCTCTGTGGCTGACATGCGACATTTTTTTTTTTTTTTTTTTTTTTTCGAACAACAGTATTTTTTCCTCGGTAAAAACCGGAATTTTGGTTAGCGTTGTATAAAAACTGAAATTTTTTGTTCGACTCTCCGTTACATAAACCGAACCAAAGTGTATATATTTCAATACGGTTCATTTTAGTACTTCCAACAGACAGTGCGGATTTAGTTTTAAATTTCAATCAACCGAAAATTTTCGATTCGATTTCGGCACAACAATGAATAAACCGTGTATTTTTTTTTTAAATTTCGATACGATTCATTTTTTTTTTCTTTTTTAACGGCGGTTTTTTTCCCCTTCGGTTAGCGTTGTATAGAAACCGAATTTTTTTTTCGACTTTCCGTTATATAAACCGAACCAAAGTGTATATTTTGATACGGTTTATTTTTATTAACTCCAACAAACAGTGCGGATTCAATTTTAAATTTCATCAACCAAAAATTTTCAATTCGATTTCGGCATAACAATTGAATAAAACCGTGTATTTTTTTAAATTTTGATACGATTCATTTTTTGTTCCCTTTTTTAACAGCGGTTTTTTTTCTCTTCGGTTAGCGTTATATAAAAACCGAATTTTTTGACTATCCGTTACATAAACCGAACCAAAGTGTATATTTCGATACGGTTTATTTTTATTACCTCCAACAGACAATGCGTATTCAATTTTAAATTTCAATCAACCGAAAATTTTCGATTCGATTTCAGCACAACAATTGAATAAAGCCGTGTAATTTTTTTTAATCAAACATGTACCATTAGTAATTTGTGCACAAAAGGGGGAAAAAAGAAAAGACCGACGGATTTGAAGTTCTGCTATATAGTGTACTATGGAAGATGAGTCAAGTTTAACTATAAAATACAAAAAAAAAAAAAAAAAGGGCAAACAAATATCCGCGTCAAGAAGGTGTGCTTGCGGTGCGACTACCACATGACAACACATTAAATGTTTTATTATTTTGAACAACATAACGCCATTGGTGGGCAGTTTTAGCATCTAACGTCACTAAAATTGACGTTGGAATACCAAATCACGCTTTATATTCTTTCGCACCGCTTTGACACGTGTTTTTTCCCACCAAATGAATGAACACGAGATCAATGATGTATTTATTAATGATAAGAAAGAGAAATGTCGTATAGAAAATGAGTGAAACACATTTTCAAGCATATTAATGATCTGGAAGCTAAGACGTCCCGAGAGATTTGAGCGTGTAGTTATGGTCCGCTTATTGTTTTTCTATAATGTTTATTGCGTAAAGTCGAAGCTAAAGTGATCGAATTTATGACATTATTCTCCGATACATCATATTGTAGTTTATTTTGTATATGAAAACTCCTGATATGGCTGGAAGAGAGGTGATTCACAATCTTCACGTCTATAAGATAGAGCTGCTTCTTGGAGAGAATGTGATATATTTCTCTTGCTCTCTTTGTCTTGTGCCTTGAATTTGTTACGGTGTAAGCTAACGCGATTTATTTCACGTTGGGGATCTATTCTTTGATATTATCGTTGGTAACGATTTATGTTGGAATCTTTACGGATAACTTTTATGAGAAGTTCGGAAAAATGATACAATTTTAATTTATTTGCGTCTCTAAAAGGAACTCGGAAACTATATGAGGTTGCACACTAGATTTCATGATCGGCTCTGGCATATAAACTGCACTACTTATTATAGCCCAGGAGCAAGACATAATGCCAGAGATTCTCACGAACTCACTGCTATAAATCTGAAATCTAAATTCTCATTCTGACCCGAAAGTTGGTGTGTCTGAGGGCCACCTCTAGAATCCTATGATAGGGACAACCTGATTAAGATGGTAGTCGTCCCCGATGACGCCAAATCCATTATAAAATGAGCATATAAAATCTTACTTTGGCCTGTCTCAGAGACCACCATGGTGTACTACAACAACACCCCATATACTTCTTTAACCCAAAAAAAAATTAAGCACCCCTTCATATTTGAAGGCTCTGTTAATTGAACAGTACACTTTATCTATCCACTTGCTCACGAAGGCGGGATTGTCTCATTCCTCTCATCGGACCAAAAGGCGCCAAAAAGAAGCTTTCTTCACCCCCCCCCCCAAATAACAAAAGACATACGAAAATTGAAGCTTGTGAGATTTTAATTGTGCTTTTTTTCCTGAAGGATTGAGGTTAGTTTCAATGAAATTCTCCATTTATTTGCATGTATTTCTCTTTTGCTATGTGAATTGATTCCTCTTTTCTCATCAAGAACTGATTCTTCTTCTTCCTCTTCTATGTCATTCATTATCACACATATGATGCCAAGATTGATTTAATTGCTTGAAAGCTTCAATCTTTTTGTGATTTACGAAGATTTGGTGTGAATGAATTAAGCGTATCTGTTTTTCCTTCATAGTTGTGTTCTACAAGATTGGTTTTTGATGAAACGCCGGTAGTGGATAGAGAATTTGGGGTGATATGATATATGCTCATGTTAAAAAATTTGCTTTAAAGAAGGATTGCATTTGTTTAGATTAATTCAGTCAAGTAAGAATGAGTAATGAGGATATTTTAGTAAGTGTACTTGCTCCTCTAGGCTACGTTGATATTGGAATATGGATACATAAATCTATGGAAGAATTGGATATGCATTTGTATGTTAGATGAGTCACTGCTCTGATTGATATGTATTCCAAAAAATTGCTGAGAAGGTGTTCACTGAAATGCCTCAAAGAGATGTCATTTGGCAGCCCATTGTTGTATTTATTCAAAAGAAGATACTGATGATTGTCTTCCGACATTTTGATGTTTTGCTTAATTATTTACTTTTTTTGTTGCATTTTTGACATTTATTTCGATTTTTTGAGCATACCCATCTTGCCCGAAACAATACCGACAAAACAACCGATGTGAGTCCGTGGTCTCCAAGTCGGCTATCATGACCGCGAATATGAACCATGCTCGTGCTATTATATTTGCATTACAAATATGTTGGTGATCTGCACAAAGAACTATAGTTTCAGTTTTTATAATTCAGTGATGAATATTTCAGTCATATTAATTGCTAATATGCATATAGTTATTTGAGGTGCAATATGTTAACAATCGTCGGTGTTATGTGAACAGGTTCAATGGATCCATTTCGACCACCATTCCAACCTAACTTGCCATCGGTGCATCTCAATATAAATGATCCGCCGACACAAGAGTCGAGCACCTTCAACTGGCCATCCGGTTTCGTTTTCAACCCAACAACACTGCTACAAGCTCAAGCTTCTCAGGCAGCCGAAGCTGCTTACGCATCTTTTCTTAGGGATCAAATGCATACCATGAATGAACATACTAATCACACTATGTCTAGCACACTACCCATGTCTAACACACCACCAGTGTCTAACAAACCACCCATGTCCAGCACACCACAACATACTACTTACTATCAACATCTTTTTCCTACACCCCCTTCCTTGCCTAATCCTTTAAATGTTCCTACCCAAACCAAATCAAATTCCACTGAAGATTCAAATGTGCCACCCAAACTCGGTAGGCAAAAAAATTGGAGGCATGATGAAGACGTTGCACTTTGCGAGGCTTGGGTGCATCGCTCGGAGAATTCGATTATTGGTAATTGTCAAACGAGTGATAGTTTTTGGTCACACATATTTGAGGAATTTTGTAAGAAACAACCTGGAACGTTGCGTACAAAAAAAGGATTGGAGAATAAGTGGAGTATTATTGGCGGTTAAGTTATGCTTTTCAGAAAGTGATACTATCACTACACAAAAATAAGATGTTATACCGTTGGCAAAATATGTGGTGGAAAAAACACTTATCTATCAAAATTACCGGAGATATAAAAAAACAAAATTACCCATATTTTAATCAAAATTTATCTTTCAGATTGATATAGTTTTAGATAAAAATACAAGAAATCACAAAAGATCTAATTTTTACTACAAAATACACGACATTCATTTTGTAAACTTAAACCATATATTTAACAAACATACTAGATGGCGTTTTTTAAAAGGCCATAATACATATTAAAATCTAACTTATTTGTTCAAAAGAAAAATATCTTATCTGGCGGTGAACTGTAACATTATTAAAGTCTTTTAAAGTTATTGTCTATACTTGCGTGTCTGTAATGTCTTTTATTATAAAAATACTAGTATAAAGACATTAAACTTTCTGTTAGACATATGTTATTACTTTTCTATCTAGAAATCTATTGTCTTCTAGAATACTGATAAATTCTCAATACCGACTTGAACTTCTGGAAACATGATCTTTAGTTGTCATTCTAAAAACTTAAAAGAATTTATGTTGGTTCGATTGTTTTTGAAAACAACTTTAAAACGATAAAAGTCTAAATAATTGTTTTATTTTCTGCATTTGAATCATAGATTTTGAAAGTATGATATATTTTCAAAAAAAAAAAAAAAAAAAAAAAAGAAAAGAAACGAAAGTATGATATATACTTAATAAAACATATATATTTGAAAAAAAAAAAAACATATATATTGCCCCTCAAAAAAAAAAAAAAAAAAAAATCAAGTTGTTGAATTTCTTTGTCCGTGATAGGATTACTCCCCAACCTAGTAATTATAAGAATCCTTACTATAATTCATACTTAAAACATGATAAAACCTTGAATATAATGCACACACACTAAGGAAATGAGGTCCCTAAAAACCTGCAAATGGGGTCTGTAAAACAATCAAGAGAAACTTGCGAAACATTTAAATCATTAAAAAAAAAAATGGGGGGATGAACAATTTTTTACTTTTTGTAGTTCATAATAATAAAATAAATAAAATACAAAGTTGAAAAAACTACCAAAAATCAACATCAATCTGAGAGCAATCTTCAAATTCATTCCACCATTTCAGTCGCAAGATGTAACGGCTAGAGCTACTCGAAGATCGTTAGATGTTCCGCATGTATACATTCGATATGTTTCTATTTCGTGTTGTTGATAGCCACCTCCAGAGTTGTTGTTGGCCGCGTAGTAACAACTCGAGCTGACATGATCACGCTTGGAGAATATAATTTCTCTAAATATTGGTTCATGCCCATTCAGGAGATTTCCCATGCTCAAAACCTTCCTCCAAGATTGATTAGCAGATGGAGGTGGGAACATATTTACAATTGCTTCCCTCTCATGCATCTTGATTTCTAGCTTCATGCTGAATTCCTGAACCGCAAACATGATATATATATATATATATAGCACCGAAAAAACCCAATCTTACTATTCGAGGGAGAGAGCTAAGAAAAAGAAGAAAAGAGGCATTGTTGGAATAATGATGCAAATTACCTTCTTCTCAGTGTTATTGTTCAAAAGTGCCACACCCATAGTTGGAAGGTAAGACTTGAAGAAGTTGCTAAAAATTGCTCCTGATAATCGCGGTGCTTGCAAGAACTTACGATGAAGTGATGCTGCTAAAATTATTAACTTTTCAACATGTCCAAAAACTACACAAAGCCGATCAAGATCTTGGACAACCTCATTCTGAGCAGACATACTTTTTCCTGCAGTTCAGGACGACGAGAGTATGCTTACGACACATCATATGAGATTAGGAAAAAATTTGAAGTAAAAGTATACCAAAAAAAAAAAAAACCATTGTAAGAAGGTACCAAGTGGATGCAATCCATGTATACTCTCTCTCTCTCTCATAGTAAGGGTGTGCATGTGTGAAAGAGAGTATAAATGGATGGACAAGAAACATTCACTTGGAACAGCCTTCTTACAACAGCTGCACCCCTATGATTAGAACATCTTAAAAGAACGAATACCCTGTAAGAATCTCAAGCTGGAAGCTATGGTAGCATAAAGTTGCTCAATCTTGGTAGTCATCATTGTTAAGTCACCAAATGTAGTCTGGCTTAACGTATCAGCTGATGCCCTGAAAGCAGTACAAACCATTTGCTCCAGCACTTGATGTGGTCGCAATGTCTCCAGATAATGGACAACCTATTAGAGTTCAAAAAGTGCAATAATGAGACATTTTAACGGAGACCATGGTCTCCTCACATACGCGAAACCTTTTTATCAAGCACCGCCCTGAACTTCTTTAAAAGATTTCGCACTTACAAAATGCAAAACGGCACACATCATATTTTTTTATTTAAAAAATATTTTTAAAAAAGTATTTTAAAAAAGTATTCAAGGCCCTTAACAAAGATTTAATATTCCACTTCGTCAGCCCGCAACTCCCTCTTTCCTTAGATGCACATCATCTTTGACATTATTAAAACTACATAGGCTTGACATTCAACGCCAGAGGCTTCTTAGTAGTAGATGCCTTCATTGGGATTTTTAATGGCTTCTCCTTAGGCTTCCACTTTGGGGCTTCCATTATAGGGCTTATCTTAGGCTTCGACTAAGGCAGTTTCAAGTGGCTTTACCATTCGTCACGATTGAAGCACAGTGGCAGTGGTGGATTTTTTAAGAATGTTACACCGCCACTTTTATTTCAGAGAAGAATGTAAGCCCCACAACTAGAAGTGCACGTGGTTCAAACCTTCAATACGACTCAAGTTCATGTGCTTTTGAAGATTTAGCTGCTGTTAAAACAAGCAGGGATGCAAAAGAAATATGGTGATGGTCATCAGAACAGGTTCACAACAATGAAGTAGTTCAGCCTAAATATGAATGTTTTGTTCAAATGGAAATCCTTCCTCCAATTGTTGACAAACAGAACAAGTTGCTCAGGCATGCAAAATCGAATCCAAATTCCGTGGCAAATTTGTAGGCATTTTGCATTCCATAACACACAAACACCTGCACCATGCATCTATTACTCTGCCATTAACGTCAGTTGAAGTCAACCCATAGTGCCTTCAATTTGAGCTGTGAATCTGAGGTGGCATTTGTTTCTTATTTGGCATTAATGCATATGATGTGGAATTCTAAAATTTTAAGAAGGCCTCAAGACCCCTTTAAGAAAATTTGAAAACGACTTATGCCCTTTAGCACAATATTGTATCTTTTCCCAACCAACGACACAGGCAGCAGTCGTAAGTAAATAAAATATAAATAACTTATTTTTATTTCGTTCTACAGTATCCATCAAAACTGTGGCTAAATTGTTGGATTCCACAATGGGCAGAGACTCATCGAATGGAGTCTTCATTATGATTAATTATGCATGCCATGACAAATAAAAGGGGGAGGTCCCCTGATTATCTGTTCAGCAGTTGCAAATTATATGAACGAGAGCTATGGATCAATGGTAAAAGGGAACTTCCAAATGGAGCTAGTGCAACTGACTGTTGGAACATGAACAGCAAAAGATTTCAAAAGGAAGTCAGAGATTTCACAAAACCTAAATTAAGGGCGATTGTCATAGCATCTAATGTGATGGATTAGGAAGTCGTTAGAGTTGTAACTTCTACCGATTTTTTGAAATAAAATGCTCCTAGAGATGTAATAGATGATGAAGTTTTATGCTCTACACTGCTAGTTGCCAATAGAATAATAGATATTAATGAAGAAGACGATAAATATAGACACACCTTTTCTCCCTCTCGATTTGGATCCAGCAGTGGTTTCTGCTCGCGTACCGGCAAAGGTGAAGCCTCATTCCAAATCTTTCGCCATGAGTTTCCATTCTCAGACATCCTTTCAGAAAGCTTTCCTCTAGGAGGCCAATCCTTGTTTAAGATTTCCGCAAAACTGGTTTGGGATCCTCCTATCCCCCCACTATGCTTGTCTTGACTATCACGGAGAGAATCTGGAACTTGCGTAGAAGTGGTTTGGGAAACTCCCATCTCCCCACTATTGTCATCCTCCCAATCTCTTGGAGAATGCCATCGAATAAAATCTTCAAAGACTGCATCAGGATTTGCTGCTTTGAATGCTGACATGTCTAGTTCAGATGATAACACATCAACTTAGAAACAAAGAAAATGTATGCAATCAATAGACGATCCATTTCATTATTTGAGCATGAAATTCAACAAAAGGACACAAGAAGCTGCCATTTGCACCTTGCTCCTGTTAGTGAGATGTTGTACTTTCTACATCATGAACAATGGAGATACTTTTCCTCCAAATACATCATTTTCAATGTGAAATATTTAGATGCACTAAAGTGTTGGAACAATATATCATACAAATTTCAATTTGTGGGCAAGTATAGAATGATCATGCAAATTTAAATGGTGAGCCAATCATACCTGACGACAATATTTCCTTCTCCAGTTGAGCAGAAAAACTCTGTAACCAATATCAATGTCATTCATTGTTCATTGAAAACAATTAAATTCAAGAGAGAGGCATCTTTTACTTGCCAAGCAACAAAATAAGTATAGTGATATTACTATTAAATGCTTATGGAAAAGTAACAAATATGTTAACCAGATAAAAAGAAAACATGAAAAATGGCAACATCTTCCACATCCAATAGCGTTGTTATTTAAGGTACATTAGAAATCTACTTTGCAGATATGGCACGTCTGTCAGCTGCTCATCATGCTCAACAGGTATGGCAGCAAATCAGACAATATTCTCTTCCACCTTCTCAACATGCCATTACCAGAGTACATGAACTTCAACATTAATGAGGTGTTAAAAATATTACTCATACAAACTAAAAGAGAAGGTACCACTTTGTTGATAAGACATTATCTGTTTTTATTTCTCTATCAATTGGCTTTCTTTTTAGTTGTTTTCTATTAATCTCAGCCGTCTTAATTAGTTGTTGACACCCAAGTTTAAGTTTGTGACTGTTTAGCTCCCTAGCTAACGGTTAGCTTCTGTAATATCTCTATTTAAACACTCCTTTCTAGTATTTCAAATAATAAGAAGAGTTTTTTCAAATCTTTCTCAATCTCTTCATGGTATCATAGCCATTCTAAATCTAAAAAGTTTCTCGATCCGAATCCTATTGCAAATATGTCTTCATCATCGATCTCTTCTACAGCCGAAGTAACAAGTGCTTCAAGTGGTCTGCCCTACTCGTCTGGAATTTCCGACCCTAGTACCAACACAATCACTGTCCATCAATTTAATAGCAGAAACTACTTGCAATGGTCCAGGTCTATGAAAATGTTTGTCACAGGCCAGGGAAAAATTGAATATTTAAAGAGTAGCAGTATTGCACCTGAGCATAGTGATACAAGGTTCAAGGTACGGGTCTTATGGGATTCTGAAAACAACCTTGTCATTTCTTGGTGGATTAGATCAATGACCCCTGAAAACAGCGAGAATTTTATTCTCTATGATACTGCCCATGAAATATGCCGGGGAGTTGTATTCGAAACAAAACAATACTTCTGAGATATATGAGATAAAGGCTCAGATCAAATATGTCAAGCAAGGTTAAATGACTATAACTCGATACTACTTTCTAGATCACGGCAGCAGCGAGATTTGTTCGATGAATTTACTTAGAATTGTGCTGATGACGCAAGGAAATTTAAGGAGATTATTGAAAATGACAGAGTTCACATTGCTTATAGGGCTGAACCAGAACCTGGATGGCGTTGGGGGGAAGAATATGCATTGTCCAACTAAGCACAGTATAGAATTCTGCGGTATTTGAAAACGAATCCTGGACAAGGTCTGTGGTTTAAGAAAAATATCAGCAAACTTAGAAGTTTAAAATGATGCGGATTACACGTGATCCTTTTCTGACAGGCTACTCTATTTATGTCGGGGGCAAAATTGTTACTTGGAGAAGGACAATACAACCCACAATTTCAAGAGTAGTGCTAAAGCTAAATATGTGAAGGTCTCTGGATTGGAAAAGTCTTGAAGGAATTACATACGGATTTCAATGCTCCTACCATAATCTTTTATGATAACATTTCAGCCCTTAACATGGCTGATAATCCATGTTGATCGTGACAAGTCTAACACAGAGACATTGACCGAAATTTCATCAAGGCGCAAGTGGATTGTCAAGCCATAAGTCTCAGCTATGTTCCTACTAAGTTTCAGATTTCTGATATTCTTACAAAATATGTTCCTCCTAGTTGATTTCAAGAGTTATGCAGCAAGCTTGGTTGTATAAATATCTACTACAAAGCTTGAGTGGGGTGTAAAAGTTTAATGAGGTAGATTATGAGTATACATTATTATACTTAGTGAAAAGATATTATCTGTTGGTATCTTTTTAGTTGTTTTTAATTAGGCTCAGCTGCCTTAATTAGTTGTTGCTGCCCAAGTTTAAGTTTGTGGCTGTTTGGCTCCGTAGCTAAGGGCTAGCTTCTGTAATCTCTCTATTTGAACTCTCCTCTCTCTATTCAAATCTTTATCAATCTCTTCATGTATATATACAAGAAAGTGTACTCTAGCAAATTTTCAGCTTCTTTAACCTAATAAGTATGTAATTGCTGGTGACAAATGTCATAATAAATGCTCTATAACTATGAGGAAAAAAACACAAGTGCTGAACATACAGTCATTGACCATGCACGAATATAAGTGTTTCATATGTGTTCAACTATGAAGATCAAAATTTAGGTGAACTAATCAATGAAATTTTAAAAGGATGTGGTGTTCTTTAGAGAGAAGGAATCTTGTGTCACAATAGTTATTTTTGTTAGATCACGATTCCAAAACGGTGAGCTTACATAGGTGGAGCTACTAAAGGCTTCAACAGCTTGTAGTCGTTCGTCGTGCATGTCTTCAGTCATTAGAGGAGGATCCTATTACACACATAGTTCGCTTTGTCATTTGAGACTTACAGATGGAAGATTGCAAAATGGAAGGTTGCTGGAAATGCAGAACTTAGCAAACATTTCAAAACTACCTGAGTTATTGGAGCATGCATGAGTTGACGTGAATTCAAAAGCATCATACCAACAATCCCAGCAGATCCTTTCCTGAAGCAATCAGAAGGCGTAGTATCAGAAAATATTTAAATGTCTCAAGAGGAAATGAAATTGGACAAAAATGTAGCTTTTGCATAAATTTTCCAGACGATCTGATGTAGACACCTTATGTTACAAGTAATGACGAATATAGTCAGATGATGCCCAAAGAAACACAGCAGGTTTGCAAATCAAATAAATCCATCCGAGTTAAAGTTAAATCCAATCAAAGAAACAGTTCCACCAGACGAGAAATAGTCCAGTGATAAGTCAAAGAGTGCATATGAGCAAAGCCTTGTAATTAAAAATTAATCATGCACATGCTCTCTAATTGAAGAAAAAATCTGCAAATAATGAACCTACTGATCAGAGAAGCTAATGAGAACAGAGAAGTGCTACACAAAACAGCAAAAACGAACAAAAGAACCAGCAACTATTAATGAAAAAACAAATGAACAAGCAGTGCTAAACAGAAGACAAGCACTGGCAATACAGTCCTGCTGCTGACATGTATGAAAAGAATATAAGGAGACCAAATTATGGATAATCGCCTCAAAACGAATAATGGTTCTTAAGAATAAAAGTATGTGGAAATATATGAAAGACAAACTTTTTATTGATATCTCAAAACAGAGAGTTACAAAACTGGAATAAATAGGCTGCACCTAGCTGCCTCACAGCCCCTAGGCCGACCTAGTAACCTTGGCGCCTAAGAAACCTTCTATTTTACTTAACAAGGGTAAATCATAGAACAGTAAAATAAAACACACATAATTAAGCCCTAAGACACTAAGGCCGACTCAAACATAAACAAAACATAATTTCCAACAACCCCTCTCAAGTTGGAGCACAGATGTTAATCATGCCCAACTTGCTTCCAAAAGCATCAAAATCGGGTTTTGCCAACGCCTTAGTACGACCATCAGCCACTTTCCGATTTCTCTTTGATGAAATGCGATCTATCTCCACATGCTTGGTACGATCATGCTGAACGGGTTCATTAACAATGTCAATCGCAGCTTTATTGTCACAGAAAAGCCGTACAGGCATTACAACAACATCTAGTTTTAAATCCTTCAGAACCATCTTTATCCACAAAGCTTCACAAATTCCTAGAGCTAAGGCTCTAAATTCGGCTTCAGCACTACTTTTTGTCACTACATTTTGTTTCTTACTCCTCTAAGTCACCAAATTTCCCCACACATAGGCACAATAACCAGGAACAAATTGTCCGTCTTTGGTGCAAAAACCCCAGTCAGCAACTGTAAACACCTCTACACTCTCTCAGTCTTCTTAAAGTATAGGCCCTTCCCTGGAGTAGACTTCAGAAACTTCAGAATTCTATGCACAGCATCAAGATGTTTGAGTTCAATTCTGCATAAACTGACTTATAGCCCCAACATCAAATGAAATATCAGGTCTAATATGAGACAAATTAATCAACTTCCCGGCTAGCCTTTGGTACCTCCTAACACCCACAACAACTTCTTCACTGTCAACATTGCCAAGTTTTAGATTGCATTCCGTAGGAGTTCTAGCTGGCTTGGAATCACACATCCAAGTCTCCTTGAGCAAATCCAAAATGCATTTTTGTTGGGACACAACCATACCCTCTTTTGACCTTGCCACTTCCATGCCTAGAAAATAATTCAAGGGTCCATGATCTTTGATCTCAAATTCCATTGCAAAACACCCTTAGCTCCAGCGGGATCATTCCCTCTCAAGATAATGTCATCTACATGAATAATAATGACGATCAACTTGTTAGCCTGTGAACATTTAACCAACAAGGTATGAGCAGATTGTCCTTTAACAAAGCCCAATGTCTTCAAGAACCTCATAAACCTATCAAACCAAGACTCTACTTGAGTCCATACAAGGACTTTTGCAACTTGCTTACTTTCCCACCAAAGCTTTCCTCAAATACGGGGGGAGGGAGGGAGCCCTCATATAAATCTCCTCCTTCAACTCTCCATGAAGAAAAGCACACATCAAGCTGATTTAAAACCCAATCCAAATTGACAGCAATAGAAAAGATAATTCTAATAGTATTCAATTTTGTCACATGTGAAAACGTTTCAGAATAAGGGGGAATTGCTCAAATAGTCCTTTTTTTACAAGACATTGCCCAAATAGTCTTTGGACCAAAAAGCAATTAAAAAAAAGGAAAAAGCCGAAATTAATGGTTTACCCATTTTGCCCTCTCTTGAATCACCCCCAAATTTTCCCTCCTTCCCCAAATTCGCAATGTTCTAAAACTCGCTAGGTGAAGTCGGTACGCCACAGGGGCGCCTAGGCGGCGCCTAGGCGATTTTAGGGTTTTAAGGGGGGTTTTAGGGTTTTAAGGGGGGTTTAGGGTTTTTACGGGGGGTTTTAGGGTTTTTACGAGGGGGGTCTTAGGGTTTTATGCATCTTTCTTGTCTAAACACTTGGGAAAACTTGATGTTCGCCCAGATGGAACCCTAATAGCCTAGAAGGGCCTTAGAGCGCCTAGAAGGTCCTAGGAGTGCCTAGGAGGGCCTAGGAGCGCCTAGAAAGGCCTAGGAGCGCCCAAAAGGGCCTAGGAGCGCCTAGAAGGGTCCAGAGCGCCTAAAATCGCCCAAAACTGTGAGCGCCCGATAAATCGCCTCAGAGCCAAGTCGAGGGCGCGCCTGGTCGTCCAGGGCCTAGGCGGCGCCTAGGCGATCGCCCAGGGCGATTTTTAGAACACTGCAAATTCGAATTTTGAATATCAAAATTCAAACCCCCTTATCTTTCATACTACTACTTCTTCTTTTTCTTCTTCTTCGACTTTGAATTCTTCTTCTTTTTCTTCTTCGAATTCTTCTTCTTTTCAAATTCTTCTTCCTTCTTCTTCTTTGATTTCAAATTCTTCTTCTTCTTCGAATAACGAGTTCTTGGGCACGGGTTCTTCATTTTGTCAATCGATTTTTGTGTAATGAGTTCAAACTCGTGTATCGAGTTAGAAATTGTGTTTCCGACGGGATTCCGGCGATGGATTTGAGGTTGAAGAAGATGGGTGATTTGAGTTCGATTTGTGTAACGAGTCAAAGTTCGAATAACGAGTTTGGGTTCAAACTCGTGTAATGAGTTCAAAGTTCGAATAACGAGTTTGTTTGGTGTTTGGGTTCAAACTCGTGTAACGAGTTCAAAGTTCGAATAACGAGTTTGTTTGGTGTAACGAGTTCAAACTCGTATAATGAGTCTAAACTCGTTTTCAGGGGTATTTTGGGCAAGTAAGGGGAAAAAGTATGGGGAAGACTATCTAAGCAACATTTGTTTTCCAAAAAATTATTTGACCAACATCTTTGGTCAACAGTCTTAATAAAAAAAATGCCCCTTAGAATAATCTATACCATGTGTCTAAGAAAACCACGAGCCACCAACCTAGCTTTATGTCTCAGAAGAGACTCATTAGAATTGAACTTGTTGGTGAAGACTCACTTACATATCACGGGCCTTCTCCCCTGAGCCAGATCAACCAAAGTTCAAATCCCATTTTTCACCAAGGCATCCATCTAGGATCAAGAAGAGCATCATGTACTTCTCCTCCATTTAGGATCAAGAAGAGCATCATGTATACTTCTAGGTATTTCAGTTGAAGCCACAGTAGTTAAAAAAGCTTTATAATTAGGTTACAAATTATCAAAGCTCAAAAAATAAGACAGAGAATACCAGGGGGGCTTAGTACATGCCCTTGGTGCTTTTCTGATAGCTATAAGAACATCAAGAAGAGGATCTTCCTTAACTGTTACAAATTTAGACCCCGTGAGTGATTCCTTCTGCTTTTCTGGATTTGTTGAATCAGACTGATTCTGAAGAAGAAGTTGGTTGTCAAGTGAGTTACACGCTTCTATATCTTGCGTGGACTTTCTTCTATGATAGACCTTACCTTCAAACCTCTTTACCGGAAGTGGTTCAGGATTTTTCATAGTAGACTCTGTAGGATCAGATTCTATATGCTCATCTTGAACCTTATCACCATCTCATTCTGTTTCATCAAAATTATTTATTTTATGACTCTCTAGATTATCACTCATATTACTATCCAACAAACCGAGAACTTGAATACACGGTCTTTTTTCTGTTGCCTCTTTGTGTTTCTTGCATCTTGAGGACATGACCACTGTATGCCATCCACCAGATCCAATTGTTGCCAGGATCTGGTCAGTAAGTTGTAATAATGGGTGACAACAAGATCTCCTTGGACTATTCCCTGTAATTTAGCCTTAATAGCATAGGTCTCACAAGTGTTGCCAGCCTTGAAGTATAACCCCTTTGCTGATGTCCAGATTTCAGGAGCAAAATCATAGAGGATGAAGTTCTCACATAAGTCGGGGGTCATGGACCTAATGAGCCATGACATGACTGAGTTGTTGTCAATTTCCCACTGTCAGAATTTTGGATCATCTGAAGCAGGTGCAGACTTGCAACTTGTCAGCAAGTCCATCTTTCCTTGTCCAGCAATGAACATCTTGACTGAGCAGGACCAGATGAGATAATTGTTTCCATTCAGTTTGTTAACTGCAATGGATGAAGTGCTGATATTTGGATTCCCAACTGCCGGTAATGACCCACTTCCTGCTGAAGTAATCTCAGTGAAGCTCAAGAGTCACCAGACATTTTAGGTGAAGAAAATTTGAATTATCAGATGGAAGATCGAAGTAGCTGTAAGAACTTGAGAAAAGAATAATGTTATTGCTTTACAATTTCACTTACGATTTACAAGAATGGAAGTGGTTTAAATAGTAAACCACAAGAGGAGCCAACGGTCCCAGACAGGTCCTAGACAGTGTAATAAATGCAAGTTGGGCGAGGTTAACCAGAAGACACAAAGACGGCTGTATAATCACAACCAGTAAACACCTAAGATCATAAAGACTAATTACAAGCTAAAACAGAATATAAACAAATGTTACACTTATTAGTTAAATTAACACACAAGTTTTAATTAATATTTCTACACTATGTTATTGGCTTGGCATAGTTTGGGCTTGATAAGCTTCTCTTTGAGGTTTGCCATGGAGAATCCAACATGAATCTACGTTGTGATTCGTCCTCCCACAGTGTGTGCACTTCCTGACAGTTTGACCTCCAATTCGTCCTCCACCTTTAGATCCACGTCCTCCTGTTCCTCCACGTCCACCTCTTCCTCTTGTACTTGTTGAATTTACGACAAGGGTTGTATCATCCGAGGCATGATTTGTGGAGGAGCTTTTGTTTATGCTGGCACGTTGAAGTTGAGAGAATACTTCTGGTAATGATTGGAGGTCTGTTCTTCCAAGAAGTTGAGCCCGAATTGGGTCAAATTCTGGTTTCAGTCCCACAAGAAACCGAATGACATCCATATCGTTCCTTTGTTTTTCCATCACAGGAACATCGGTTGATAGGGGCATGTACAGATTACGCTCCTCACGTATACTCATAGTTTGTGAGAAGTTGTCTTCAAGATTCAAGTCTCCCTGCTCAAATGTGAAATAAAACTTGCATACATCATATATGCGAGTTAAATTTTCCGTGCCTGAATACATTTGACTAAGCCAAGACCACATCTCCTTAATCGTTTGTAGGTAAAGTAGTGGCTTTTTAGCATGAGAGACATGATCAAGGCATCATCTTGTTTCCATGATGATGTTCGTGGATCATTAGCTGGAGCTTTATCGCTGTTCAGATGGAGGACGAGGCCGCGTCCAGCAAGAAAGACAACAACAGACCTGGACCATAGCATGTAATTCTTACCGTTTAATTTAACGGAAGTCATTGGCGCTATAGGCTGTAAAGGATTTATAATTGAATATGGTTTCATTTCTGAGGTGGAAGCCATATCAAATATGGCGGAAAGTAATTCACGGTTAGCGTTCAAAAATTTCACAGAAAGTTTATGTAGATGGCTCTGCTACCATGTTGAATTAATAAGATTGGAAGCTTGTTAAATTCTGTTATGAAAGCCTCTTTAGATAGAGGTCCAAAGTACAATTGGATAAACCCTTCTATCAAGGGATAAATACTCAAAACAGGATAAATACATTAATCTAAGATAAACATCTACTTATTCTATCCTAAAACTAAAATAGGATTTAGACACGGCATAAACTGTCTAAATATTACCACAGTCAATAGGACACGGACTAGACCCTTATATTTTATTCCGTAACATGCAGGAACATTATCAGTCACAATATGAATGCGGCAAGATGACCAAAATAAACAAACATCTTATAATCAATCTCCCTCCAGGCACAACATCAGGAGGAACTGGAGCTAACAGAATCTACATGATCAAACAGCATATGTAAAGGAGTTCTCACTTGCTTTTCACCTGTCACGTTCCCCGCTGTAATTCTTGTTGACCTCCAGTGAAGTATCTGGATCGCCCTGTACATCCACCAAGTTTAGTAAGGTAACTCACTTAACAGCTCAAGTATTAAAAGCATGAAAGAATTAGATTGCCTTATTCATAAAAAATATAAGAATAGGGTACAAAAGTTATCGAATATACCATAGCATTGGGTGAATCAAAATCCTCTTCTTTGTTACCATCTTTTGTTTTTTTGCCATGTTGACGCTTCTTTTCAATGCATATCGCAAGCTGAAAACATTGGCAAGCAACATATAAGGTTAGACAAGAGAAGCACATCATGTTCCAGTACCAATCTTTGAAGTGCAAAGTTTGAAATACGTTTTTTGAAACAGATTGAAAGCTGAATACAATGAGAAACTCAATAACTTTATGAATTCCTTCCAACCCTTACAAAGCCTTACCCTATGGAATAATTGTCATCTAGATGTAGGTAGCTTATAGGAGATGAGCAAGGAATTCTCAAAGCTATTTGGAGGTAAGGAAATTCAAACAATATTTAGTGATTGACACTAAGAACAAATTATATTCAGCTATTCTGTAGACAAAGAAGACATAATTTTTTTTAAATTCATTCTATCGCCAAAAAATCTTTTAGAACGACTACATCCACTACTCCTCAATTCTCTTGTTGTTTTATTAGATACAAAAATAAGAACTTTCGCTTCATTCAGAGCAGCAAGTAGATAGGCATCTGAACCAACGGGGTCAACACCAATCACTAATATAAGCAGTATTTCCAAGAGAGGCAACCTAACATAAGGTCACAATACACACAACCTAACAAAGAGAGGCAATATCAAAGAAAACATTAAACATTTAGAATATGATTCTTAAGTACTGTGCTTCGATAATAAAGAGGATAAAATAATTAATATGATCAGGGGTTACCATATGTAGTTTTTGGTTGATCAAACAGGTAGACAAATCAATTGTCCCGTCAACTGGCATTCGGGGCAAGGGCTGTAACTCCTCCCAGCACCAAGCGACTTCTCGAACAAACTCTATCCAAAGTACTGCAATTGCTAACTCAAGCAACACAGTCCACAAGAGTTAGAGGGGGGAGGGGGGGGGGGGTGCAGAAGAATGAAAGAGTATAAGCGGTAATAATAATAACACATAAACAACAACAAAACAACAATAATAATAAAAATAACAATATATTAATAATAATAATTATAAAAAAGTACCACGTATATTGCAACTTCCAAACCAAAGAGCATGCAAACAAAATTGGGAGAAAAGTGATTGAAGAGGGGCTCCTTTGATAGCCCGAGAGCTCTTGTGTTCACACTCCACAAAGTCCCCTTTTGTTTCAACAGCTGCACGATGAGATCAGTTGATCAAATACAGAATAGAACCGGACCAAGAGACTAAATTTTGAAAACTGTGATGGGTGACTTGCCTTTTAGCACAAAGATCATATCAACGCTAATAAGAAGCATTGATTTGTCATTTGATCACAGTCAGCACATTTGTTTTTAATATGTAACAAGAAAAACAGAACTAGTGTAAAAGATAGAAAAGTTGAAAGAAAACATATACCGTCATGAAAAAGGTCTTTAAGCACACGATCAAGCACCGTGGGTGGAGGTATCACTGCTGAAGACTTCACAGTATCTGATCTCGAACTTTCAACTGCTACAGAAATTTACTTAAGTTTGTGTGCTTCAAGAATTAATTAATGGCGTAACACATAAGAAACCAATTTGCTTGTACTCAAAACACAATTAGAACATGCTCCCCTCATGCAATATCAATGTGGAAACGTTATTCATAAAAGGATATTCAAACCTGACACAAAATCTTCCATAAATTTAACTTCAAAGGCCGAAGGCAATGCTTTAACCAAAAGGCGCAATTGTGATGTAAATCCTATTGTGTCCACTGCAGAATTCCCACTGCAGAACAGAATTTGGCATCTTATTTATCAAAATCATTCCACTAACAGCATATAATTGAACTCAAGAAAGCGTGTGAAAAATAAAAAAATCCAAAAATGTGAGCTTATTCAGCTAGTGTTACAAAATTAAGCATATGAATGAAGAACGAATGATGATTAATCCAATGCCTAGCTAAAAAAGGTCGCCCTGCACAGTACCTTTCATACCTTAGTTATAGATACCATCCTATTTTTCCAGACTAAAAAAGACACTTCCAGTTGAACAGATAAATAACACAAGCGAAGTCTTCCTAAAATTCTTACATCAAGCTTTTGCAGGCAAGAAAACTGTAAGGATCTAAGAACAGCTAATACACTGTACAATCTTCTTACAGATTATATGACAAATTAGGAGATATAAACCACTTGTCAGCTTCAAGGGGCGAGACGTTCTCTAGTTCAGCCATATCCATGGAACTTTCTATAGTTTTCTCCTGCCACACGGATATCAACTCTAATCCTGCATAAAAAGATTGAGTGATATTGAGTAATTTACCCAGCCAGACAACTTCCAGCGGATCTGGAAGCATGAACAAAATGCAACAACGACAATCATAAGGTAGAAAGAATCCTAGATCGCAATTCACAAAGCAAAAGAATATTCTAGTGATCGACTGATCGTAAACAAATATGTCAAATACTAGCAGGCAACAGACATTTGGCTACCCAGGTAAACAAAATCATTCACATTTTTGCCCTTCAACATAATGCTGGTGCATTCGTTTATAGAGAGTAGATTCTCTTTCTTGTTGGATCAGATCGCTTCTTTATTGAAAAGTCAGAATTCCTATGGCAGTTTTACAAACGAAATCGGCTTGGGCCGGATTGATTAGCCTAAACTGTGCTTTTACATACTCAAGGGTTCATCCCATGCCGTTTGAATTGGTATTTCTATCCGTCATAGTTGTGGCGAGGAATACTCTATGCTTATGTGCATCAACCGCATCTTGGCCTGGTGATTATGACTCACTACGAAACGTTTACCATGTTGGGGGATGGGAGACATTCTTTAAGTATCCAAAGACCCTAAATTATCAACAGGTTCTCCAGCTAAAATTATTCCCATAATTGCTCCACCTCCACAAACCTACCGTTAACACCAATGGTAGACAGGAACTTAACTTCTTCACGACGTTCTAAACCCACCTCACTCTTGGGAGCAAGAGCATCAGCTAGGTTAATTAAATAATATAGCATCCATCATCTGAAAGGCGGTTCCTAAGAGACTAGGGCAATACGGGCATACAGAAGAAGGGAAAAAGAAAAGTAATGGACTTCAACGTTCTTCAGTTAATTTGGTAAGAACTTTCATAAGATAAGAAGGATCTCCCCGTTCTTTGATTTGTCTTAAACCGAGGGCCAGCCTCGACCAGAGTGGAAGTGGGATGTGTCTGGAACTCAGGAACGTATATGGATTCGAGTACTTATCAGATCGTCTCACCTACCATCCATTCTATAGGTAGAAAAGAATGAACAAATGACAAAATACACTCATCACCAGATTTACCTTTCACAGGGTCCTCTGCAGAGTACCACTCACTCCAAGGGCAATCATCGTCCCACTGCATTTTATTACGAGTTTGAAGTTCAGGTGCCCCACCAGTTTCCACTTGATCAGCATCAGACCCTTGCATTTCATCATCAGCAGCAGCGGGAAGGGTTCTGTAGGTTAGCTTCATCCTAAAATGGACGTTGAATAAATGCATAGACAAGTCCACAGCAGTGTAAACCTTCAGCGTGAGACAAAACATTTATGTAAATGAGAAATCCATATGCCAAACAACAAAAAAGGCGCTTATAAAAGCCCATCGGTATTAGAATATCTGTAAGTAAATGAACACAAGTCAGACAACACTTGAAGATACAAAATTGTAGAAATATTAGTTATAAATATTTGTAATGTGCGGGTTATTCTGTACAATTCCTTTGTCTATGTTTAGTATGTTTTGTTGAATTATCATCTCTCCCAAAGGCTTAAGCTGTTGGGGAGGTAAATAATTTATACATTTAAACACAACAAACTTCAACACTCTCCCTCAAAAGCGGGCCTATACCAAAAAGCATGGGTCAACATGGCACACAAAGGCATATAAGGGCACAACAAGGCCAGCAAAGGGGTATTACACTTGAACAATATAAATGGGAAGACAATGTTGGCAATGAGGCTTGAACCCATGGCCTCATTTCTGATACCATGTTGAAGTACCATCTTTTTCAAAAGCTTAAATTGTTGGGGAGGTAGGTAATTTATACATGTAAACAAAACATACTACAACACCTTTTATGTAAATAGTTGTTTAGTTAGTGTAGAGATTAGAGAAAAAAGGAAAGAGGAAATATTCTCTACTGTCCATTAATCAATAGAAGAAAGTGGTTTAATTAGCAAACCACCAGCAGCTGAAAGGTTACAATAAATGGCTGTCTAGACAGCTATACACAATTAACTAATAAGGCTGTAGTAACACAACCTCCTAACTACCTGATAATAAAGGTAAAAATGGTATCAAGACCAAACTGTACATAAAGAATAAAATTAATCCACTGCCACTTGACCCTCTACATTTTTTATATTCCTACAATCAGGTAGGTAGTAGGCAGCTAAATTACAGCAGTCAGGTTTAATGTACCTAGCCATTTGGTGTTCCCTGGTTTACTATTCAAACCACCTATTCCTCCATATTTTGAATAAGAGAGAAGAGTTTCATTTAATCGCTTTGTGTCATTCAACTCTTCAAAGTTGATATAATGGCTGTTAATCTCTCAAAGCAAGAAGAATGCAAAATACCAAGAGAATTGAGGAGTAAATTTTAACCAAAATAGGTAAGTCAAAACGCGTGTACAAATGCTCCCTTCCTTATACCAAGAAAAGAAGGGGGAAACAAAGATATATGCAGTTACTGACAATGTAACTGACAGTATGTGCACCTGATTATGAGACATACAACCATCACATTCTATGGCTAAATCCATAGTAGTGAGCAAAAAGAAACTCACAAATTTTGAAACAAACAGCTCATACAATCCCTCCAGATGCATAAGCTTTATCGGGACCTGGCTGCCAATATGATCTGCCTCAAACCTTCTGGTGAATATTGTACCCATACTCTGAATTCCAATGTAGGCTTTACGAGAGGGGTCATGCACAGGAACAAATGCAGGCCAAAGGCTGTACATATAAAAGAACAAAAAAGAAAGTCCATATTTTGTTATCCTAAAATTACTAAAAGGGAAGTGCATCCGGTAACTCAGTAGTAAGAGTTAGGGATTACACAACCACCCATAACCACAAAGCTAAAAAAACACAAAAGGAGAAGTGTCATAAAACATATCTTTCAGTAAAAGTTTAATAAAATCGTTTTAACCCAAAAAAACACTTGCCCATGTCGGCCTACAACTCTGGGATAGAGATGGAATGGCAAATTGCCCTTGAATTGAGACAACCTTCCCTACAATCAGCAGTTCAGCACTAAAAAGCGAAATCAATTACTAAGTCAACAACCTACCTGGAACAATTTGACAGAGCTATTGCCACCGCACTTAAAAGCTTGCTAGCCTCTGGTGCGTCAAGAACTACACCACTAGCACTCTGGGGAGCTATGACCTAATGACAAGTAAAAGAAGAATAACACGGCAAGAACGGTATGCCTGGGCAAGAAAGCATGCCAAAAGCTTACGAGGAGAATATATAGATTAACACACCAGAAAATCTTTCACCCCAAATGACTGCTGCAAATCATGCAATGTGGAAATCCAGTCCATACCTTTTCCTGAACAAACAATTACTTCAGGAAAGAGAGTGACAAAGAACATACTACTCGAAAACATTTGATTTGGTAACATGTCCTTTACCATCTGTCTGGGTTTCAAAATAGTACTCCATAATATAGTTCTTGAGCGCATATTTAAGATCAGACTTCACTTTATAGATACTCTTAGAGATATCAGAACAAACAGCACCTTTTTCCTACAAGAAAAAATAGATCAAAGCTGGAGGACAGATACATAATTCGATAGGAGGAGGAATTCAACTGATATTCAACATTTTGATAACAAAAAACCAAGGTAGGTAAAGGTTTTGAAAAGCAGCAGTCAAAATATAAATCTGACAAGACACGCAACTTCTCGTCCTCTGAAAGAATTGGTTTATCACAGAAGACTGTGGATGAGTACACAACCTCCTGTCCCAACCATGAAAGTCAAAGGAAAACTAAAACATAGGTATATGGAATCCAAATTTGATGTTACAGTTGTATCAACTATTACCATAGAACCATAGTTATCAAGGTGCTAGGCGACGAGGCTAGCCATTGCCTAGCGCTTAAATGCCTAGGCAACAAAAGGTGACGCCTGACATAGTCAGGCAATAAACGAGAAAACTGAATGAGATCCTTGTTTTGAAACGCAGGCAAACAAGAATAGCTGAAACCATCAAGCATGTTAGCTTCATTACCCACATCATGACCTGAAATTTGATAGCCTTGTGATATTGAATATGAAAGTAAGCACACCCTTGTCGGCTTATGACTTACAAGTATTTATGATTACAAGACATCAAAGACAAAACCAAACAAAATCTACCAAATAAAATATTAAAACATAAACCACAGAAATTTATGAGAGGTTCCTTGAAGAAATGGTCCCTGAGATGCTCGACCTCTCACTAATGCATGACTTAGGCGTTCCTTTGACAACTAAGTTTAGAGTACTAGCCGAAAGTCAGTAAATCATTCTTTTTGTTAGTATTTTATTAAGATGCCAATAAAGTTAAAAGATATTAGTTCAGTGGCACAAAAAAGAAAAATTAGTAAACAAAAACAAACGCATCGCAACAAAAGACAGAAGTGAAGAATGCTTGGTTAAACCAAAAAAAGGCATATATAAAAAGCTAGTATGAAGTGATCCCCGATAATACAAATCTTTTGAGAAGTTTTCACAGAAATTAGATGGTGGATGAATACCTTAAATCTTAGGCGAAAAAATCTATAATACTCTTTGACTATCAATTAATGCAATAGTTGTAAAACAATGAAAAGTGAATTAAGGGTAAGATGAAGAAAAAAGGTAATGAATGGTCAATTAGTTCTAAAAACACTTAAATTATGGGATAAAAATAGCAAGGAAAAAAGGCCTATATTACAGGATGGAGGGCGTCTTTACATAAGAATGAAAGTAAACAAACTTACTTTACTGTTCTCTAGAGTCTAGATACGAAGCAAAGGTGAAGAAAGTTCAACAACAAACTGTAATAAGTGATTGAAAGCATAGTAAGGAACCAAACATACATACCAATAAATTTTTTGGGCCATCAGCCAACCATTGCCGACAGACAGCCTCTATCTCAGATATGAACCTACAGCCAAAAAATCGTATCACAATATCAGATCTTTTGTGCAAAAATCACAACTTTATCACGTTTAATGATTCTCCTGAACATGTGAATCCATAGACTGCAATGCTAAACAACTAGGATTTTCAATGGATTACCTTTCCCATGATGATGCCAGAGTAAAATCATCAAAATGGCCGAGCTGCACACAGAGTAAGTAAAACAATCAAACACAAAACACTATGGTTGCCATCCAATTTCGCAACAACTCTACTACGAGTACTCTGACATTAAACTCACAATCACGACAAAAATATACCTCTTCCTCCTGATAGTCTTCCTTGAGAATGCTTTTACTTTTACTTGTTGACGCCATTCATGGACAAACTAAAGCACTGAGCGCTATTATATGCACATGATCAATCCACACGTCCACAAGTGGCCCCTGAATTGATTATTTTTCGGATTTTTGAAGTAAAAAAAAAATATATAAATATAAATGACAGATTACAATTTTGAATAGGGTCAACAAAATTTCATTTTGGAAAACTGTTCATATAAAACTCAAATCTTCTGGTTACGAAATCTCAACCCAGAAAAAATCACAGTTTTTTTTCTTTTTTCCCAAAGAAATAATCACAGTTGATGGCGAAGAAATATAATTGTGGACGCGTGAATCTCACCCTCCAATGCCAAAAGTTGAGTGATTAGGCGAATACTTATTCACATTATAATCCATAAACTATTTTTAGGATTAAAAAAACCTATTAACTATATATATTTTTCTCCCCATAAGTCCATGTTATTGGGTTCCAAATGAAATTTTACTTCAATAGATAATGAGCCTGGTAGTCCATATTATTGGGTTCCAAATGAAATTGTATCGTCTCGTTTTCGGACACCGAGTCCTTATCCGGAAATAGAATGTTCGGCACGCATAATATTAACTAAATCTAATATTACACATAAGCTTCTACTACGTCGTATCAAATAAAGCAAACGGAAGCAAAAGACTCGGGTAAAATTATCTATACAACCAAGAATAGAAAGAATAACTAAATGGTAGAAATGCAACTTATTACATCAAGAGAAATCCAAATGAAATTTAAAAGAAATACGAAATCTTCAAAACTATGAAAGACAAATCCAACAAGTTCAACTAAAGAACTTGAATCCAAAACAGTGACAAAAGAATAAGGAAAGACAATAAATAATAAACAACTCCAACTCCGGCGTCTTCAAACGTCATCATCGAAGTCCTCATCAAGCTCATGGTCGACATGCTCATCTTCTCTCCCCCAAACACATAAATAAACATGCATTTGAGGTAAGTACAAAGTACTCACTAAGAGGTAGAAGCTACAAATTAACTAAGGCTCCTTAACATGTTTTAAGTTAAATTTTTATCTTTATGAGACCGACTCAATCTAGCGTTCAATTCATGTCCATCAACATGTCATGACTAACTGTTTCTAACTTAGCTTATCTTTGTTATATCCGCATTCTAGGGCACTACGCATGATGCTACTCACCACGAAGTATCTGGGTGCAACCTATTAGGGGATCACACCAATAGCCACGGGCTAGTCCCGATAGTATACGCGTTCGGTGAAAGTCCTACCCCCGGTGCCTCTAATGGCCAAAGAAAGTTATCCATCCATGAGTACCCTCTACTCCTGGTGCCTCTAGAAAGGCCAGCAAGTTTACTCGTTTTATCCGAAAGCCTACACATTGCGATATGATGTGTCTAAATATGCCGATACCTATGTGTTAACGGAAACCGCCCATCTAGTCACCAGGATGGAGCCGGGCCGCGGCCACAGCGCCGGAAGCAACAATCTGGTTAGGGTCGCGGGATGGAAACCTCATGACAAGCGTGCAAACCTGTAGGGTCTTAGTCGCACAGGGGTCCGCCCAGCGTCCAAAGTCTGAAACCAACAAGAGATGGCACAAGTCCGGGAAAGGAGCGATCAAGGGGAAGTCGAGATAAAGTAAGGAAGCGAGCTCGCAGATCGTGACTCGAGCAACCTCATAACGACGTCGCTGGTTGTATTGCTCGCTAGACGTCATTGTACATGGCTTATCTATCCCTACCCCGTACCTTAGCTCTTGCCCTTGCCTATAAAAGGAAGGCTTGTGTAATTTCAGAAGATATATACAAAAAATAGGCAAAGATGCCAAAACTCTTGTCAAGTTAATTCTCTCTAGTATTCATTCATTCCACCACAACGCCGCCGTGCCTCTCCGGCCACCACCATCACAAATCTATCAAAATAGCCAGATATCCACCTTCACCACCACCGCTTAAGCCACCGTGATAATATTATGCATTATCAGTTGGCTCCGTTACCGGGAACGTCATAATCTCCCAGCCTTCCAATGAAGAAATCACCCAAAAAAGCCTGAGTACGGCGGAGAGGCTGATTATCACCTTCATAGCCCACCCAAAATCAACAGAGTTATCACCCAAAGAAGAAATCACCCAGATGGCATCACGTCGAGTGAGGTAGTGTTATCACGAGTCTGTATCGGAAAAATCATCTCTCGTAGTGCTCTTCAATGTATACCTCTCCTACCGAAGGTTATACCCGTCTCTGGGATGATTGCGTTTGAATCATCACCTTTTTTCCCAGAAATTGGTATCGACTGACCGGAGCTCGCCTGAGTTGCCACCGTCCGAGCACATTCTCCCACCAACTCTCAGAGGGCAGAACAACAACTAACAACCCTCCAAACCACTTCGACAGAGGACACTGTGAAGAGCAGTTAAACCTATCAGACGGAGTAGTTCACTAACTAGGAACAGGTTGTCAGAGTAGGTAACAGTCAGTAAATCGACCCCATTTTCTGGCTCGCTATCTTGCATCCATATCAATGGCAGGAAGTAAGGGCACGCTGATACCCCCTACCCCAGATAAAGGGGGCGCAATCAATCAAAGCCACGCCGAGGGCGCTGGAGAGACACTGGACAACCCCACCGTTGGGGGAAGTAGGCCACAAAGGGATCCCTTAGCCGCCGCCGATGCTCGAAACATCATAAATCAGAAATCAAAGTCCAGAGAAGCCCACGCGGCCCTAGAAGAGGCCCGCAGAGAAAAGAACGCCATTGTGGCACCTAGGCCGCAACGCAGCCGGGACGTGCTAGAGAAAGTGATAGGGTTGCAAGAAGAGTATGAGATTGCGGAAATGATAGAGTATGCCAAGTATGTCGAAAGAATGTACTTAACCAATTCCCGACTAGTGGCACTAGGTCGAGAACCTTTGCCAGTCCAGGAGGCAACCCAACCTAGGGGCGACCCCCACCACAAGGCACCAGAGAAAAAGCGTCAGAGTCAAAGGGTAGAAGTTGAGGAGAGCATTCAGTCCTCGGGTCGCAAAGGTCGCCAGGGAGAGCAGGAGATCATCCAAACCCCTGCCCGACCTAGCCACGAAAACTCCAAGGAAAGTAGAGAAAGAGGCTCCGCCTTCAAAAGGCTGGGTGAGAAAGAAAAGGGTCGGGCTCTAAGACGATTAAGCCTCCCAGAAAGAGGAGTGATACCTCGGCAGGAAGGAAGGAATGAAAGGGACGCCCGGTTGATAATAAGGGAAAAGCGAGCCCAACAGGAGGAGTCACGAAATCAAGTGGTCTCAGAGCACGGGATTAAGTTAGCGGCCAGTCCACCCCTGCCTACACTAAGACACGATCCGATCCTTGCAGAAGAGATGGAAATAATGAAGAGAGAGCTCGATGAGCTCAAAAATTCGAGGCCCCCTGAAAAGCCCGCTCCTATCTTTGGGATCGATGTGCTCGCCAAGAAGATAGTCGAAACTTTGCCCACCAACAAAGAAAAGGTCAGCTACCCTAGCTACAACTACTACAGTGGAAACATATGCCCACACGATTGGCTCACAGCTTTCCAGGGTCGCATCACTCTAGCAACCCAGAACAAGTCCGCTTGGTGTATCGCTCTAGTCGAAAGTATGCAAGATAGGGCCGCCTCCTGGGTCCGTGGGCTCCCTCGCGGATCAATTGAAAGTTGGGAGGATCTATCTGAAAAATTTGTGAGAGAATTTGAATCAGCAAGCAGACCAAAGAAAACCATCGAGGATCTCTACGAGGTTCGCATGGGCGAAAACAAATTAGGAAAGGACTATTACGAACGCTTCGTCAGAATCTATGATCAAACGAGGAACATTCCCAACAACGCCATCATAACTTGCTTCCTCACAGGAATTGCCAAGGGTCCGATGAAAACGAAATTTAACCTGCGGCCCCCTAGAGCGGGCCTAAGGGAAATGCTGGAAAGGGCTAGAATGATGGGGGTAAGCGAAGTGCCGTCCCTCACCGGAAAATCAAAACCTAAAACCGAGCCCAACTCCCATAAAGAGGATCGCGGCGACGATCGCAAGAAGGAACGTGGTAAGAGTGCGAACACAGATCGTGAAACCAAGGTGCCATACAAATTCAATGAAAAAGATTTCACCCCCCTCAACACGAAATCATCTCAGATACTTTTCGAAATTCGCGAGCAAATTGAGAGACCTAGGCCTATGAAGGACGACGATAGCACTCGCGATAAATCAAAATACTGTGACTACCACAGAGATCACGGGCACATTACTGACAAATGTTTTACTCTAAGAAGGGAAATCGAAAGGTTGATAAGAGAGGGACTTGCCGCCAAGTATAAACGCGATGGTGATGCAGGTGCCGGTAAGGGGCGAACGCCTCGCACCTTTCAGAGGGAGGTTCAGGTTATTCATGGAAGCCTCCCAACAACAATCAGCTGAAGTCGCAAATACACTCGATCAACACGTGAGGTTTCGAGAAACCGATGGTCTTGGGAGAAAAAGAGAAAGGAATCATGTTCACTAAGAGCAAGCTAACAAGCACAGAGGGCGTCATGGAGGTGCCAATCATCCTCAAGATCGGAGTTAATGAGCTGCACGGGGTTAACCGGGGCAGGTCACGACATCATCTACTTTGAGTGTCTCAAACAAATTGGATTCGGCGAAGCAAAATTGAAACCTTATTTGGGAATGTTAGAGGGTTTCACCAACGACACCGTAAAAGTCAAAGGCACCATCGATCTTAGCATCACCCTCGGCGATTACGAGCCCTGCCGAACAGAGATAATCACCTTTCTGGTCATCGATCTCCCCTCCTATTATAACATGATTTTGGGGATTCCAGCCATGCAAAAGTTCCAGATGGTGGCGTCTATACCACACCAAAGGGTAAAATTTCACGTAGGAGACGATATTGGGGTCGCCATGAGCCGACCGGGATTTTTCCTCGACTATATGACCAAGAACAGGGTCGATTCCAAAAAACCAAGAATTGAAGAATTCCACGCCAATATCATCCAGGTCGCCACGGTAAAAGAAATCGTTGAAAAGCCTGTAGAGGTTGAAACACTGCAGGTGTGAGACCGGCCAGATTTCATAGCCGAGGATGAGTTGATCGAATAAGTCATAAACGAAAAGTATCCCGACCAGAAAGTAATAATCGGATCGCAGACCACAGGAAAAGAGAGGGAGAAGCTAATTGAGCTCTTGAAAGAAAATAGGGACGCTTTCGCTTGGGAGGTAACCGATATGAGAGGTGTGGAGCATGAGGTCGCGCTCCACTATCTGAGCGTCGATCCCAACTTCAGGCCGATCCAACAACGATCAAGACAGTTCTCCGCGGAGAAAGAGATCGCCATCAAAGGCGAGGTGGGTAAACTGTTAGCCGCAGGTATAATCAAAGAGCTTCAATACCCGACCTGGCTGGCTAACGTAGTAATGGTCAAAAAGCACAACGGAAAGTGGCGGATGTGCGTAGACTTCACCGATTTAAACAAGGCTTGCCCCAAGGATTCTTATCCGCTGCCTCGAATCGACAAGATGGTAGATGGGATCGCTGGTTTTGAGATGCTGAGTTTCCTGGATGTTTACTCCGGATATCACCAAGTAAGATGGCAAGCGAGGTCAAAGAAATGACCGCGTTTAGAGCCGCGGGTGGACTCTATTACTACGAGATGATGCCATTCGGCCTGGAGAATGCAGGATCCACATATCAAAGGATGGTCAACAGGGTCTTCAGCTCGCAGATAGGCAAAAACATGGAGGCCTATATCGATGACATAGTCGTGAATTCAAGCCGTCGGGATCATCTGGTGGACCTTCGAGAAACCTTTGCTAATGTAAGAAAACATTCGATGAAACTCAACCCCGCCAAATGCACGTTCGGGGTTCAGGCAGGAAAGTTGCTTGGATTTATGGTAAACCAGAAAGGAATCGAGGCTAACCCAGAGAAGATAGAGGCTCTAATGAACATGAACGAGCCGACCACGATCAAAGAGGTCTAGAGACTTAATGGTAGAATCATCGCTCTGGGGAGGTTCATCTCGAAATCCACCGAAAAAAGTTTGCCTTTCTTCAAAATCCTCAAAGGAAGCAAGACCTTTTCATGGACAGAAGAATGTTCGCAGGCCTTCAAAGATCTGAAGACGTACCTAGCCAGCCCTCCACTGCTAGTCGGTCCTAGCCTAGGAGATTCTTTGCTTTTGTATCTCGCGGCCACAGACCGGGCTGTAGCCACGGCACTTGTCAAGGAGGACGGCACCCTCCAAAAACCCGTTTATTATGTCTCTAAGGCTCTCAGTCCCGTTGAGAGTCGCTATTTCAATATTGAAAAGTTGGACTACTGTGTTGTCATAGCTACCCGCAAATTAAGGGCTTATTTTTCATCGCATACAATCACTGTACTGTCCGACGCCCCGTTGCGCCAAGTCCTACACAAGCCGGATCTGTCTGGGCGATTGCTGCGGTGGGCTATTGAGCTCACAGAATTTGATATTCGATACGAGCCTCGGAGGTCCATCAAGGCCCAGGCTTTGCCCGACTTCATTGTAGAAACAAGCTTTAATGAGCAAGCGGATGAACAATCCAATTCTCCGTCCAACGCCATTACAAGTACGGCCCCGCCACCCGGGCCTCAAAAGCCTAGTCACTGTTGGCAGCTCTATGTTGATGGGGCCGCTAGTCACAAGGGTTGCGGCGCCGGAATTATCTTGCTAAAACCGGGTACCTCGGAGGAAATCGAAAAAGCATTGAGATTTGACTTCACCGCTTCTAACAATCAAGCAGAATACGAGGCTGTCATTGCAGGGCTGGAGCTCGCTAAAGACATGAAAGTCGAAAACGTGGAGGTATTCTGTGATTCACAGCTGGTAATGAATCAAGTCAACGGATCGTTTGGGGTCCACTGCGACGTTCTCCAAAAGTACATTGATCTCGTCAAAAAGCTCGGAAGCGAATTTAAATATTGTAAATTCACCAACATTCCTCAAGGAAACAATCACCGAGCAGACTACTTATCAAAATTGACAGACGACGACGAAATGAGTAATCCCGCGATCATGGTCGAGCACCTATCAGGGCCTGCAATCAACCGGGCCGAGGTCATGGATTTCCAACCCACCAGTCCATGTTGGATCGACGAAATAAAAGCATATATTGAATCAGGAGCTTAACTGTCCGACCCTAAAGAGGCCAGGTCCATGATTAGGAGGGCCGCCCGCTACACCCTCATGAACAACGTGTTATACAGACGGTCTTTCTCAAAACCCTTGTCGCGGTGTGTGCTACCCGAAAAGGTTCAAGGGGTACTCGCGGAACTGCACGAGGGAATGTGCGGTGGCCACCCGGCTAGCCACACTCTCACTCAGAAAGTTTTACTCACCGGATATTACTGGCTAAAACTCGCAGAGGATGCTCGAATATACGCCAAGAGATGCGTCAAATGTCAGAAGTTCGTAGACATCCCCAGACTACCGTCGGTCGAACAAAGCATTGTTGTCGCGGCATGGCCGTTCGACATGTGGGCTATCGATTTAATAGGACCATTGAAGAGAGGCCGCTCAGGATGTGAATACGTGGTCGTGGCCGTGGACTACTTCACCAAATGGATCGAGGCTAAGGCATTGACGAAAATCGAAACAAAGAATGTGATCTACTTTTTGCTCGATTAAGTCTGGACCAGGTTCGGAGTGCCGCGGGTAATAGTGTCCGACCATGGGCCGCAGTTCCTGGAGGAATTCGACGAGTTCTGTAAAGAGCACAACGTCAAGCACTGGCAATCATAGGTATGCTATCCACAAGGCAACGGGCAGACCGAAAACGCTTACAAACAGGTTCTAAGCGTCTTGAAAAAGAGTCTGGACGAAAAAGCAATAAGATGGTCGAACCACTTACCCGCGGCCTTGTGGGCTCTTAGGATGTCGAGAAAAACTACTATAGGGGAGACCCCTTTCGCTTTAACCTACGGGTCAGAAGCTATGGCCCCAATAGAAATGGCCTTGCCAAGTCTTAGGGTCGCTCATTTCAATGAGGCCGAAAATCCACAAAGCCGACAGCTTGACATCGACTTAGCAGAGGAAAAGCGAATTAATTCTTATGGTCGCTTGCTCAATTGCAAACAGGCCGTGAAACGACATCATGACAAGAGTATCCGCGACCATCACTTCGCAGTAGGAGATTACGTTTTGTGGAAATATTACAGCATTACTT
This sequence comes from Gentiana macrophylla, assembly GCA_026214975.1. Classification (NCBI taxonomy): domain Eukaryota; kingdom Viridiplantae; phylum Streptophyta; class Magnoliopsida; order Gentianales; family Gentianaceae; genus Gentiana; species Gentiana macrophylla. Next base: position 3,929,835 of record CM047811.1, on the reverse strand, counting down.
CAAAGAGATTGATGAGTCTCATTAAGTTCAAGCAGGTGCCCAAAGACCTCAGAAATTGTCAGGATATTTTGTACACTTTATTTAATTATAAAAGACATATTAATTGTGATACATATAAACAATTAATATGTCAAACTCTAGTTTACTTTAACTTTTACTTTTACTTTTACTTTTACTTTTGCATGCTTGCCGCCCACATCTACATACTCAAGTGGCCGCCCAAGCTAGTGCTAGTCTCTCTCAATTGTATCTATTTATACACCTCTCATATCAATGAATAAACTAAGTTGAAGTTTACTCTTGTGTTAACACATTCTCAAACTCTCTTCATGGTAGCGAGAGACTTCACCGAGTTCTAAAATCCATTTGCAAAACTCGGTGCCTTTTCGTAAAAAATGTCAACATTATCTGAAGTTTCATCTTCTTGATGAGACTCACACATTTGCCTCAATGATGGGATAATCGAACACTCTTCTTTACAAATCATAAACTTGATGGTAACAATTATTTGCTATGGTCAAGGTCTATGAAAATGTATATCTCCGGCCAGGGCAAGATGGGATATCATGCTGTTTCCAAACTCCGCCTCTCTTGGAATCGACCCCAAGTTTGAAGCATGGGACACGAAAAAATAACCAAGTCATGACCATCCTCACGAGGTCTATGACAAAAGAGATCGATGAGAACTTTATGATGTATGACATGACATCGCTAAGGAAATGCAGGATAATGCCGAGACCTTTACTCAAAAAGGACAATACATCCAAGTCTATGAACTCAAGCTCAGATTCAAAATTGCGAGATAGGGATATGTCTCAGAACTCAATACTTTAATCAACTATCTAAGGCATGGCAACACCTAGATATGTTGAAACTCACCCTGGAATGATGTTAAAGATGCCGCACTCTTTAAAGACATTATCGAGAAGAAGAGAGTATTCAAATTCCTTACTGGACTGAATCCTACTCTTGATGATGTCAGAGGTAGAATTCTTGCTACTAAACCTCTTCCAAATCTCAAATCCATGTTTGCTGAGGTCAAACATGAGGAAAGCAGGAGGAAAGTGATGTCACCGAACCCCTGGCCGACAACCTCTACCAAAGTGCCACCTGGCCGATCGTCAGGAACCTGCTGAGGCTACCGAGGCTTACAGAAGCCTCACGATAAAATCGGGAAGGCGTTTCGTGACCACTTTATAAACGCACTAATCACACCAAGGACACTTGCTGGAAGCTACATGGCAAGCCTAACTCCTCCAAGACCTCCAGACCTGCCAAGGAAAGTCAGGGCGCAGACACATAAGTGAGGAAGAAGATGACAACAGGTTGAATGCTCAGCTTGCTGCATTCAAAGCCTTTCTAACTCAACAAAAGGGAGGTAGTCACTCTCTTGACATAGCCTCTCATGCCAAGAGGTAAATTCTACTCATCTATTAGTAATGAAACCTGGATTGTTGACTCTGGGCCTCATCCCATATGACTGTAATAAAAAATCTCATTACTCAACTTAAGCCATGTCCCCAAATTCACAATATTAAGATCTGCCATGGATCTATCTCTAGTGCAAAAGGTTTTGGTCAGTGCAAACTTACTAATAAGATATGCTGCAGAATGTCCTATTTGTTCCAAAATTAGATTGCAATCTCATATCTCACAAGAAACTTACTAAAGATTTGAACTCGACTGTTGTTTTTAATGAGAATCGATGCACATTACAGATCATTCCTCAAAGGCGTTGATTGGGATCATGCTAAACCTTGCTCAGTCTGCTTGTGGTCAACCTGCTGCCAAGATGTAAGATCAAGACTCGAATCGCCTCAAAATGCACTCAAAACCTAGACAATATCATGTTATGGCATTATAGACTAGGACATCCCGAGTTTTAGTTATTTAAAGTCTATAGATCCTGAATTGTTTAAAGGTTGTAATTTGAATGATCTTCAATGTGATATTTGTCGGGCTTGCTAAACTCACCAAATCAGTATGCAAAATTACCTTACTTACCATCCACACATTTCACCTTAATTCACAAAGTGACGTATGGGGACCCTCAAGAGTAAAAAGCATAACAGAGAGAGAGGTGGTTTGTTACCTTCATAGATGACCACACCGAACCACTTGGTTATTTTTAATGAAGGATAAGTCTCAAGTTGGACCCATCTTTCAAGAATTTTACAACATGGTATCCACTCAGTTTGACACTAAGATCAAAATCTTGAAGACTGACAATGCTCTTGAATATTATGAGTCTCATCTCAGTAATTTCTTGATGGATAAAGGATTGTCCATATCAAGTAGTTGTGTTGAAACCCCAAAGAAATGGGGTTCTTTGAGAGAAAGAACAGGCATCCGCTTGAAATGGCTAGGTCTATTATGTTTACCACAAATGTTCCAAAATATATGTGGGGTGAAGCCATATTGACTTCCACATACTTAATCAACATGACTTCCCAAAGGGTACTAGGCTTCAAAACTCCTATCAAAACCCTACCGACACACACTCCCGCCCCATCTTATTTCCCGCTTACCTCCAAAAATCTTTGGTTGTCTTGTGTTTGTCTATATCCATGCCCAACACGAAGCAAACTTGATTCCAAAGCTCACAAGTGCATTTTCCTAGGATATGCAAAGGACAGAAAGGTTACAAGTGCTACTCTCCTTACGAAAGAGATTTTACAATTCTATGGATGTAAATTTTTTGAAAGGACTCCTACTACAAAGAAGTCCACCGAGGCGATCAGATGGAAACTCGATAGAAATTGACCTAAACCCTTCCTTCAAAGAAACTCTTAACCTCAAAGAACTCATCGATCCTCAAAGAGATCAACCCCAGATCTCTACTGACGACAAGCAGCCTCATCGATCCCAAAGAACCAACCGACTCAGAGCCTGCCGATCCCGAGCCCATCGACACTCGGCAAATCAGCAGATCCTCGCCAGCTTCATCGACATTGATGATGACCTATTGCTCTAAGGAAAGGGAAAAGATCATGCACCGATCATTCTATTCATACTTATTTATCTTATGATCGGTTGTCTCTGTCTTTGCCATGTTTACACAGACCTGACTCTCACTCTATCCCTAGAAATATTCGGGAGGCCCTTCAAAATGATAAGTGGAAGGTCATTGTTAAAACCGAGATGATCGCCCTCTGGATAATCATACTTGGGACCTCACAACTCTTCCCAAAGGCAAGAAGACAGTTAGCTGCAGATGGTTATTCACTATCAAATACAATGCTGATGGTACAATTGACAAGTACAAAGCCGATTGGTAGCAAGGGATTCACTCAAACTTATGGTATTGACTATAAGGAAACTTTTGCACCAAAGTGGCAAAGCTCAACACCTGTCGGGTTCTCGATCTCTCTAGTTGTCCCAACTGGATGGCCTCTACACCAATTGATATCAAAAATGCTTTTCTCAATGGTGATCTCACTGAGGAAGTCTATATGAATGTACCTCCTGGTTTTGTCAATCCCCACACTCAGGGCAAGGTATGCAAACTCAGGAAATCTCTATATGGCCTGAAGCAATCCCCAAGAGCCTGGTTTGGGAAACTTACTACTGTGGTCAAAGCTGCTGGATATCATCAATGCAACTCAGATCACACTATGTTCATCAAGACAACCAACCAGAGAAGGTCTATTCTTATTGTATATGTGGATGATATCATCCTTACTGGAGATGACTCTACTGAGATTCAAAATTTAAAGACTCTACTGGCAAAGGTATTCCAAGTTAAAGATCTGGGCTCCCTAAAATACTTTCTTGGTATGGAAATAGCTAGAAACGGTAAAGGCATTTCAATCTCTCAAAGGAAGTATGTACTAGATCTGCTTTGAAGGAAATCGCATCTTTGGGATGCAAACTCTTTGTATCCCCAGTAGACCCCAGAACACCTTCATCGCATGGTGACATTGTTTGTCGAGAAAGAACAATATCAAAGGCTTGTAGGTAAACTCATCTACCTTTCTCACACAAGGCCTGATATTGCATATGGGTTAGTCTGGTCGGTCGGTTCATGCACCGCCTCTTGAGCAACATTGGGATCTTGTGAATAGGATAATGAGATATTTAAAGTCCACTCCTGGCCAAGGCCTGCACTTCACCAAGTCTACTTGATAGATCAATCAAGGTCTACACCGATGTTGATTGGGCCGGATGTCACATTGATGCATCGATCTACCACAGTGCTATTGCTCATATGTATGGGGAACCTGGTTACTTGGAGAAGCAAGAAACAACCTCTCATGTCAAGAAGCGATCTTTGAAGTTTGAACTTAGGGCACTTGTACTTGGCATTTGTGAAGCTCTATGGCTAAAAAGGGTACTGACTGAACTTCAGCAACCTCCTCAGCAACTGTTAAGGCCATATTTATATGATTATTAAGGGTGTATTTCATTATTATTTTTCCCACATTTGCATAATTTACATGAGAATTAAGGGTTTAAGTGTAATTATTTAATAAAGATGATTTTAAGGGGTTGTATGCAAAATTGATGATTTTAAGTGTTAATTTAATGGAATTATTATTATTTGGATTTTATTACATTTTTGCATTGTTTATTTATCATGTAGTGTTGATTTTCGAGTGTATAAAGAGGATAAATGAAGCTCAAGTCGAATTATTCAAGATAGAGTTGGAATTGGCTTGAAGAAATTGGATAAAGATGAAGAAATCCGACCCTCGATCTTGGACGAAAGCGTTAAATGCGGCGTCCATTCCAGACGGGCGTTTGATAAAGTGAACGAGCGTCCGGAATTGTATTTTACATTCAGAGAGTTCGGACGGAGGATGAACGAGCGTTTACTCAGCGTCCAGGCATTCTGGACGGGCGTCCGGATGGGCAGACGGGCGCCCACAAACGACTTACTTCCAAATTTACTTAAAACTCTATAAAAGCACCGCATTATGAAGCCTAAAACCCTAATCTTTTACACACTATTTACTCATATACACATAGCTGCGCCCTAGAACCCTAAGGAGCCGTTTTTACACAGAGATGCAAATCTCCCCTTCAACAATCGTGTTCATCATGATTGTTGGCTAAACATCCTGCAGTGAGTCGACAGAGGGAAGCCTATCAACAACCAAACCAACTAGAGTTTCGATGCTTATGTTTAGTGAGTCTAATTCATAGTTTTTCATTACTTTGGATCTGCTTTATGTTGTTTAAGTTTTATTGAATTAAGATTTGATGAAACGATCTATGTTTATTTTATGCTTGAATCAATATATGAAAGTATGTTTATTTGAATTTGATTTTATTCAAAGTAATGCATCTAATCATGTTATAAGAGATTAAGCATGTTTAGTTGTGTAAGAGTTTGGAAACGATCTCGTGATTTAAGTGTTGATTGCATGTTTAGTTTGTTTGAAAAGATAAACGAAACCCTAGAATTTGATTGAAGATATTTAATTGAATTCGTGAATAAATCACTACTAAAAACTATGTCTTTTAATCACCATCTAGTTGGGATTGTTGGTTGATAGGTAGAATCTAGTCGCCTTCTTCGTGTTTTCCTTTAATTGTTTTAATTAAATCGTTTAGATTAAGTTTAGTTAAGTTCTAGTTTGATAAACCCTGGTTTTCTCGCAAGTTTTACAGACGCTTCGCTTCGTAGTTTGGACGCTCGTCCATGATAGCGACGCCCGTCCGTTAGATTCCATTTTCGCACGCTCGCTCACCAAAGTGAACGCCGTCTGCAACTTTCTGCTTTCTTATTTTTCTTGCTTGTTTTTACTCTTGTTTTAGTTTTAATTCTTAGGTTTAGGTTTTAGTTAGTTTCACCTTAGTTTAGTAGTTTAGTTCATAATTGTGACATAATTGATATAGATTTATATCTCAATCCGATAAACATTCCACTCTTTAGACGACCCGTAAACACCCTATACTACGATCCTTATACTTGGGGTGTTTCGGTTTATAAATTATAAAACTAGTTTTTACCGAACAAGTTTTTGGCGCCGTTGCCGGGGAGTCGGTAACGGTTGTCGGATTCTTCATAGGATAATTTTCTGAGTCAAAAAGGGTCGTTTTTAGCACGCAGTAGTATTTTGGCCGTAACTTTCGGCTCGAGTGTCCGTTTGGAACGCAGGACCCCAATTCGGAAAGCTCGTTCCGACGCCGACGACGTGATGAACGGCCTTTGGCCGTTCAGTGCGTTTTCGAGGTTAAAATCCACTGTTTTCCCCTCCATTTTGGCCCTAGAAGATTTCAACACGTTTTTTTTTTCCGTCTTAGTGTTTTTCTTGTTTTTAAACTTTTCGTAGGTAGGTTCCTTTTCCAGTTTCTTGTTTTTCTTGTTTTTAAACTTACTGTTTTATTTTATTTGATTTTCTTTCAATTATTTTCCTTACTTTTTTTTATATAGCTTAGATCTGTTTCCGTAATTATAGATTTGTTTGATTTTATTTCCATAAGTCTTTTACGCTTTTATTTTTATCTCGCTTTCAATTTACGTAACCTTAGTTTTTAGGTTTTCGTTTTCAACGAAGCGTTCAACAACTTGAACGCCCGTCCACCTCAATTACGCCCTCTCGAACGAACGTTCATTCAATCAACGAAGCGTTCGCTTCGAACGAACGTCCATTAACACTGGACGCCAGTTCAGTCTGTTCAATCATCACTTCTTTTCTTTCTTCTCTTCTCTTTTCTTTTCTTCCTCTAAACCATCTACTCTTTTCTAAACCTGTTTTAATCAACCCCAAAGGGTTGAGTTCTTCCTTCTCCTTTCTTCTGGTTTATGCAAACGAGAAGTAAGAAGGGACTTCTGATCTTTGATCCTGAGCCCGAACGATCATCCTCCTAAGAAGGCTTCCCGATTTGGACAAAATGGCGGATCAAGATCCACCAATTCCGAATCCTGATCCCCAAGCTCGCTTAAATTTACTCCTTCAACAAATGCAAGCTCTGCAGAAGAATAAAGAATCAAAGAAAAGGCATAAATCAACAACTTCAACAATTCCGCCAAAACCAGCTTAATCAGTTGAACCAGGACCCCTACACTCCATATCTAAACCAAGATTTTCTCGAGGGGCATAGACCTATTCGTCCTCCTGACATGGGAGGAGCGAACTTTGATCTAAAGAACGGAGTAGTTGCTCTGGTTCGAATAGCTCTTTCCATGGTACTCGCTTCAGAAGATCCACACGACTTCTTGTCCACATTCGCACAAATCTGTGGAAGCAGCCATTATCCTGGTGTTGATTCTCCGATCGTAAAGTTGAAGCTATTTCCTTTTGCTTTGAAAGGTGAAGCAAGCGATGGTTTAAATCGTTAGCACATCATTCCTCCATACATGGAATGATGTCAAAAGAGCCTTCGCTCTTAAGTGGGTTTCACCAGGCAAGATTATGGAAATGAAACGGGAAATAGCTACGTTTGAGCAAATGGAGGATGAAACCATGTTGGCAAAGCTTGGGAAAGATTGAATCTCTTGATGAGGAAATGCCCCAATCACGGATATGATGAGATATGAGTTGTTGAAACTGTTTCTATGTAGGTGTCTCTCAACCTAATAGAGACTATCTTGACTCCACACTCATGGATCCTTCTTAGGGGAGGTGATGAGATCGCCTTTCAGAGTGGCTGAGACCATCGCCAAGAACAATATGTGGTCGACTCCCAAGAAGACCAATGTTGTTAAGAAAGAAGAGTCACGCAAGCAATCCCGATACACAACCTGTTGGTTGCTCGGATGGAATTGATAAGCAAGCGACTAGCCAATCTTCGACGCAAATTTACGATCCGGGAATGCGGTAGGAACCGAGATGACGGAAGAAGTAAATTTAATGGATAATCAAAACCAACCCTTCCGAAACTTCAATCAAAGCCGAACTACTCGTGGATTTCAAAGACAAAACTTCAATCAAGCCAAGTTACCACCTGGACCTTCAAATTCGAATTCTTTCAACTCGAACTATCAAAGGCCGCCTGAACTCCCAAAGGCCTCAAGGTGGCTGGAATCAAACTCGAGAACAACAATCATACCACCTCATGTGTCCCTCAACACAAATTCGATGAGTGGGTAGACATGGTGAAGACTCGTCTACTAGTGTTAAAGCAATTGAGAGACAAGTTGGTCAAATGGCGCACCAAAGCAAGCAAGCGAGACCTCACGGTAAACTCCCGAGTTATACCGAGAAAACCAAAAAGTCGATGTGAATGTTTGCACCGCCATTACACCACAATGGGAGTATGGGCAAGAAGAGAGTTGAACAAGTAACTTTGAGAAGTGGTAAGAAGGCTGGACCCGGCAAGATGTCGGAACGAGTAGCCCCTCCCGACGCCATAAGTTCGGGAGGGGAAATCAAAATCACATGCCGAAGAAAGCAACGATGAGGAGGAGCTTAGTGACAATTCTTCGGAGGACAAAAATAATTACGATGACGAGGAAAGAAAGGAAAGTCAAGGGGCGGTACCCCTGACTAAGAAAAAGGAAGAAAAGTTTGTGAGATGGAAGGATAAGGAGGATGAGGCGATAAGGAATCAGGCCACGAAGAATGATAAAGCCCTTCCTTATCCACCAAGAGCAAGGAGAGCCCTCGCCAAAGACAAGCAAAGATGATGGGGTGAGGAGGATACTTAGGGACACTAAAGTGAGTATGCCCTTAGTGAGGTATTGTCTGAAATGCCTAAATGTACTAAGTATCTTAAAGAATTCTGTGGGAGCAAGAGAAAGCTTCAGGGGATGGCTGAAGAAGTGTTTCGAGAAGATTGCGCGATGGTTTCACAGAAAATTGCTGTTAAGCGAGGTGACCCTGGCAGACCTTCAATCTCCTGTGAGATCGAAGGCCATTTATTCGAAAATGTCTTATGCGACTCAGGGGCCTCCATCAATGTGATGCCATTAAATGTATGCAAGAAGCTCGGGTTAGATAAAAGGATGCGGGAACGCCCCATTTCTCTTCAGATGGTAGACAAATCTAGTCGTACTGCAGCCGGTTGTGTAGCTAATGTTCTCCTTCAAATTGAACATTTAGTCTTCCCTACCGACTGGGTTATTCTAGACTATCCACCTGATAAGGAGATGCCTCTAATTCTAGGCCGAACCTTTTTAGACACTTCTAACGCTCTCATCGACTTCTGCAAAGGACAGATTACTCTTAGAGTCGGTGACACATCTGTCACCTTCACACGAGGGACACATCCTGAAAGAGCCGTAATTGATGAAATATCGTTTGTCGGCCATATATGAGGGACGGAGGAGATGCCTATTATGAAGATGCAATGGAGCTTACAGAGATAGGTGTTTTTGAAGTCATGGACATTGAGGATCCGGTGATCATGGACCATCTTCTAATTCATTTCCAGCCGTGGGCATTGACGAGTCATCTTCACTCGCTCATACCGAGCCTGTTATTGAGTTAGAAGCATGGAGATGCCCAAAGAACAAACGATGATTTCAAAGAATCGAGTCGTAAAGACTTCATCCCTGGTGAAGAAGAAGCTCGATGGGTAGTTGGGACGAGGTAGAGTTTTGGAGAGAAGCTACTCATTGGGAAGTAGATGATTGGGAAGAGTCGCGCGAAGAGCTTAAAGATGAAGAGTTAAGAAAAATGATCGATCACAAGAAAAAGGAAGCAAGTGTTGATCGGAGGATTCCGATGGATGATTTGATCCAAAGCACTTTCTCGGGTTGAGCCTCGGGAAGATGAGTTATTCTTTAGTCAACCACTCCAAGCTCATAAAGAGAAAGGTGGCCCGTTAAAGTCTAGTATTGAGCAACCACCTACCGATTTAGAGCTCAAACCGCTCAAACACCTTAAGTATATCTTTCTTAAGGATGGAGATAAATTGCCTTTGATCATTTCTTCAAACTCGACTTTCGAGCAAGAAGCACACACTGATAGAAGTGCTTAAGAAAAACATCCTCGCGTTCGGTTGGCAAGTGGGTGATATCCGAGGATCACCCGCACATATGCATGCATAAAATCCGAACGGAGGAAGGAGCTAAAAGGTAAGACAACCTCGTGAAGGCTGAATCCGCATATGCAAGAGGTTGTCAAGAAGGAGGTTATAAAGTGGCTTGACATGGGAATCATCTACGCAATCGCCGATAGTGAGTGGGTCACCCTACTCAAGTTGTGCCAAAGAAGGCGGAATCACAAATAAAAAGAATGAAAAAGGGGAGGAAGTTGCCTTGCGTCTCGTGACAGGCTACAGAGTCTGTATAGACTATCGTAGACTGAATGAAGTCACTGCAAAAGATCACTTCCCCTTACCCTTCATTGACCAACTAATTGAAAGACTGAGTGGTCACAAGTATTATTGTTTTCTCGATGGATACTCGTTACTTCCAGGATAGCCATCGACCCCAATGACCAAGAGAAGACAACGTTTACGTGTCCATCTGGTACTTTTGCTTTTCGTAGAATGCCATTCGGTCTATGCAATGCACCCGCGACTTTTCAACGGTGTATGTTGGCCATTTTCGATGGACTTGTTGAGAAATGCATGGAGGTCTTCATGGATGACTTCTCAGTCTACGGCGATAGTTTTGATGAAATTTTAGAAAACCTAGATATGGTACTCCAACGTTGCGTTGAGAAGAATCTGGTGCTTAACTGGGAGAAATGCCATTTTCTAGTAGACGAAGGAATCGTTTTGGGACATAAGGTGTCCAATGCTGGTATTCAAGTTGATAAGGCTAAGGTCGAAGCCATTGAACGGATGACGTACCCAAAAACAGTGAAAGAGGTACGAGGTTTTCTAGGACATGTTGGCTTCTACAGGCGTTTCATTAGAGACTTTTCTACGATTGCCAAGCCTTTATCAAATCTCTTGAAGGAAGATGTCGATTTCTTGTTCGATGCAAAGTGCAAAGAAGCTTTCAATTGTTTGAAAGATAAGCTTATCGCGTTCCCTATTTTAGTTGCACCTGACCGACCAAGCCTTTCGAGTTGATGTGCGATGCCTTTCTAACTACGCCGTGGCGTAGTTTTAGGTCAAAGACTTGATAAAAGGTTCAGCCCATCTATTATGCGAGTCGTACCTTGAACCCGGCTCAATGCAATTATACTACGACTGAGAAGGAATTCTTAGCCGTCGTCTTTGCCATTGACAAGTTTAGAAGCTATCTTCTCGGGTCTCAAGTTGTTGTTTGGACCGATCATGCAGCCCTACGCTACCTTATGGATAAAGCGGATGCCAAACCAAGGTTACTTCGATGGATTTTAATTCTACAAGAGTTTGACCTTGTGATTAAAGATAAGAAAGGTAGTGAGAATATTGTGGTGATCATTTATCTCGCTTAGTAAATGAGGGTGCGAAAATCACAATGATATAGGCATTGATTTTCCAACCGAGCAATTGATGAAGCTTGAAACGGTTAGGCCGTGGTATGTCGACTACGCCAACTATTTAGCGAGTGGTCATTTAGAGGATATGACGTGTCGTGAGAAGAAAAGTTTTTTCTCGACCTTAAATATCTCGTATGGGAAGATCCTTATTTGTTCAGAGTCTGTAAAGACGGGTTGCTTCGACGGTGTGTTCCTGAGCATGATCAGTGGGATATCTTAGAACAATGCCATAGCGGTCCTACCGGAGGTCACTATGGAACACCGAAGACGGTTGCAAAGATTCTTCAAGCCGGGATTCTCTTGGCCGACTCTGCTTTAAAGATGCGAAGCCTTTTGTAAAGGTTGTGATAGGTGCCGAAGAATCGGGCGGCAGAGTAGTCGGATGGAAATGCCACTTAAGCCCATTCTTGAATGCGAAGTTTTCGATGTTTGGGGCATAGATTTTATGGGACCCTTTCCATCCTCATGTGGTAATAAGTATATCCTCGTCTGTGTGGATTATGTTTCAAAGTGGGTCGAGGCCATAGCTACTCAAACTAATGATCACAAGGTTGTAAAGAAATTCTTGCAAAAGAATATCTTTACTAGATTTAGTCGTCCGAGAGCACTCATTAGTGATGAAGGCACTCACTTTTGCAATGCGCCGCTTGACAAGATCCTTGAGAAGTATGGTGTCAAACATAAGATTGGTACACCATATCATCCTCAAACCAGTGGCCAAGTCGAGGTAAGCAACCAGAGCTTGAAAAGAATTTTGGAGAAGACCGTGAACAATAATCGATCTAATTGGAGTCTTAAGTTGGATGACGATTGTGGGCCTATCGTACTTCGCATTCAAAACCCCGATGGGCACGTCACCCTTCCAAATGGTCTATGGCAAAGCTTGTCATTTACCTGTCGAACTTGAACACAGAGCTTTCTGGGCAATTAAATTCTTAAATTTTGATAGCCAACTCTGTGGGGAGAAAAGATTGTTACAATTGAACGAGCTCGACGAATTCGGACTCGCATACGAGAATGCTAAGCTCAAAGAAGGAGAGAACTAAGATACTCCATGACGCTAAGATCAAGGACCGAGAATTCAAAGTTGGTGAAATGGCTTTACTTCATAATACTAGACTTCACCTGCTTCCGGTAAACTCAAGTCTAGATGGTCCGGTCCTTTGAGATTCTCGAGGTTAATCCAAGTGGAGTAATTACTTTGAACGGGTATGGTAATCAAGCTTTTAAAGTGAATGGCCATCGACTTAAGAAATATTTTGGGCAACCAAAGGAAAAGCCTGAGATTCTTTATTTCCAAAGAAGAGATGAGAGTACAGATGTCCTGATTTGTGAAGAGATTCCATCTTATTTCTTTGAGTCGATGATGATGACGTTCCTATATCCACCCGTAAGGTACCTTCAACGACACTTCCGATCATACCACTATGACTATGCCTATCGTCCGCAAGAACAAGAAGAAGAGAGAGTCGATGTCGCTTTGGAGAGAAAAGTTTAATGAACTTATTGCACACTTGACTTGTTGTTGTGGTGAAAATCATTTCCGCCCCAAAGGTCTCTCCGATTCGATCATCGAGGTGGCGGTAGTCAAACCAAAGTGGCCCGATCCGGGTTGATCTTTTGAACTTTGTGTCAAGCTATTGACATTAAAAGAGCTCTGTGAGGCAACCTAGTTTTCTTTGTTCGTTTCCTTTTCTTAGGTTGTTTTGTTTTCTTGTTTTAGAAATAATACTTTAGTTGATTTTGTGTTGATGGTTATTCCTCCTACGTTCATTGTAAGTGTTTTGTGTTATGTGTTGCTCATATACCCCGTGTACCCCGAGATTATATGGTATGTCGAGTGTTGCAGATACTTTTGAGCAGATTTTCGAGTTACTATCATGTCCAAAGTTGTCTATTCGAGTTGTTGCGGTATATTCATGCTCCGGCTGAGCTCTGCTAACTTTCATCCGACAACCACCGTTGAAACCAAATAAGTTTTCTTTTCTTTTATATTGGCACATTCTGAGGACATAATGTGATTTAAGTGTGGGGGTGTTTGGGTATGTTTTTATGCTATATCTTTGAAATATGAGTGAATGTTAAATTTTTATGAATTTAAAATTTTTGTGAGTCTCGAGCATATAATTGGAACTAGATGCTTGCTAGTTGTAGTTTTCTAACGATGATAGTATGTGACTTAGTGAGATAATTATAGCATGTTTTACTTTTATGGAGATAGTTTCGTTTTCACTCACGAAAGCCTTTGATTTTGAAGCATGACTTTTGAATTATATCCTTTCATTATTTTTAATGATTTATCTTAGGAAGGTCAAGATAGTTACACCTTAGTTAGACCGTAATGTGAATATCATAAAGTTTGAATGTGATAGGTGAGATGTAACTTATGACTTTGAAAAGTGAATAAATAAAGTGAGTGAGCAATTATTAATAAATACGCTTTGTCGGAAGTCGGTCGATGATTGGAGTGCGGTAGGCGTTATCTCGAAATGTCCTATACCACTATGATGACCAATAGCTCACGACGATCGTGAGAAGCTACCTTATGATTTGAGTAAGGTAGGGTGTTATCACGAAATGTCCTATTCTACTATGAGGGGTAAGAGCTTATTCTCGATATCGTCAAATTTGAAAATTTTGAGTAAAAATAAAGTAAAGTCTTTGTTATCATGGATCTTATACCCAATAGAACCGCATGATATCTTTGTAGGGATTATCCTACTGAGTGCGTGGGAAGGCTTTGAGTGGAGTCATATCGTCTGTGTACTCTAGGATAGTCATTGGAATTTTTGAAAGGATAATTCTTTGAAAGGCTTGCTAGATTGAGAATGGCTTGTCACACTTACACCGAATCTATCTCTGTGTTGGTATCATTTGCTATAGTTGTTGTATCTCATTGTTACGTGAGTTAGAGATCTATGTGGATTATTTATAAAGTTGAGCTATAGTTTTGATTGTTTTGTCCGAGGACGTACAAAAAAGTTAAGTGTGGGGAGTTGTTAAGGCCATATTTATATGATTATTAAGGGTGTATTTCATTATTATTTTTCCCACATTTGCATAATTTACATGAGAATTAAGGGTTTAAGTGTAATTATTTAATAAAGATGATTTTAAGGGGGTTGTATGCAAAATTGATGATTTTAAGTGTTAATTTAATGGAATTATTATTATTTGGATTTTATTACATTTTTGCATTGTTTATTTATCATGTAGGTGTTGATTTTCGAGTGCATAAAGAGGATAAATGAAGCTCAAGTCGAATTATTCAAGATAGAGTTGGAATTGGCTTGAAGAAATTGGATAAAGATGAAGAAATCCGACCTCAAAGATCTTGGACGAAGCGTTAAGTGCAAACGTCCATTCCAGCACGGCGTTTGATAAAGTGAACGAGCGTCCGAATTGTATTTTACATTCGAGAGTTCGGACGGAGGATGAACGAAGCGCTTACTCAGCGTCGAGCATTCTCGGCGGGCGTCTGATGGGCGCGTGACGGGCGCCCACAAAACCGACTTACTTCCAAAATTCGACTTAAAACTCTATAAAAGCACCGCATTATGAAGCCTAAAACCCTAATCTTTTACACACTATTTACTCATATACACATAGTCTGCGCCTAGAAACCCTAAGGAGCCGTTTTACACAGAGATGCAATCTCTCTTCAACAATCGTGTTCATCATGATTGTTGGCTAAACATCCTGCAGTGAGTCGACAGAGGAAGCCTATCAACAACCAAACCAACTAGAGAGTTCGATGCTTATGTTTAGTGAGTCTAATTCATAGTTTTTCATTACTTTGGATCTGTTTTATGTTGTTTAAGTTTTATTGAATTAAGATTTGATGAAACGATCTATGTTTATTTTATGCTTGAATCAATATATGAAAGTATGTTTATTTGAATTTGATTTTATTCAAAGTAATGCATCTAATCATGTTATAAGAGATTAAGCATGTTTAGTTGTGTAAGAGTTTGGAAACGATCTCGTGATTTCGTGTTGATTGCATGTTTAGTTTGTTTGAAAAGATAAACGAAACCCTAGAATTTGATTGAAGATATTTAATTGAATTCGTGAATAAATCACTACTAAAAACTATGTCTTTTAATCACCATCTAGTTGGGATTGTTGGTTGATAGGTGGAATCTAGTCGCCTTGCTTTGTGTTTTCCTTTAATTGTTTTAATTAAATCGTTTAGATTAAGTTTAGTTAAGTTCTAGTTTGATAAACCCTGGTTTTCTCGCAAGTTTTCTCGACGCTTCGCTTCGATTCGAGTTGGACGCCGTCCGCAATAGCGTGACGCCCGTCCGTTAGATTCGTTTTGACGCGCTCGTTCACCAAAGTGAACGCTCGTCTGCTTTCGCTTTTCTTATTTTTCTTGCTTGTTTTTACTCTTGTTTTAGTTTTAATTCTTAGGTTTAGGTTTTAGTTAGTTTCACTTTAGTTTAGTAGTTTAGTTCATAATTGTGACATAATTGATATAGATTTATATCTCAATCCGATAAACATTCCACTCCTTAGACGCGACCGTAAACACCCTATACTACGATCCTTATACTTGGGGTGTTTCGTTTTATAAATTATAAAACTAGTTTTTACCGAATGAAAGAACCTATCACACTATGTTGTGATAATAATTCACCTTATGCATGGTCAAGATCCCGCCCATCATGATAAAACCAAGCATGTGGATATTGATGGACACTTTACGAAGGAAAAGATTGATGCGGGATTATTCAACTCCAAAGATGTTCCTCAAAGAGATCGAATGCGATATTCTTACCAAGGCTATTCCCTCTTATGTTCAATGACTTAGTAGCAAACTTGGTGCATCAACATATACACCCAGATTTTGAGGGGTGTGGAAATATTACAAAGATTACTTACTTGGCCAGATTGATGAGTCTCATTGAAGTTCAAGAGGTGCCCAAAGAAAATTAAATTGCAGGATATTTTGTACACTTTATTTAATTATAAAAGACATATTAATTGTGATACATATAAACAATTAATATGTCAAACTCTAGTTTACTTTATGTCATAGACACAATTAATATGTCATAGACATAGCTTTTACTTTTACTTTTACTTTTACTTTTGCATGCTTGCCGCCCACATCTACATACTCAAGTGGCCGCCAAGCTAGTGCTAGTCTCTCTCAATTGTATCTATTTATACACCTCTCATATCAATGAATAAACTAAGTTGAAGTTTACTCTTGTGTTAACACATTCTCAAACTCTCTTCACGTTTTGCGCAGGAGAGAAGCTATGGGTCATAAGGCCCAAAAAGGCAAGTTATCGAAAAACTGGGAGGGACCACTTCAGGTCGCAAGGATTGTCAAAAAGGGAACTTATGTGTTGAAAGACAGTCAAGGTCGCGAATACAATAGACCTTGGCACGCTGATAACTTGAAAAGACATTATATGTAAGCCCAAACAATTTATTCAGAAAAATAAAGGCTAGTTCCGACTAATACAATTCAGCTACAGAGGCTCATCGTTGTTTCCGGTAAGCTTGCGGACACAACTCCCTCAAGCTTAACTAAAAACAGGGGGGCCGCAAGATAAATTTTTTAAGCATTAATGCGAACAACGGAAAAACATTGGAAAGCATCGATAAGACCGATTCAACTAAATTTCAAGTAAACCCGCCGCGATCCAACGAATGAACCGGCACTCTGGCTACATCAGTACACAATTTAGAAATCAGCGACCCGTATAGAATGCGGTGATCAGGGTCCATAGAAATAGCAAACGCAACAGCTTCACGATGGATCACGACCCCCAATCAATATCCACTTGGGGGTCGCGAATAGCATGCAAAAGTAAAGCCTCAACCTCGATAACCACTTCAAAATCTGCTGACGGAAGAGCTCACGAGTTAATAAACCTTTTCCACTCATGGTTACTACGAGACAGCTCAGACACAGGACCCAAAGTACGAGGACGGCGACGGTGGGGGAAAAGCTCACGAATTGCGTGTCGTAGGTGAATTCCTCAGTTTTCTGCATCTCCAAGGTCCCAAGCCACCTCATAATGAGCAGAGGGATTGACGGCGGGAATGCGAAGGGCAGCGTTGATAGTCTCCAGAGAAAAGTCAACTGAGATGCCCCGGAGAACAACGGAACTAACCGTCTCCCCCGGTGAGGCCTCCAACAGCACGGAGTAGAATTCTTTAACCAGGGTAAGGTTGAAAAGTAACATGGACGGAGAAACAAAATCCTACCACCCGGAAAGCCGAATCCGGAGCAAGGAACCATCACCGTCAAGCTTGTCCTGGTTCAGGCCTCTCTCCCTCACCAGCTTCACAACATCAAAATAACGCCAAAAATGATCTTTGGCAATAGGGGAGGCAGTAAGGAAAAAAAGAGAAACATCACGCATAGGACGAGCCTTGTACACACGCACTGAACTACCACCTGCAGATGGAGAAGACATGAACAAAAACAAAGGGGGAGAGGTAATGGAGAACAAAGGAATCACCACCCCCTCTTATAGAGGCTCCGAGTAGGATTAGTGGACATCACTCACACGTTTTATCAAAATTTCGAAATTCAAAAACGTGGTCAAATGTCTGACAGTTGAGCAATCCAAGATTCAAGGCTACTTTCACTGCGCAATTATCGAGCAGGTCAGAAGACCGTCAGGGAGCTGTCCAATCAAGTCAGAGCATCAGCTTTCCATAGTCACGCCCGCTGCTTACCCCGGGACAACAAATTTTTGTCCCAGTCAATGTTCGCCCTCGACTTGCTCAAAAACTGGGGGGCTGGAACTGGGAATTTTCAAAATCAAGACACTATTTCCTTGAGATCGCCTTAGCCCTTGTGCCAAACAAAGGGGGCCGCATGTCAGAATTTTAGAAGTTATTCGACACAAGATCGCAGCGACCTCACAGAAACAAGGGGGCCGCATTAAATTCTGTACCCAGGGCCAAAGGGATTTTTATTTTAGCGAGCCAACACTTTTAATCTCGCTGAAATAGAAGGGGTCGCAAACACACAACATACAAGAACTAAAGGCAACGAATCAAGAAAACAAGACAAGTGCATAAAACAAATTATCGAAATGCGGCCCTAAGGAGAACCCGTCAAATTACAAAGTTTAAAACCAAGCACAAAGTAAGTTACAAATCAACATTGTTTGGAGCAAAACAACAGAGTATAGATCGCTCAAATCTCGCAATAACGGATAAATTTTAAACTTGGCTAGGAGGGTCGGTGCGGTCGCCTTCTTCATCACCGCCTTCCTCATTGTCGGTGACCGGGGGTTTCCTCAGAACGGCAACGTTGATAGGATTAACCGGAGGAGGATCCCACACCGGCTCACCATCCTTTACCTGCCCAGTTTGAATGGCGACAATGTGATCCGGAGCATAAGGAATATCCGGATGAAGAGCCAACAAGTCGGGATTCCGCTGGGGCATGTCAACCCACTTGAGCATTTCCTCGAAGCTGAGCGACTCTCTACCACGATATGCTTAAAGGCAGCGAGAGAGATGGTTGAAGCCTTGATCAAAGCTCGTCTCTAAATGATAGTAGAACTCGTCCGTATCCTGATAGGCCGCAACAGCCGCAGGACCAGCTTCCTCGGCGGCTTTGTTGGCGACGACAAATTGCTCCTTCAAGCTCGCAACCTCCTGTTCAGCGGCCTTTAAAGCCTCCACGGATTTCTGAGAATGATCAGTCAAGATCTTCATTTTCTCCTTCAATTCCTCATCTATCTTCGTACTTGCCTCCATAGCCTTCTTTATGCGATCCATTTCGGCCTGGGTTTTGACATTCTTGGCCTCAGCACGAGCCTTGCTTTCTCAGAGGCACCAAGGGCCGCCGTCGCTTTCCTCAGCTCAGCATTGCGTTTCTCAGCGGCCTCGGTAGCTTTCATTATGCGAGTCACAAGCTGCAAAATAAAAATAAAAAAGGATGATGAGTTCACAGAAAGAGAAAAGAGAAGGAAAAGCAATAATAAACAAAAACAATGGCTTACTGTGGAGGAGGCGATCCCAAATTCGCCAGCAAGATCCTTCAATTCTGTAACCTCATCCCTGGCGGGGGCATTGTCGCGAACAACCACTCGGTCAATAATTCCTCTGCCAATCTCCATCTGAACTCCGGCCGGCGTGTCCCACAACAAGCGGCCCAGAGGGATAACGTCAGCAATAGCCTCCCTAAGTTGGCTTGCCTTCGCCATATCAAGCGGACCTCCGGTGAACTCAGCGTCCAACCAAAGGGCCTCTTTCCCCTGGTATCCACGAGGCAATGTCCCCCTCGGTGGCCCCCTCTCCTCATCAGCGACCTCCTCCACGACAGCAGTTCGCTTATCAGCGCGATCAGAACCCTTGCTAGCGCCGCCAGCAGCTTTAGATTTTTCGATCCTAGATCGTTTGGGCTCCTGGGCCTCCTTAGCAGGGACGTCAACTGGAAACCTTTTTTGGGCCCCTCCAGTTTGGCTCGGTCCCGTGCCCACTAGGGTCGCTGTCGGAACTTGAAGATTGGGGTTATAAGCTTTATCAACAATTGAGGCGTCGACCGTCCTAGGGATCCTTCCCAAAGATTGTTTCAGCGCCGTCTGCCTGCCTTTTGCGGCATCATCTACCAACTTCTACCTTTGAGCTCGCCTCGTAGTAGCATCCATCTCGCTGACTGAAATTTTAAAAGTTCATCAAAATCTGGAAAAATAAACAAAAACAAAGCAATAAGGCAGGAAGAGTAATGAAGTATAAAGCAAAGAAAAATTACAGCGAGGCCTCTTGCTAGGATCACCCTGACATGCCGCACACTCTGAGGGAAAGCAACAGTTAATATGACACTCTCCGACCCAATCAGAATCACTCTCCTCAGATGCAATAGCCACCAGAGGCTGGCCTTTCGCCGGCCCCACAATCCCTGCCCTAGTCACATATGGCTCCGCCATGTCTAGGAGGTCGATCCAGGACACATTCTTCTTCATGGGCGCGGCCCCATCAGAGTCTATTATCGCCCAAAGTCCTCGGAGGAATCGATACTCGTCCACAAAAGGATCATCAAAACCAATCATAGAAAATTTCCCCTTGCGGGGAGGGGAATGAGGGAAAGGCCTGCCAACTTTCGACTCCACTTTAAAAACACGATCCCCCCAGTTGTGTATCTTGTTGGGGAGATGAAAGAATAAACGGGGAGTCTGGGCCCTCACGTTGGCCTGCCCCGGGAAAGAAGTACCACAAAGCAAATGAAGCTGTTTGAACATGGAAAAGGTAGGCTCTTGCTTCATCATTCGACAGAGAACAATGAAAGACATGATCTGAATGGCGGCCCCAACCGCCAGGTCGCATGGCAATATTCGCAGCTCGCGCAGCAGCTTAACCAAAAAAAGATCGAAATGAGGCTGGAAGCCGGAAAAGAAGTGATCGAAGTGAAGAATTATGGTATCCCCAGGGCGGCGAGCACAAATAAAATCTTCTCGATCGCCATGCCGTAGCTTGTCTTCCTCCTTATTAAAGTCGATGAAGGAGAACCGGTAGATGTTGGGGTCAATATTGTAATATCGCTGAAGGGTTTTGGCGTGGTCTATACTCTTCTGGATCTGTCGCCAATGCTTCTCCACATCCTTCTCATACAGATTCATAAGGGCAAATTCCCTCAAGGCCTCAGGATTATTAGGCTTTAAAGGCTTCCCTTTAGCCGCCGCTTCCCCCACCGTCATGGTCGAAGGATCAGCCTTTTTTCTCTTGGGTTTCTTGGGAAGCTCCAGAGGTTTGCGCGGAACCGATTCGAGATCGTCCTCACTGGATCCCATCAGCCTATGCAAGGCGGCGTCCTTCACATACATTTCATCATCGCCAGCACCCCAACATTACTCGCCCCTCCACTGCTGAAATATCATCATCGTATCCGCGACCACTAGCACTTGCCTCGCCTTGGCTACGAGCCGCCTCCTTGCGACTTTTCTTCCACCTAGGCACCGGATCGGACAACAGATTCCCTAGGCCAAAAGGATCCTCAGGATCATATCCTACAGCGCCCCCCTCCATAAACTCTTGTAGGTATCGCGTGCAACCACCTCGGGGCTAGATTCGGTGAGCTCATCCTTCAAGGCGTAGTCATACGCCTCTCGATCCACATCAGAATCGCCGCCAGGGCTGAAATCGTCATCCGACATCCTGCAAAACAAGGAAAGGTTGAGCTTTAAAATCACCTGGGATAATATAGATCACCAGGGAGGTGATCGCACCCATCTCGACACCTTCCCTGCGATTTTGCAAGACGGGATGCCACAATGAAAGGAGGAAATACAAAAAGGAAGGACATCGCGAATCGTCAAGAAAAAGACCATCTTTTTCCCAGAACAAGAACATCAATTCAAAGGAAAACCATACCAAAACAAGAGCATTAACTCAAAAACACAAGCCTTTATTCCCCCAAACGCCTCCGGTCACGCATGATAGGCCAAATGGGGGAGCAAACACAAAAAACGACTGGAAATACTGCAGGAAAAACCATCGGAGGAGCGCAGCGGATGAAGAATTACCTTGTTTTAAAGCTGAAAGACGATCGGTAACTGCAAATAGCTAACGGAAACCTCAGGATCGGCAGCCGGAAACTTCAAATCTTCAACGGGAAACACTCGAAGCTGATGAACTCTAGAAACCGTGAGAGAAAAGTGGGAAAGGAGAGAAAAAGTGTTGAGCGAGTGGGGTTTGGACCCTTATATAGAAAAGAAAATCTGATCGTACGGTCCAGGTGAGGTCTATCCAACGGTCTAGATTCACGCAGTCATCTTGAGGATTTTGAAATTCAAAATCGCCATCATTACAGTGGGTCAATCAATGCCCACGTAATAACACGTCCATCAATGACTGCGCCATTATTAGAGCAGTTATCGAGACACCATCAACACCCACGTTGCTGCAGTTACCTGGAAACTGAAAGGACCACGATCTGATGGTTCAACTGCTCCATTACCTAAGTTTGACACTCAGCGTCGCTAAACGCAAGCTCGCACTGTTTAGGCCCACCACCGTCGTGAAAATCGCTTCGAGGCAAGACACACTAAAAGCGCGGCCCTTAGTGAATAAGTCGCTTCAGACGACAAGGTCGCCAGACCCCAAAATCTCTTCGAGGCAAGACGCACTAAAAGCACGGCCCTTAGTGAATAAGTCGCTTCAGACGACAAGGTCGCCAGTCCCCAAAATGCTTCGAGGCAAGACGCACTGAAAGCGCGGCCCTTAGTGAATAAGTCGCTTCAGACGACAAGGTCGCCATACCCCAAAATCGCTTCGAGGCAAGACACACTAAAAGCGCGGCCCTTAGTGAATAAGTCGTTTCAGACGACAAGGTCGCCAGACCCCAAAATTGCTTCGAGGCAAGACGCACTAAAAGCGCGGCCCTTAGTGAATAAGTCGCTTCAGACGACAAGGTCGCCAGACCCCAAAATGCTTCAAGTCAAGATGCACTAAAAGCGCGGCCGTTAGTGAATAAGTCTCTTCAGACGACAAGGTCGCCAGACCCCAAAATGCTTCGAGGCAAGACGCACTAAAAGCGCGGCCCTTAGTGAATAAGTCGCTTCAGACGACAAGGTCGCCAGACCCCAAAATGCTTCGAGGCAAGACGCACTAAAAGCGCGGCCCTTAGTGAATAAGTCGCTTCAGACGACAAGGTCGCCAGACCCCAAAATGCTTCGAGGCAAGACGCACTAAAAGCGCGGCCCTTAGTGAATAAGTTGCTTCAGACGATAAGGTCGCCAGACCCAAAAGACGCTTCGAAGATCGTCCGCTTAATAGCGTGATCCTAAACAAACCATGGGAGGACGCCAGCAATCTGCACAATCTGGGTATTCTTTACTCTATGCTTAGCTTCCTCAAAACGTCCAAGACAGAGAGTAGGGGGCCATTGATGTGTCTAAATATGCCGACACCTATGTGTTAACGGAAACCGCCCATCTAGTCACCAGGATGGAGCCGGGCCGCGGCCACAGTGCCGGAAGCAACAATCTGGTTAGGGTCGTGGGATGGAAACCTCATGACAAGCATGCAAACCTGTAGGGTCTTAGTCGCACAGGGGGCCGCCCAGCGTCTAAAGTCTGAAACCAACAAGAGATGGCACAAGTCCGGGAAATGAGCGATCAAGGAGAAGTCGAGATAAAGTAAGGAAGCGAGCTCACAGATCACGACTTGAGCAACCTCATAACGACGTCGCTGGTTGTATTGCTCGCTAGACGTCATTGTACACGGCTTATCTATCCCTACCCCGTACCTTAGCTCTTGCCCTTGCCTATAAAAGGAAGGCTTGTGTAATTTCAGAAGATATATGCAAAAAATAGACAAAGAGGACAAAACTCTTGTCAAGTTAATTCTCTCTAGTATTCATTCATTCCACCACAACGCCGCCGTGCCTCTCCGGCCACCACCATCACAAATCTATCAAAAATAGCCAGATATCCACCTTCACCACCACCGCTAACCCACCATGATAATATTATGCATTATCACGATATAAACTTGTGTCTATCCAAGAATGATATGATGTTTAGTCTTTTATTAGTCAAGTATGTAATCATCATTAGTTATTAACTGGCCACCTAGTTGTTTTCAAGTAAGCTCCCTCACAACTCAACTCTCTTTCCTAGACCTCTAGACACGGACAAGGCCTAGCATTACACAGACATTGATGAACTCTAGATCACCAAAGCACAAGCCCTTGCATGCCTTTCCGACGGTCCCGGACTTCAACTCCCTTTAAGAGTACGTCCGGTGCCGGAACCAAACGCAACAGAACTCAATCAGGGCTTGTTTATGTTTAATTAATGTTATTAGATCAAGGATTAATATTTAGGATTCATATCACAGCTAAAAATCATCTTTTTCATCAAAAAGGAGGTCTAGTGCGCCCACACCGGGTTCAGTGCGCACGCACTAAGCCTATGTATGTAAAAACTGGAATTCTAGTCGTCTAGTGCTCCATCACTGGGTTTGGTGCGCCAGCACCAGAACTTTGTATGTAAAATTTCACATTCTGGGCCTCCAGTGCGTCCGCACCAAGCGCGGGAACTTCCAAAAATTCAGTTTTTGACCTCTAATCGATCCCTAAACGTTCTCAAACTTGTCCAACATCATAATACTCAGAAAAAGGCATAAAAAACACAACTTTTTTCTATCATAACAACTATAGATTCTTAGGCAACACGAAGGTAGCAATTCTAGCATAATAATCATCTCAATCATAACATAAACCCTAATAAACCGCAATCAACTTGTAGGAAGACTCTCTTACCTTTTAGCAATTAATCCAAGTCCAATTCTCAGAAAAACTGCAACAAATCTTGAACCCTTCCACAGAAAACCTATGTGATCAAATCGAATTTATATTAGATTCGATCACACGCTTCTAAACACAAAAGACTACGAAATCATGAGTTTGAATCCATCAAACTCAGTCAAGAACATAACTAGGGCTCAAAAACACCTTGACAAAGTCCTAACTTTATAGTGTTGAAACGACGCATTTTTCACAAAGATTCCGCTGCTATACTCTGATTTGAAAACTGTTAATATCCGACTTAGAGTCTGAAAGAAAAGCTCTCAGCCTTTTATTTTCAACTCTCACACACAGAAGAAGGATATTGGAAGAAGTAAATTCTTATTCAAAAGTTTAGGGAAAACTAATAGGATTTATTTTCCATAAATAGATAAAATCTCAATAATTAACCTAATCCCCTATTTTCCTTAATTACCCTTATTATTAAATAATCAGATTTTCCCCAATATATATATATATACACACAAAAATACTTTAATCCGTAAATTATAACATTCTATTTTTCGCAAAAAGACACGTCTGCCTTTTTCGAAAAGTCGGGATATTACAAAAATGTCCGGTGTAAATTACTTAAATACAAGCATTCTTCGTTTCTACTTAATCTCCTTGTTATCTCTTTCTCTCTACATCTCTTATAAATTTTAATTTTAATTTTAATTTTAATACGTTATTAGCACGAGCTTCTAATCAATTGAGATTTTTCGTGTATAATTGAGGAGTCAATATCTAATGACGATAATCAAGGGCTTACAACGAGCAACTAGCAAATAATGCATGTTTCCCATGTGTAGAATATGAGTAAATATGATTGTTTTCTTCATATTTATGGTGCTTTTGATACACTCAGTTTACTAACCCAAAAACAGGATCTGATCCGGAATAAACTGTTGTTGCCACTGAATCGGGGTACCAACGTTGAGGCGCCAACACTGGCGCTTAATTGGTGGCACCAGTGCTTACTTGGCAGCCCGGAAATAAATTCGGACAATAAACAAGTTTAATAATATTTTTATTTCATCAATCCAACAATAAGAGAACAACATAAGCTTTTTTATTAAACAACACAATACGATTTTTTAGAACACATTTTACCGAATATAAATTAGATCTATAAATGGGGTTTGTAGATAGTATATCATCTCATTGAGAAAATGAAGATGCCATGTAGAATTATTGATCTTCTGATTAGGCCTCCTCCACACGGGACGGTAAACCCCCCAAATCCAACATGCTCCAAGATCGATGATTTGAGCTCCAAAAGATCTAATCTTTTACATTGAATCTATTAAATATTGATGATGCTAGGAAAATCACGGTGGCGGCAACGGATGTTTAGTAAGGATATCTGGCTGTTTATCTATGATTTTACCGGTGAGGTGCGGTGGTGTTTTCGAGTGAGTGGTGGTCGGACTTAAGCAATAAGATGAGAGCTAGATAGTCGACAAATTGGCAATATGTTGTTTGCTTTGTATATTACTCGATCCCTTTAAGGTTACAACGAGCCCTTGTATATATAGGCAAACTACTAAACATGATTAAGCTAATGGCAATAAGACATAATAAGTGTGATGTGACACTAAGGTACTCTTGACAGCTGTTAGATCGGACTGATGAAGGGCGGACCCAACATGCGGCCCTCTGACTGTGTCTTTGTCTTGGGATCGCCACATAGTAATATGCGGGCCTAAATAAATGGGTTTCGTAACATGAGGAGCGAGCTGATCTTGCCTCCTAATTGTTTCTGGCGGTGCCGTTTAGATGGTGGCTTGAAGGCTTGTTGGCGGCCCCCCAGTCTCTATTCGACTTAGATTTAGGCGAACTCATTGGGCTTGGAGCATTATCCATTGTTTAGGCCGTCGGAATGACCCGATTGTGGATCCGCGGACCCTTTTACGAGTTAGGCGTATCAATTCCCCCTACCCCTCATTTTTAATATTTGTTCAAAATATAAGGTGGGGAGTAAAGTTGTTAGCGGGTTGATACCCTTAAATGCCGAACTAATTATCGGTCTTATGGCACCGCGCTACGAAGCAGACGGTCTTGTTTGCCATGCTATTAAGCGGATGGTTTTATGGCACCGCACTATGAAGCAGACGGTCTTATAGCGCCGTGCTATGAAGCAGATGGTCTTGTTTGCCACGCTATTAAGCGGATGGTCTTATGGCACCGCGCTACGAAGTAGACGGTCTTATGGCGCCGCTCTATGAAGTAGACGGTCTTGTTTGCCACGCTATTAAGCCGATGATCTTATAATTGATGTAGCGATGTTGTTCGCGTCGCTAGTGAGTTAGTTGTATCATATGTAATGATTTAGTATGAGACACGAAACGTCACCTCAATCTCGTAACTTACTTGACTGTTGAGGTGAAACGACGTAGGCCTTGATTGGTTGAGACGTTTCGGTTACCACACCTTGATCATTTCAGTTTTGAATTTCAAAATTTGAAAAGGCCGTCCAAATCTTAACCGTTGGATCTCTTTAATTTGAACCGTTGGATCCATTGTCCTGGGACTATATAAAGGAGATCACCCCTAACCTTAAACACTTTTGCAAAATCGAGCTTTCCTAGAAAAAATAAAATCCGGTGAGAGTTTGAGGTTTCCGACAACATTGAAGGTGTGCATGTCCCGAATTTGAAGATTCCGGCCAAAGTTTGAAGTTTCCGACTTCATTTTCTGCAAATATACAAGGCACTTCTCGTTTTCTTTCGATTTTCATCCTCCTTATATGATTTCATTTTAGTTCTTCTTTCGGTATGCCATCTATATGCGTGTTAACGCTCTTTGAATATATTTTGAGACCAAAGTTAGGCCCTTTTTGTTGAATGAACCGAGCTCTTTATATGTGTTCCCCGTGTTCTTCCCCTTTGCATGCTCTTTTTCTCTGTGAATTCTAGGGATAGTTTCTAGGTAGTTTGGGGCCCTCTGGGTTGAAAATACGGATGGGGAGGTGTCGAGATGGATGAATTCACCCATCTCGGCCTGACTTCATCGTCTAGGGTGACTAATTCTCCACCTTAACCTCTTATTATCCAAGATGTCTGACAGCTCAAAAACTACAAGTGACATTAATGATGATGTTCACGGATATGCCTCTGGCGATGCGGAGGAAGTAAGCACTAGAACTAGTGGTAGTGAGGGGTTACTTGATTATGACGATATCGTGTTAGCCGGATTGCCATCATCTAAAAAGAAATGCAGTCTCATTGCTGTTGAAAGGAATAGCAGAAAAACAGCCGTCACTGAGGTCCATGGTCGTCAAACCGTTTTAGGTAAGATTAAAGAAGCAGCCATGAAAATATCGAAGGGAACTGCAGCTTCAAAGATTGTGGATGAGGCTGTTGAGGAGGACAAAAAGAGGAACAAAACTCCCAAGACGAATAATCAAGAGGCTGTTAATGAGGATGCGAATCAAACAACCTTAGATAAGGAGGTTCTGGCCTAGTGGTCGAGGATCCGCACTCGTCTAAGTGACCCCAAAACCTTTGTCGAGTATAATATTTCCATGGATTATGCAATCTCGGGTTTTGCCAATGATATTGACATAGATCGGACGAGACAACTCTTGGATGAATATGCTTTGGTTCTTCACTATGACCACTTCGTCGCGGGGTTTCGGCCACCATTTGATCCATTTTTTGTCAAAGTGATGGAGAAGCTGGCCGCTCTTCCCTGTGATTTTTTCCTGGGGGCGGTAAGGGTGGTGATGGCGTTTACGGTCTTGTGCCGCATTCTGAAGCATGAGCCGTCAATGCCGGTGCTTATTAAGTTTCACTGCTTCAGTGAGAATCCTCCTAAAAACGCAATTTATGCCAGGGTCAAAAAGCGTAGGTTGTTTTATTGGCTCCCTGACAAGGTAAGAGATTGGGATCTTTGGGGCATGAAAGTTGAATCTGCAGTAGGCTGGCCTTTCCCCAAGTTTGAGCCACGAGAGATAGAAAAAATATGATCGTCTTACCCAAAAAACTTGAAGTTGACGAGAAGAAGCTGGTCGATAAGATTCATGAACTTCTCGGATGAGACGGCGAAAACCATAAAAGGACCTTTAGTTGGCAAAATCTTCTCGACGTGAATGAGCCTTTCTGTTGCCTCACAGGTATCCTCGGGCATATCAACTTGCAACGCTTTGTGAAAATAGAAAAGGTCGTGACTGACGGGGAATGGTATGGTGAGTGTCATCATCGAAAGTGCGTGCCGTCGAAATGTCCGAAGTGTGGTACGGATCCTTCCAAGCGAGCCCTCAATAACTTACTTTGCTTTACTTTGTAGCTTTTCATAGGCTTTCTGGCACTTATCTTTATTACATTTTGTACTGACCGTTGAAATTTTGTATAGGTACCATGCCTGACGCCGTTGAGGATAGGGTTGCTCGCTCCATAAATTGAAAGAGTAGAAGAAGTCTAGACAGGCTTTGCTGGCAAAGTGTTCAGGAGCGGATGCGAAGACTGTTTGATGATGGTTAAAATAGTCTATCATACAACATCAACATTATATCATTTATGAGCTAAAAATAGTAGTTTCGACCTACAAATATGAACCATTTGAGTTGAATAGCATATGTCGGGTTCGTGAGTCGAGAAATCTGCACTTAGCGTTTATTTTCCCTATTTTGATATTATTTCGTGCATTATTTGATGATTTTTAGGATACGAAATATTGGGCTGAGCATCATGGACGAATCTGGAGTGGACTAAATGAAAAGAATGGGCCTAGGGTATTCCAGAACCTTCCAAGTTAAGTCGGTTGAAGAAAAAGGACAAAAATACCCCCGGTAACCCGGGAGGCGGTGCCGACTTACCGAGTGTCCAGAATCTTCAGAAAATGCATTTTCTTGGATGAGGGGTAGAACTAGATGTTTTAAGTCGGTTTAGATAGCTATAAATAAGAGGCTTCGCCTCAGAACACAAGTGTACAATCTTCAAGACAAATATTATAAAATAAAAGTTCATTGTTCTTTATATTATTTATTTTATGAGTTCTGGTCGGAGAGACGACGGAGTCGCCGCCTAGGGAGAGATCCGAGGGAGATCTACGCTCGTCTACGAGGGTATGATTTTCTGTCTTTTCCAAGATGTAGATCTATCGTTGTTATATTCCACTAGTATGTTTTAATTGCTTATTTAGTTTAATTATGTAGTAGTTAGTTTATTTTACCCCATGTGTTATAGATCTGATTCGTTGGTGAAGAAATCATGAAATAGCGATTGTGTTCTTCAGATCTGCGACGGTCTATATCGCTAGATCTGAATACCTAGTAAATTACTAATTCATGATAATCGGTGTCAGCTACGTTGATCGATAGATTTAATTTACATGTTTTTAGCCTGATCAACTAATTGCATGTCATCGTAAACTAGCATGAAATACGAATAGTGAAGTGCTATGTTTGGACATTATCTAGAATGGACCCTAGGAACGTGCTGATCAATGTCGACAGCTGTCTAGGCGGGTTTGCGGTATGAGTTAGCGCTCAATATCGACAACTCTAGTTCTTTATGCGTATGGGCTATTACGGACCAATTAAGGAGGGTAGCTTGCGTATAGATTGTCTACTACCATTGTCGGAGTAGATAGGGTTAGGAGTTGTACCCGTAGCTGAACAATGAATAAATTCACCAATGGGGAGGACTGTTGCATGTGTGGGGGAAATAACTAATTACTCATAATTGAACATACATTAGAAACTCTAGTTTGTTTCGCTGAACTTGCATAATGTTGCTAGCTGATTGTTACCAATTTTACTTTTGTCTATATTATAGTTGGTCGTAGACCATTATCATGACAAGCTCAATCTTGGTAATTAAACATTCTTACGAGTCTCTGTGGGATCGACCTTGACTCGCCAGTACTCTACTACGATAGACCTAGTCCTATTGCTAGTAATTGCTTTGCACGCGATCAAGATTTTCTGGCGCCGTTGCCGGGGACTCGTGTCAAGAATACTTTTTATTTAAGATTGAGTTTTCTGTATATATATTTGAGTCTGTTTAATCGAGTCTGTTTTATATTCTGTTTATACTGAAGTCATACAGTATCGATTTTGTTAAAAATCTGGAAAAATTGCTTCCGGTTTACCGAGTGTCCACCTCGATAAACCGAGGGTCTAAATTTTGACATAATCGTTTCTGTTAGTTCAGAGTCAAGTCAGTAGTCAGAGTCTGTATTTTTGAGTCTGCCAGGCGTGTGTAACAGCCGGCGAGGCAAGTCACTAACCTTTTTATTTTCTTTTTGTGTCTTGTAGTACGCTACACGAAGTTTAGCAGCCAAACTCGAGAGATTCATACCTGAGATTGAAAAGTTTGTGAGACAAAAGGAAAAGAAACTCGAGAGAAATCTGTTAGGCTGGCGGACGACGTTGTTTCGCACGAAGGAGATCACAGCGAGAGGGTAAGAAGAGATTCCACCTTTGAAAGATATATAAATTGACATGGCACAGAACGGACAAAATGGACAAAATAGAGCAGGAGTTGTGGTGCAAGCAGATAGGAGAACTCTACAGAGTTATGTAATGCCAATGATTGAGCAATTCGTGCCAGCAATTGTTCAGCCTGAGAATGCGACTGAAGTATTTCACCCGAAACCAAATGTGATACAAATGGTGACTAACTACACTACCTTTCATGAAGTAATGAACGAAGATCCTAGTGTACAAGTCACCAACTTTCTGGAGATAGTCAGCACGGTCAAGCCAGCAGGAGTGCCTGAAGATAATATCAAGTTGAAATTGTTTCCATTCACTCTGAAAGACAAAGCGAAGATATGGTTATTGTCTCTAGCACCGGGATCGATCCAAACTTGGACCGATCTATTGCAGAAGTTTAGGAATAAGTACTGCCTGTTAGGTGTAATGCTCGAAAGACAATTTTGTAATTGTTTTATTTAATAAATGATTTGATATTATTATTCATATTTATTATTCTCATATTCACCGATGTGACAATAGTATTTACACTACAGAAAACCCTAAAGTATATCATTTATGTAATCACTTAACTCAGTGTATGGGATATACACGGGAGGATTGAGTTAGTGAAGATGTACTTAAAATACAATTAGCCCGTAGTGAAGTTAATCGAGAGTATCGGGTCTCTCCTTTAACGTGCTATTAATGCGCCTGAACACAATAGGTGTGATTGTCTTATCCGGACTTTCGGTTAAGAGAACCTAGTGGGGCATTTATATATGATAGATATATCATATAGTAATTTGGACCGATTTGATTAGAGTTCACGATATAATTCCGTAATCGAAAGTCCGATCGAATCAATTGATGATCATATTTATGGATATATATTAATCCTGAGGTGATCAAAGTCAACTGCTTGAATCAGTATGAGGTTTGATTTGACGGTTAAGGATTACAATGAGTCCATGATCCGAATTACCCCATCTTGGCATTGTCTTTGGATTGATTGAGTGAGTAGTCCGTGTTATCACGGATACGAATCCATTCCTTCCATTTCGGAAGTAGATAGACAATTCTCTTATTTGTTAATCCTAGAAACTGATCGATCCATGGAGTTCATATTACACTGATTAGCTACCAGTAAGTTGTATGAATTAATTGATCACTAGAGGATTAATGGTAAATAAGGATAAGAGGTTCTAAAAAGGGTTAACGGTAACTTCCCGATTTAGAATGAACAGTATATGGATGATTAATCCATATGTAATGATTATATCAATGGACGCTTATTATTATTCTCGTGAGGAGATAAATATAATCTTATAATCGGAGGAGTGCAGTCACGGGATTATGGTGGCATATTCATGTGATTGATTTATCGAATATAATTATTCTGTTCGTAAGATAATTATTTATTTGATTTATCGGAGCCGCTGATTATTAGTCCATGGTCCCCGACGTGCCTCCAATATAGCATAGCTATTCTCGAACGTCGAATCCTAATAATATTAATTTAGTTCTTATTAGAATTTAATTAAAACGATATGTGAATTAATTGTTTAGTGGACTATTAAATTAGTTGGGCTAAATAATTAAATATGTGAAAAACACATTTTTCATAATCTTGGCCCAATTTGGTGTGTATGGCCGAAATTATTGTGACTAGGTCACAAGGGTTAAATTTTCGGCCCCAAGCATGTTTTATGGAACAATAAATTGTTTTCTTGTGATTTAATAAGACATGTGCATGTCTCGGATTTTATCTAAGCAAAATAAACAAGTAATAAATTATAAATCCGGTATACCCCAAGTGCAGGGATCGTAGTATATCAACTAATACCGGGTCGATCTCACAGGGAATCGGGGTTGTTTATTCTAGTTTTTATTTGATTAACCTAAATATGTCACGACTACTACTACTAAGAAGATTATAACAAAATAAAACAATTAACAAGTAACAAAGCTAAAAACGATAATAACGAAAGTAAACTGGACAGAAGATCGAGATCTAAAGCCAGGAAAATATGGGTGCGAACAAGTTAACTAAATTAAGTTTATTCTAACCCTAATACGCAATAAAAACTATAGCTTTACTAGGCAATTCTAGCACAAGTGATTTTAGTCAATAATTTAACAAACGAACAAGCTATTGATCCACCAATCCTACAACAATCAATTTCTATCTAGATTATCTCGTGATTTTCAACCAAGTTGTGATTCACCTAACAAAGGTATGAACTCCTAATCTCTTATAAAAGTTCGCCTATCAATCTTTTATCTTTCGATCCTAAAGATTAATGCTCTCAAATCAAAGGTGTAAGATTTCTCAATCTAGCAACCTAGAAATTCAACCTAATCAACTCTCGTTATTTTTAGGTTAAATATCTAACCTTTATCATGGTGATCTAAGGTTTAACATGATTCTCATCAAAATCAAACAATCAAACATGCAACGATCTCTCGATGTAATTGCATAAAAACGAACAAAACGATAATAAAGGTACAACTTTGATAAGAAAAACCCACAAGATAATCAAGAAACGAAACTTAATTGTTGATAGGATGGCTTCACAATGCTTGTTCCAAAAGCCTTTAGCCTCTAAACATCACTTGAAAGCTTGAATGTGCTTGAATAAAGTACATAAATTGAAAGATTTAATCTAGAGATTGAAAAACATAAAGTTTGATCTAGAATAAGTATAAAACGCAGCTAAGCCGCCCCTTAGGGTATATGTGGCCGCCAAGATGAATTAGGGTCTGAATGTGTGTTCTAGGGTTGAAATCCGCACGCATATTTATAGGTTTCAGAGTCGGTTCTGCTAAGTCGGCGCTCGGACGCCCGTCCAGGGTCTTGAACGCCCGTCCAGTCCTCATAAAAATCTTCGAGTCGGGCCGAGTCATGCCAGACGCCCGTCCTATGTAAATCTGGACGCTAGTCCAGCAAATTTGTCAAAACTCTGAATCCAATATTTCAGCCTGGACGCCCGTTCACTCTTCAGACGCCCGTCCGCATGGACGCTAGTTCGAACGCTCGTTCAGAATGACTTCAAATCCGATTTTCATCTCTATCTCTTTTTCTTCATATAAATCCGATCCTTAACATCTTTTAATCCTCTTTTGAACCAATTTTGTGTATCTACAAGATAATAAAAACATTGCAAAGTGTAATAACATTCAAATCAATAAAAAATCAATAATAAAACACATAGTTCAACCAACTTTGCAATTAAACCACTTCAAACCTCACTTGCTCAATAATTCAATTAAACACTTAATTTCTATGCAAATTATATAAATATGGAGGAAATTATTACAAAATATAACATTATAAACCATAGAAAATCACCCTAAACAACTCCTCACACTTATCTTTTGCTCGTCCCGAGCAAAACAAGACAAGATAAAGGCTCGGAAAAGATAGATACTTCAGCAAATATAACACATAGTCAATAAATTAGAGGTTCACCCCGGTGTGTGTGCAAAGCCATATCAAACTTCCACTAACTCCAAACTTGAAAATTTATTCAAAGCAACTAGAAAATACCTCATTTAAACTAGAAATAAATGATACTTATAACATGCACCCTACGAAACGTAACACATCCTGAAAAGGATGATAGAAGGTATTTACGACCTTTCTGACATACTCAGAGGATAATCCCTACAACATATCTGTCAGTTTATACTGGGGATAAGGTAGACGATAACTAAGTCTTTTACTCATTCATACCAGATTCCTTATATAAGTTGATTCAATAATTTTCACATATACGCACGTCAGAATGAGCTATTGCCCTGTCATAGCAGACTAGGATATTCGAGATATACCCTACCTTACTCAAATCATAAAGCAGCTTTTTCTGACTGTCATGAGCTTTTGGTCATCATAGTGGTATAGGACATTCGAGATATGACCTACCGCACTCAAATCATCGACCAGCTTCCGACACACCCAATTAATTCATTTATTTAAAACAACTTTTGCAAAAGCACAATAGTCACATTTCACTTATCACATTCAAACCTAAGATATTCACAGTATGTCATACTCCGGCTATAAACACAAAATATTATAATTCTCACGATACGTACGTTAGCACTAAGCACAAGATACTTATAAGATAACCAAACATTACTAATCTAAATGGGTATAGCTTTATAATTTAGCTTATCGTTCAGTATGGCTTGTGAAATGTATGTCGGGTGAAACCTCTAACTTACTAAGCATACGGTATACAACATCAATGACTATAAAAACCGAACAAAAATATGCATTTGCTCACTCGGGACAAAAACAAAAAAATTGAAAAATTTTAGCTCATTTCCCAGCATAGAATCATAATAAATTAAGCAAATGATAGATACACATAACTATCTCCCCCCCCACACTTAAACCACAACATGTCCTCAGGTTGTGCAGAATTAAAAAGGAACAAAGTACTTAGCTGATTGTAACAGATACTCGAATCTTTGGTCAGGCCGGAGCATGAAAGGCCAACGTGTCAGCGCGATGTAAAAGCTAGCTCGACAAAACAGCTAGAAATATGCCTGCACTACGCGACAAACACGGGAAAATCTCGGGGAAAATGGGGAAATTATACCATAATGAAAGAAATGAAAGATAACGAAAGGATAAGGTAAAATCGAATTAGATCAAAAGATAAAACATTCAATACAATGAAAATCGAAAGCATAGTAATGTCAAATACAAATGAAAGTACGAAATGCCTTAAGGCTTACATGATTCATCGAGAAAAATATAGCAACGAGAACCGACAGTAGCTAACATGAAAAGTACAATGAATCAAGTAAGGAAAAGTAGTATGAAAATACAATCATCTCATCAAAAATACAGAAGCTAGAATCAGAAACATAAGAATCAGGTCTGCCCCGGTGCTGTAGAATCACCAGCAGGAGGTGCTCCACCCGTAGGAGTAGTAGAAGGTCCAGCTGATGTAGTGGTAGTCCTCCCTGCTGTGTCAACTTGCTCATCATCAGAAGACGACTCGGATTCATGAAGAACATCCGCAATGGCTTGCTCGATGTCGTCAGAGAAAACGTAATCCATAGTACTCGAATTGAAGACTCTGTCGTCCCTCGGAGGACGGCCCTCACTTATGCAACGTAAGATAGTCAGGATATTGTTCTGGGACGTTCTCATGTCCTCCATCCAGTTCCGTATACTTTTAGCCATACTCAGACGCATCCGAACCGATGGAGACAAAGAAGGAAGGGAAGATGCGTGAGGTGGTACGGAAGATGAGCCAGGCTCACGTGCTGCCTCAGCCTCAGTCTCAGTCTGACCAGAAGATTTCACTTTCTCCCGCTGCAAGTACCTTGGATTCTTAGGTTTGTGATCAGTCTTGTACTCGGGAACCCAAGCATCTTGACAGAGACTATGGATCAAATGGGGACAGATCAAACACCTAGAATATACTTTCTGATTTGTTGCTATCTCGTCAAAAATTGCTTGTCCTACATCAACATTCAGCTTGAAGTTTAACGCATACAACATCCCGAGGTCACCAATGTGAAAATTAGTCAGGTTGTTCTTAGGTAACAACATGTTCTGAATAAAACGACATTGGACCTTCCAATCCTCCGTCCAACTCGTCGTGACCAACTCCTTCCTATCTCCGCCCGGTCTGAGTGTCCACGGTACCTCCGGGCACACTAACAATCTTAAATCCTCCAACGGATCCTCTCCCGCATCCTTCTTAGCTTTGATCGCTTCTTTATAGTCTAACCCCTCAAAAGGTGCCAAGTTTTACTTCTCGTTTATAACCTTAGGCGTAAACGGCACCTTTACTCCCCTTACCATCACAACTCCGGTTTCCAAATCCGTTTCCGAGCAATTTGCATAAAACTCTCGGACTAACGTAGCATTGACCGGAGTCCTCGGAGTCTTCAACAATGCTCCCCACTTCCTATCCGTAAGCAGTTTCACAAAAGAGGGGTCAACCTGCGTCTCTAGAACGGCTCTCTCGATCAACATAGTCCTCGTAACATAATGCTTATTATATACCTCGAAAGCCTTAGGATTAATGAACCTACGAGCCAATGGAATAGGGATAGGGGGTCTCACATTCTGTCGAGCCGGTTCCACTCTCTCAGTTGCTTCCTCGGTTCTAGTCCTAGGTTCATCTTCATCTCTCTCAACTTGAGCCTCCGACACCCTAGTCTTCTTCCTCACTAATGGCTCATTATCAGTTTCAGATCCCAACTTAGACTCATCTCTTAAAGGAACCCTAGGTTGGCCTTGAGCAGCCCTAGGAGGATTTTGACGTTCACCAATACGGATGCCTTGGTTCGGATTTACTAAAGTGGGGTCTACAACCTTTTTCTTCTTAGTAGGTTCATTGGCAACCCCCTTACCATGCCGTTTCTGTACCACTTTACGTACCATCGTAAAC
Organism: Gentiana macrophylla; assembly: GCA_026214975.1. Taxonomy (NCBI): domain Eukaryota; kingdom Viridiplantae; phylum Streptophyta; class Magnoliopsida; order Gentianales; family Gentianaceae; genus Gentiana; species Gentiana macrophylla. The sequence continues at coordinate 3,892,419 of CM047811.1, read as the reverse complement.
TCAGGCTTTACAAACAACAATCCCAAACCACAATCCAATTCAAAACCACCCGTTTATCATCCAAACGGGATTTCCCAAACAATTCAATACCAAACCAACATCAAAACCACAATGCAATCCATCCATTATCATTCATTACCATCCCAGATCACCAACAAAGGAAGAAAGATAAACAAAACAAGAAGAAAAAACCAATTAAGGTAAATTTCATGTAAAAGAGTCGACTCGAAGATCGAACTCAAAAAAAACGTGAAATAATCTAAGAAAAGTTTATAAAATCTTACTGTAATGGTGTCAAAACTTGATTCTAATAAAAGTTTTCGCCCGATTTGTTTTCTGAGAATGACGGCAGTGGTCCAGTAGAGGTAGTTCTGGCTGGTAGTTGGGATATGGAAGAGTTTGAAAGGGAGCGACAATTGAAGAAAAGACAGAGAAAGAAGAAGTCTACAATGGGGAGGATTAAAAGCGTTCGGAAAGCGACCAGAAACTTGACCCCATGTGTTAGATGCTTTTCTGCAGCCACACTATGATCACAGCTTACACGATGTAGCGGCTGGGAGAAAGGTTAAGTGGCCTGATCCAGGCTGAATTGAAAGATTGTCGAGCTAACGACATAAACCAATGCGCCACTAGGAGGCATCCTAGATATCCTTTTCTATTTTAGTTACTTTCGTTTTTGTTCTTTTCTTTGATTCATTTATTTTAAGCCTAATTAGGTTTTTCTTTGAATATGCCTCAGTTTAGCTTTGTTTTTAAAATGGATTACGGAGTTCTGCCGCACGAGTTCCCATACATTAGTAGGATTCCACTTATCACTTTAGATGACGGACCTGGAGGGACGATCATTCTAGATGATGATGATAAGAAAAGTTTAGAAAATAAAGTTTATTACTCGTCCGCAATGGCTTTCTTACTTGTTTAAACTTGATTTAAGATCTCCACTTTCCAACTCAACATCACTGAGTTTACTTAGTGGTCCCACTGCCAAAGCCTCTCCTTTCAATAATCCTTTATCAAACTCAGCTTCTAACTGTTCTAGATTCACCACACCATGATTATTCAGATTCTCAACTAATCGCTCATATTCAGTTGCAACAGCCATGACTTGCTTTTCCATGTAATCATTGAAATCATCTGACATATCCTCAATGGAGAAGCCGGTGGGGTAGTCAGAGGGTCTCTGAATAGCTTTGGAGACACTGTAGCTCAGCTCCTGATCACCGACTCGTATGTCACTTGCCCACCATCACAATCAATGAGGGCCCTGGCTGTAGAGAGAAAGGGTCTTCCAAGTATCAAGGGGACATTCTCATCATTCTCTATGTCTAGGACGTACCAGTCAACCGGAAAGGTAAATCTATCAATTTGAACTAATACGTCCTTTAATATTCCCGCAGCTTTCTTGGAAGATCTATCAGCAAATTGAAGGTTCATGGTTGTGGGTTCTAGAAGATCATTCAATCCAAGCTGTTTGCAGACAGACAATGGCATCAGACTTATGGATGCACCCAGGTCACATAGAGAATTTGGGAAGACTAAGCCTCCCATCAGCAATGTGAGCACAAATTTCCCAGGGTCACCCCTCTTGATTGGTAGATCATCATAGGTTACAATAGAGCAATCCTCACCAATCAACCGATCCATGTCTTCTAACTTCTTCTTAGAAGAAACAACATCATTGATGAACTTGGTATACTTAGGCATCTCAACCAAAACATCAGATAGTGGAAGATTAACCTGAGTATTTTTCAGAAGATTTAGCACTTTTTCGTATTTCTTGTCCTTATGCAAGGGGATGTTGCTTTTTCTAGGTGGAAATGGAAGTTTCTTCAAATCATTCTCAGAAAAGACTTTCTTCGAGGATGAACTGACAGCTTTGTCTTCCAAATCTTTCCACCTCACCACTTTCTCATTTTTCTTACTAGTCAGGGGATCAGCCACCTGAGGTCCTTCAAACTCTTTACTTTTCAGGGGATCAGCCACCTGAGTACTCTCTTGCAGAAAATGGGAACGTAGGTGCTCGACTTCCCCTCCTGCCTTATCACTGGCAGGAGGGGTTAGTGGTTTCCCTGGTTCGGGGGACCACTTAGTTGAGTACCAGATCTCGGATTCATTGCACTGGCCTCTTCTCTACCATACGGAATTGAAGGTACCAGGTCAGTGCATTGGCTATGATTTAAATCGGTCTGAGCTACCTGACCGCCCTTAGGGTTCTTCTCCGTGAAGCTAGGCAACTGTCCTGAGGGTCTGGAAGCTAACTGCTCGGCCAATTGCCCGATTTCCCTCTCAAGATTCTTCATTGTTCTATTTTGCTCCTCCCGAAAGGAGTCCCACTGAGCTTTGATATCATTAGAGTGCGAGGGGCCTTGAGAATTTTGGAAGTTCTGGGAAAAAGGCTGGCTAGACCGACTCTGCAATGCATGATTAGAATTGTTAGGCCAATTCTGATTGAACCTTAGATTATGATTGGAAAAATTAGTATTCTGGTTCTGATTGAAATTAGGGTTTCTATTGAAATTCTAACTTTGGTTAAAATTCAAATTTTGATTGCAATTTTGATCATGATTGAAACCCTAGTTTTGAAGATTACTTTGGCCAGAGAATTGATTATTAAATCTCTGGTTTTGCTGGCCAAAGAAAGCGTTTACTTCAAAGATTCTCATTCATTCATAGGACGAAACGAGATGTATGCCCTATATTGTCACAGTTCTGACATGTGACTTGATTGTACTATCCATAATCATGAACATCATTAACTTGATGACTAGAAGGGGAAATGAATTGACATTTGCCAACCATATGGCGGTCCGGCGGCAAATGTTCATGTACTGAAACTTGAGAGTTACGTGGGAATGATAGATTACGTTAATCGGATTAGAAGACATTTGAGAAGCTGCCATCTGCTTTTGCAGCATGGTGATCAGACTTTGCATATTCACCTCCTCAATCCTGGGAGGAGGAGGAAGTGCTTGGATAGCTTGAGAGGAGGGGGCGTAATTATACTTGGCAATATCCTCAAATAGTGCCCATCCCTCTTCAGGTGTCTTTCTCAAGAATGCCCCACCAGAAGAACTATTGACCATGCCCTTAGTGAGCTCGGTCAATCCACTGAAAAACATATTGACTTGCCTCTGCAAGTCCAAACCATGATGGGGACATTTACGAAGAAGAGACTTGAACCTCTTCCATGCATCAAAGAACGATTCGTTTTCCTTTTGGTAGAAAGTGAAAATGTCACTTAAGCATTGGGCTGTCTTGGATGGCGGGAAATATTGACTTAAGAACTCTTTTTCTAGTCCAGCCCAGGTGGTAATGGATTCAATAGGGAGAGAGTTGTACCACTCTTTTGCCTCCCCCTTCAAGGAAATCGGAAATAGTTTCAGTTTAATCGCATCCTCACTGACTCCTTGGATGCGAGTCGTACCACATATCTCCAGAAATGTGTGTACGTGCGTATGAGGATTTTATCTAAGCAAAATAAACAAGTAATAAATTATAAATCCGGTATACCCCAAGTGCAGGGATCGTAGTATAGCAACTAATACCGGGTCGATCTCACAGGGAATCGGGGTTGTTTATTCTAGTTTTTATTTGATTAACCTAAATATGTCACGACTACTACTACTAAGAAGATTATAACAAAATAAAACAATTAACAAGTAACAAAGCTAAAAACGATAATAACGAAAGTAAACTGGACAGAAGATCGAGATCTAAAGCCAGGAAAATATGGGTGCGAACAAGTTAACTAACCTAAGTTTATTCTAACCCTAATACGCAATAAAAACTATAGCTTTACTAGGCAATTCTTGTTAGGTGTAGTGCCCGAAAGACAATTTGTGTAATTGTTTTTAATAATGAATGACATAATTTATCTCACCTTATTACTTGCTTTGTGCATGTAAAGTAATACACCTCTTTGCAAACCCTAAGTATATCTCACAGATGTAACCACTTAACTTTCAGTGTATGGATTACACGAGGATTGAGTTAGTGGTGGTATACTTAAATCTGTTAGTCCGTGGTGAACTTAATCGAGTTTAGGGTCTCTTGATTAAAACACCAATAATGCGCCTAAACACCTTAGGGTGTGATAGTCTTATCCGGACTGTCGGTAGAGGGTACCTACGTGGGGCATTTATATATGATGGCATTCATATAGGACATGACCGATTTAATCTGTATTTCTCGATATAATTCCGTAATCGAGGAATCTTATTAAATCATTAGATGATCATATATGGATCAACCTTAATCTGAGGTGATCACGAGGTCTTTGCTTGTCCCGGGTAGTGTTTGATGTGTTAATTACGGTTCACTTAAATATGTGTTCCAAGCCACTTCTCATTGGCACTATCTCCAGATGAGTGAGTAGTTCTAATTTTCACATACATGGAATCCATTCCTTCCTGCGGGAAGTAGAGAGACAGTCCCTTTATTTGTTAGCCCTAAGAAAGTGATCGATCCCGGAGTTCATATTAGACTAATTGATCACTAGTCGATATGTGAACTAATTGATCATCGTGGGTTAATGGTAAATAAGGATAAGATATTCTCGAAGTCGGGTTCATGGAGACTTCCCACCGAGAATGGACGATCTATGGAGGTTAATCCGTATGTAGTGATTATATCAATGGACGCTTATTCACTCTCACATGGGTTGAGTATAAGTATACATCTATAATCGGTAGAGTTTAGTTTCGGGTTTATGGTGGCGTAATCCCGAAATTAATAATTAATATACTTATTCATTCGATGAATAATTAATTATTGGAGCTACTGGTTATAAGTCCATGGTCCCCGATGTGGCTTCGTAATTCGGACTAATAATCTTGTTATTTGGGCCTCATTGATAAATAATTGGTGGCTAATTAATTGATATGAATGGATATTATTTAGTTGGGCTTTAAATAATATAATACACACGAAAAGACATTTTTTCGTGGGCACAGTGGGCTTAGTATGGCGCCAATATGTCTTGGATTTTCCAAGAAATTAGTTTTCTTGGATAATGACATATTGTGTAATTAGTTATTTATTTGTTAAATAATTAATTGGATAAATAAAAGAAAATAATTTATTTATTATTTATCTCTTAACTATAAGGATAATTATATTTTCTTATTATAAGATTATAATTATCTCTTATTTTTATTGGATAATAATAATTAGAATTATCTCTTTTATTTTGTAAAACCGATTGGGTATAGGTTTTCTCTCTTGGATTTTGCCTATAAAAAGAGAGTTCTCCCCGAGCCCTAGGTGAAGAGAGGGCCACGAAATTTATAGAGAAAAAAGGCTAAGGAGTTCGATCCTTAGCTCCACCCGGTTGGAGAAAAACTTAGAGTTTTTCTTGGAAGCATATCAAGGAGGTTCTCATATCAAGAAGGGTGTCCACCAACCACCGTTTGGAGAACACATTGGAAGATCTTGGCTTCTCTTCCTACTATTGGTAACATGATCTTAACCCCCTTGTAGTAGTTTAAGTCCTTTAATTATGTATTGTGATATATAAGTCGTGATCCATCCGCTGCGCGTAGATCTAACTCGTTTAGATCTAAGAACCTGCATCCTTCAATTCTAGCACAAGTGATTTTAGTCAATAATTTAACAAACGAACAAGCTATTGATCCACCAATCCTACAACAATCAATTTCTATCTAGATTATCTCGTGATTTTCAACCAAGTTGTGATTCACCTAACAAAGGTATGAACTCCTAATCTCTTAGAAAAGTTCGCCTATCAATATTTTATCTTTCGATCCTAAAGATTAATGCTCTCAAATCAAAGGTGTAAGATTTCTCAATCTAGCAACCTAGAAATTCAACCTAATCAACTCTCGTTATTTTTAGGTTAAAGATCTAACCTTTATCATGGTTATCTAAGGTTTAACATGATTCTCATCAAAATCAAACAATCAAACATGCAACGATCTCTCGATGTAATTGCATAAAAACGAACAAAACGATAATAAAGGTACAAATTTGATAAGAAAAACTCACAAGATAATCAAGAAACGAAACTTAATTGTTGATAGGATGGCTTCACAATGCTTGTTCCAAAAGCCTTTAGCCTCTAAACATCACTTGAAAGCTTGAATGTGCTTGAATAAAGTACATAAATTGAAAGATTTAATCTAGAGATTGAAAAACATAAAGTTTGATCTAAAATAAGTATAAAACGCAGCTAAGCCGCCCCTTAGGGTATATGTGACCGCCAAGATGAATTAGGGTCTGAATGTGTGTTCTAAGGTTGAAATCCGCACGCATATGTATAGGTTTCAGAGTCGGTTCTGCTAAGTCGGCGCTCGGACGCCCGTCCAGGGTCTTGAACGCCCGTCCAGTCCTCATAAAAATCTTCGAGTCGGGCCGAGTCATGCCAAACGCCCGTCCTATGTAAATCTGGACGCTCATCCAGCAAATTTGTCAAAACTCAGAATCCAATATTTCAGCCTGGGCGCCCGTTCACTCTTCGACGCCCGTCCGCAGGGACGCTAGTTCAACGCTGCGTCGTAATGACTTCAAATCCGATTTTCATCTCTATCTCTTTTTCTTCATATAAATCCGATCCTTAACATCTTTTAATCCTCTTTTGAACCAATTTCGTGTATCTACAAGATAATAAAAACATTGCAAAGTGTAATAACATTCAAATCAATAAAAAATCAATAATAAAACACATAGTTCAACCAACTTTGCAATTAAACCACTTCAAACCTCACTTGCTCAATAATTCAATTAAACACTTAATTTCTATGCAAATTATATAAATATGGAGGAAATTATTACAAAAGATAACATTATAAACCATAGAAAATCACCCTAAACAGTGCACAAAATATTTATTGGATAAATATTTATGGTAAGAAATAAAGATAAATATTATTCTAGATTTGTTCTAGAATATTATGGGATTATCTTTTATTTATTGGATTCATTTATTTGCAAAATAAAATCCTTGGAGGTCAAGGATTACTCTCCTATATAAAGAGAGTTCTCCCAAGCCTTATACATAACATAATTTCGACTTCTCCTCTTAGAGAGGAGAAGAATAAAATTCGGCCAAGGGGGAAAATGAGGAAAATCTTGGAGGTTTTTTCCGGGTAGCATATTGGAAGGATTTGAGACGAGGATTTCCTTCCACCGGGATTTGCTTGGATCACACGTACGGAAGATCGTGGTGCTCTTCGCACCATCTATTGTTCTTCCTATTGCGGTTCTTCAACTTGGATTTTGAGATCCAAGAGGTATGTTCTACAACCCCCTTGTAGATGTAGATCTAGTTATTTTATTACGTGTAATTTATAGATTTAGATCCTTAAATCGCTTCCGTTGCGGATGGTATTACTAACACTGCCCACCTGGGAAGTCACTACCGATCAGACAAGACATTATGAACTTCAAGCAAAGACCAACTGAAACCTTTGAAGAAGCATGGGAAAGATTTAAGGAAGCACAGATGAGATGCCCACACCATGATATCACTTTGCCCGTATGAATGCATAGTTTCTATCACGGATTACGGCCAAGTGAGCAAATGAGAGTTGATGCATCGAGCAACGGATGTTTGAGTTGCTATCACCTAAAGAAGCCGAAGAAAAGTTGGAGCAAATCGCACTACAAGTCAATGGGGAACGCATCAAATTGAAACGGCCAAAGTAGCTGAAGGCGTATTTGGAGAAGATACTTCTCAAAAGATCTTATACCAGCTAATGGAAATGAATGACAAGATAGATGGCATGCAAGACCGCATATCCAAGGTTGAAAAAGTTCAAGAAATTGAAGCGATCAACACTGAGGACATGAACTATATAGGGAGGCAAGAAAATCCTTATGGGGGCGTATATCGCCCATGTTCTCACGACCACCCTGGTTTTAGACTGAGTGACCCTGCTGGGGGGTATAGACAAAGTGATTCAACCGGTGGAGAGAGACCGAGACAAGCTGGTGGATTCATGCCCCAATTCAACAAGTCCAGTGGTTGGGAAGCAACCATGGATAAAATGAGCTCAACTGTGACCGACACGGTTAATCAACTTACGAAATCCATGACTGAATTGAATACAAACTTCACCACTTATTGTCAAAAGAATGATACAAGACTGACCAATCAAGAAGCCTTAGTGCAGAAATTGTCGCACCAAGTGGGGCAGATTGCAGAACAAGTGTTAGCCCGTCCTCCGGGAGGATTGCCAAGTAATACTGAGAAGAATCCGAAGGACGTGAATGCAATCATGACTAGAAGTAGAAAGGAACTGCCTGGGCCAGTTATACCAACTGTCCAGGATGAATCAGAAAGCAGTTAGCAGCAGAACGCAATAGAATCTGGAGAAAAAGAGGGGCCGGTAAACCGGGACACTACTCCGGTAAATCGGGAGTCTGAAAATTCAACATACAAGCAGGCAGAGCAGCAACAGTCAGCAGGTAAGTCTTCATGAAATGTAACTATTAATCTTGATACTTTACCCTATCCCCCTAGGAAATATAAGCCGAATAATGATGATGCGCGCTATAAAAAGTTTATAGAGATGTTTAAAAAGTTGCAAGTGAATATACCTTTGGTAGAAGCTCTGGCCGGAATGCCAGAATATGCAAAATTCTTTAAAGAAGCAATCTCTACCAAAAGGAAGTTATTAGACCTTGAGACTATATGCCTTAACGAGGAATGCTCGGCAGTTTTGCAACGCAAACTGCCTCCTAAGTGTAAAGATCTTGGGAGCTTCCTCATGCCATGCACAATTGGAGGAGTATGCCTAAATAAAGCATTGTGTGATCTCGGAGCTAGTGTCAAACTTATGCCACTCTCCGTATTTCATAAGTTAGGCATGAAAGAGCTGAATGAAACATCTACAACCCTTCAATTAGCGGATAGGTCTATGAAGCAACCTTTTGGAGTGGTGGAGGATGTTTTGGTCAAAGTTGATAAGTTTGTATTCCCTATAGACTTTGTGGTACAAGACATGGAAGCTAACCACTATGTTCCACTAATCTTAGGAAGACCCTTCCTAGCTACGAGCAAAACATTGATAGATGTTCATAAGGGTGAGCTGATTTTGAGAGTGAATGAGGACAAAGTAGTGTTCAAAGTGATGAATTCAATGAGATATGCCCAAGATGGAGGAGAAGCATGATACATGCTAGATGCCATAGACGAGCTTGTTTTGGAATTATATCAGCAAGTGGCACTAGACCCTAAAGTAGCAGAGACTTTACTCCTGAAAGATGAGGAAACCTGGCCTGGGTGTAGCGAAGGTCAAGTGTGAGAAATATAACTTATATCTTCTGTGGATTTAGGAGGAACCATTCATAGACCTTCGTGGCACAAGTTCTTTGACCTAAAATTGACTGGTAAGCTGTTAAGATTATCATTAGAGGAGCCACCAAGGAAGTTAACGTTAAAATCTTTGCCATCTCACCTGAAGGATGTATACTTACAAGATGATACCCTTCCCCTTATAATTTCAGCATTATTATCACCTTTAGAGGAGGAGAAACTTTTAAGAGTACTGAGAGAGCATAAGGGAGCGTTTGGGTGGACGATCGCAGACATTAGAAGAATAAGCCCATTGGTGTGCATGCATAAGGTCTCTGTAGATCATGAGAAGAAAGTGGTAGCACAACCACAAAGGAGGTTGACGCCATAACTGAAGGATGTTGTTAAATAAGAAATCATAAAGATGTTGGAGATGAGAATCATTTCCCAATTGTAGACAATGAGTGGGTAAGCCCGATTCATGTGGTACCCAAGAAAGGAGGATTCACTATCCAACCTAATTAGTTTGATGAGTTGATCCCTGTGAGACTAATTACTGGACATCGAGTTTGCATAGACTTCAGGAAACTGAATGATGCAACTCGTAAAGATCATTTTCCCTTACCATTCATTGATCAGATGTTGGAAAGATTAAGCGGTCATGCATTTTATTGTTTCTTAGATGAATATTCTGGTTATTATCAGATCCATATTGCCTCCGAAGACCGAGAGAAAACAACTTTCACATGTCCCTATGAAACATGCGCGTACAATCGCATGCCTTTGGGTTATGTAATGCACCTGCAACTTTCCAAATGTGCATAATGTCATTATTTGCGGACATAGTGGAGGATTTTCTGGAAATTTTCATGGATGATTTCTCTGTATTGGAGATAGCTTTGACAAATGCTTGGATAATTTGAGTAAGTGTTGAAGAGGTGTGAAAAGACCAACCTTGTACTTAATTGGGAAAAATGTCATTTCATGGTTACGGAAGGAATAGTGTTGGGTCATAGAATTTCAAAGAAAGGAATGGAAGTTGATAGAGCAAAGATAGAGGTGATAGAGAAATTACCCCCTCCGACAAACTTAAAGACGTTGCGAGCCTTTCTTGGCCACGCCGGATTCTATAGGAGGTTTATTAAGGACTTCTCTAAAGTTTCTAGACCTTTGATGGAATTGCTTGCGAAAGATGTACCTTTCGTATTTGGAGAAGAATGCAAGAAAGCATTCAACACATTGAAGCAAATGCTTATAACAGCCCCAATTCTGGTAGCACCAGATTGGAACAAACCTTTTGAGCTTATATGTGATGCAAGAGACACGGCAGTTGGAGCAGTCATGGGACAAAGGGAGGATAAAATCTTTAAGCCTATCTATTACACCAGTCGTACCCTTAACAGTTCCCAGAGGAATTATGCGAATACAGAAAAGGAACTCTTAGCTGTCATCTTTGCATTTGACAAGTTTCGACCTTATCTGATAGGATCGAAAGTCATTGTATTCACTGACCATGCAGCTTTGAAATACCTTCTAACCAAGCAAGACTCCAAGCCAAGATTGTTGAGATGGATTCTACTCTTACAAGAGTTCGATGTGGAAATCAAAGATAAAAAAGGATCTGAGAATCAAGTGGCTGATCACCTGTCGAGATTAACTTTGTTGGAAGAAGAGCAACCGACTGAGAACATGAGAACTTTCCTGATGAACAACTTTTTGCCATCTCAGTGGTAGCTCGAGTTGAATCTCTGACCTGACACAATACATCAAGAGTGGGCAAGGTATACCCTTGGTTTGCCAATATTTTGAATTACCTAGCTGGAAGGTACTTACCACCGGAGTTCACGAATGCGGATAAGAAGAAGTTTTTCACATATCTGAAGAATTACCATTAGGACGATCCCTACCTATACGAATTGTGCCCTGATGCCATTCTTAGGAGATGCATCCATGATGATGAGATTCCAAGTATTTTGCATATGTGTCATTCTAGAGAAGCTGGAGGTCACTATAGGCCCGATAAGACGGCAGCAAAGGTACTGCAGTGTGGATTCTTTTGGCCGACAATTCATAAATCTGCTTACGAGTTTACAAGATCCTGTCATTCCTGTCAAATGACCGGTAATATTTCTAAGCGGAATGAGATGCCACTGCAGAGTATCTTAGAAGTGGAGTTATTCGATGTTTGGGGAATTGGTTTTGTTGGGCCATTCACATAATCAGAATCAAATTGTTACATCCTGGTAGCAGTTTATTATGTTTCCAAATGGGTGGAAGCAATAGCTTCACCTACTAATGATGCCAGGGTTGTCCTGAGATTTCTTAAGAAAAACATTTTGACGAAGTTTGGAGTGCCCAGAGCCATAATTAGTGATGGAGGGAGTCATTTCTGTAATATGTTGTTTAAGAAGTTGATGATGAGATATGGGGTTAGACATAAGATTGCAGCAGCATACCACCCCTAGACGAGTGGACAAGTAGAAGTCATGAACATAAAGATTAAGAGGATCTTAAAGAAGACTGTGAATCCCACGAGGAAAGATTGGTCTTTGAAATTAGATGACGCTCTTTGGGCGTACAGAATAGCTTATAGGACCACGATTGGGATGCCACCGTATATGATAGTATTTGGGAAAGCATGTCATTTGCCGGTAGAACTCGAGCACCGAGCATTGTGGGATACGAGGTTTTTAAACATGGATAAGAATTTAGCCGGTGAAAAGAGAATGCTAGAGTTGAATAGATTGGAGGAGTTTAGACTTCAAGCATATGAGAATGCCAATATTTATAAGGAAAGAACGAAGCGTCTGCACAATAAGAAGATTCTAAACCGCACATTTCAAGTTGGAGATAAAGTGCTGGTGTATAATTCGCGTCTTCGTCTTTTTCCTGGGAAGTTGAAGTCTAGATGGTATGGACCATATGTAGTAACGAAAGTCTTCAATTCAGGTGCATGTGAAGTTAGACATGAATACTCTAGGTACATTTTCACAGTTAATGGCCATAGGCTGAAACATTACCTAGAGCACCAATATAACCCTGAGTTGGAAGTCTTTACGTTGACAGAGCCGGAATATGAATGAAGGAGCCCTATTAGTACAGTCGAGCTGATGACTATAAACTCAGAACTATTTCTAAACCCTTATTTATTGCTTTTGTTTATTTAGTTATTTTGAGTCAATAAAGTAGCATGGCAATCGCAAGGTTTTTTTCATCACATATATCTTCAGTCATCTGGCTAGAGATATATGTGGTTTTTTCCTTCACGATTCTCATTTGGTACCCTCGTAAAAGTTTTCACGTCTTGTTTAGGCCAATAACAGAATAAAGTGGCTTATACTGTTTTTGCGCATTCCTCCGGTATGCACAATTACCGCCACCTTACTTTCTTGTTGCCCTTCGCATGTTACAGTTTTCGGGAGTATTTTGGAAAGCAGGTAACAACTTGGAAGATGAATGACCTAGGAGCTAATGATTCTGCTCCGGGATTCGTTTTGACTCAGCCAACATTTTCAGAGCTAAGTACTTTTGCTTTTCTTTAGTATTAGTCATTGGGGACAATGTCTATAATACGTGGGGGGTAGGCGTCTTAGCTGGGTATTCAAAAAGGGAAGAATTTTAAAATTTTAACAGTGTTTTTAGCTTGCTTATTGCACGTTTTCGAGTAAGGAATCGGTAGAAAAGGAGCCCAAGCTCAATTTGAAGTGAGCTATAGCATATTCAATTTAGTATGTGATGATACGGAACCTGACACGGTCCCATTATTCCCGGTCAACTCGTCGGAGGGCATAAGTCAAACTCTTTCCCTGAACATGACCACGCGACGTCGCCAACTCCTTGGCCACCCCGCCAAAGATCTTCAAAGATAAGGGGCGCCCAAAGACGGGCGGACCCATTTATATGAGAAACTCCACCAGTTAATGGAAAGTTCATAAGCTTAGATAGAGTGCGGGGCCAACTGCCATCTATCGGGCATCGACACCGCTAGCACGAGTAGTCTTTTACAGCTTTATCCTTTCCCTATAAATACCCCCACTATGACATTAATGAAGATATAGAACAACTTTTGCGCATTTATTTCCATGAGCACTGTTGCATCTCTCTCTCTCTCATTTATTGCTTTCATATTACCACCGTGAGTCCGCCACCAAACCTCGATAAACGCCACCGTCCGACGGCGATAACCTCATTGATCGGAACACCACGAAGAGGCCAGATATCCCACATCCAGGTTTGCCATCCTAACTACCTGACGGAAATGGACCCGTCAATTGGCTCCGTTACCGGGAAAGATTTCTTCAAAGGATTCAACACCTTCGTACCCCCTATAGTTGCTTAGCTCGTTCCGATCTCCGTCTCCCTTGTATAACAGGTTTTTTATTCCAGATTATCATCATCAAATCGGTTACCTTTGTCTTCACAGTCCGTTGAAAAATAGCTCATGTGTTTGTGTAGACTATCCCAATCTTGCGTTTGAAGATTCACCACTATTGGGATAATCTTATATGAACCGCTAAGAAACGGCTGTGGTTAGCGTTTTTCCGATTTGAATGCTGATCGGGACGGTGTGAACACCATAAAATTCAATTTGTAGCATATCCAGATCGGGAACGATTGCTTGTGGGAGGATAAAAGGTTCATCGGATGTTGCGCATATAAAATCGACAAAGAGATCACATCCAAATACGCCACCTTAACTACTCTTTGAAAAGGATATCGAGTTGGCTTGTGTCGAGGCAATAATCCCACTTCCTACCTTGGAAAGCTTGTTGTCGACT